>JAYEVD010000473.1:0-337882 GCA_036346405.1 Phyllostachys edulis
TGTAAGTCATTTTAGAATTTATGTTGGTCGAACAATTTTAGGTTTAACTATCAATATATAAAGAAATAGCAAGATTTACAACACAAAATTAGCATTATTATATATTAATCATGAAATAAACTTTGTATATTTTTTTTGAAACAACATATTTTTTATAGAAATTGATAATCAAAATACCACTTTAGAGATCGTGATAATGTCCAAACACAACTTATATTTGGAATCGATTTAGTATCCTTGTGGAATCTTGCAACTACAATAGTAGGAGTAGAGAACATAATTCTTCGCTCAGAGGTCACAAATATGTTTATCACACCGCAGTGTACAAGAAAAGCCGGTCCCGCATTTTCAGTGTCAAGGATGCATTTCTTCATGCTCCGTTTTTCTCAAGTGCACGTTTCCTGATGAGTGATGACATGATGAGAGCATGCATGATGCAATTTCAAGTGTCGAGTGGGTTGATGGTCGGACATCAACATCAAAGCATCAGGGAACAAAAATCAAAACAGGAGTGCAGCCTAAAATATTCCAAAAAGAAGATACAGACTTTGCAGCCAAAGATGCTATGATTCTCTCTAGATTTGCACTAGTAGTCTAGTACTACCACAAAATCTAACTGCTATCATGGTGTGGTGACCCAAAATCGAGCCCGCTGCCGGTCAAGTGATTGCACCGAAGGTATAACCCTTAACGAGCAACGAGAACGATTTTAAGTACCCGAATATTTATATCATGTTAGCTTCTAAGGATCAGTGGCTAACATGCATATATCCAAAACAACATTGAACACATCCATGCTCAAATATACAAAACTATTAGAAGCGTTATTACAACATCAACAAATAGGACCTTATGGCCCGATTTTGTATAAAAGGGCCGATCGTCCAAATTTAATCATAAAACAATTAAATCGCAATGAAAGTAAATAAGGAAAACAAAAGGAAATAAACAGGTTGGTATACCCAAACCAACAAGCAACCAACTGGAGTTAAAACCGATGCATCTACCGTTATCACCCGAAATTGGAATGATAGCTAAAACCGATTCGTACAAAGTTCTCACTTGTAGCATGGATAATCCGGTTGAGTACAAAATTGTACTCGCAAGTCTTACAAGCAAGAGAAATACAGTAGATGCATTCAAGTAATCAAAGGAAGGCTAAAAGTGTTTATTTTTAGCATAAAGCAAGGTTATTTGATAAGATAACTAGTATAGATTTAAATTGTCATTTGACAAACATTTAGAAACATTATATAACAGTAGGTACTCCAATTTATGATCAATATTTCCACAATTTCACAATCACGAAATCATATCCAAAGTGGTTGCCCCACCTGGGTAAACTAAAATCAACACACAAACCCCCTATTCGTGACAACATGCCATTTCCGAACATACCCTGATCTTATTCCCATAATCTAACTGTGCATGGTTTCTCACAAGCGATGCCCATGACCGGGGACATGGCTATTCGAATATATTAGTGACTCTTAAGGGTAGAAAAAAAGCTCGAAACTCACGAGCCGCCTTGGCTCGACTCAGCTCGAACTCGGTCCCTTAACGAGCCGAGCTAAGCCGCAATTTAGCTCATTCCCTTAACGAGCCGAGCCGAGCTGGCTCATGAGTTACTTGGTAACTCGCTTAGCTCTCGTGGCTGCCCAACCATCGATGTGCTCACGTGCAACCCTAAGTGATTAAGTCCCTACTCCCTTTGCTTGGCCTTCTTCCTTCCTTGATTCACCCGCCTCAGAGTCAAGAGTCCCAAGACGGCCGCCGCCTCCGCCACCTCCTGCTCCGGTCCCGCCTCCCTTCCGCCACCTCTTACTCCGATCCTGGCCGCCTCGCCTCCTCCATCCAGATCCACCAGATCTGCTCCTCCCGCCTCACGGGCATCCAGCCTGCCCCACCCCAAGATTCAGCCACTGCCAGACGGCCGCCCACCCGCCACCCACCCCACTAGCTCAGCCTCTAGGCCCGGCTCCACTCCTAGCCTCCCACTTGCCACCTCTGCTCCCGTCCCGGACCGCCTGCCGCCTCCTCCACTTGGTTTGGTTGAACCACCTAACGCACTGCGCTCAACTCAAGCTAACCTCACGTGAGCCGCTCGATTCTTTTCAACGAACCTGCATTGATTGGGCCGTCGCCGCTCAACGACTATTTCAATCAGACCGCCCATTTTCAATCGGACCGTCTGAACGCTCATCTCAATCGGGCCGCCCATTTTCAATCCAACGGTTGAAAATCAACCCACTCGTTTAAACCGACCCGATCCACTTTCGTGTTTCACACGACCGGTGGGCCCCGCTGTTGTGTTTCTTCTCCACGCGACAAGACCTCGCCACCTCGCCACAAGACGCCATGGCCAAGCTCCGCCTGCATCATCACCCAACGGCCGCCCACTAGTTTTGACGAGCACGCTGTTCGCCCATGGTTTGGCGACATCAACCACACCACTCACCGCCTGTGTCACTTTCTCACACTCAAGCTCGCCCATGGACCAAGCTCACTGTGGAGCTCCTTCCTCGCAAGGCCTCCGCCCAAATCTCTATTTAAGCTTCCTAATAGCTCCCCCCAATCTTTTAGACACCACCAAGTTTTCCTCACCTTCTCCATCGCTCAATTGAGCTCAATTCTAAGAAAGCCCAAGCACCACCGTCCCGACATCACAGGGTTCTTTTCCAATTTGTTTCACGCCACCATGCCCTTGATCTCTATCTTCAAACCCCTAACTCAATTTTGGTTTTCGTGCACGAGACTTCACTAGAATTTGAGTTCTCTGCTTCCAACCGAAATCGCCGCCGTCTCTCTCCTCGCCACGGTGAGTCAATACCCAATTGGTTGTAGTTTAACCATCTAAACACCTCTCGATGCTCCTCCTACCTCCAGCCTTTCCATTTTGCTCGGTTGAGCTTCTCCACGGAAGCGCGCCACAAGATCGCTCGCCCGGCTCAACTCCGACCACCCGGCCGACCCGACCCTTAGGTAGCTTCACTGAAGTTCCTTGATGCTCATGCGCTTGGTTTACCTTTGGCGCCATCGCTCCATGTTATGCCTTGTTGACCGTAACACACCATCGCTTTAGCTCATTGCTTGGCCATGTGTGGGCAACCTTAGTCCTCACCGCCGGTGCCTTTTCACCAGATAGCTTCTAGGAACTCATTTGAGCTTTCACCGGCCGCCATGGCGCCAGAAGCGCTGCGAGCCACGGCAAAGCTCGAGCATGAGCTCTCTCGCGTGGACTGCTCGATCTTGATCTAACGGTCAAGATTTGCTTCGCTCGTTAAAACGATCCAAATACCTTGCCTCGCTACGACGCGTGGTCAAGCATTTTGACCAGTGTCTGGGTTATCTAGGACCGCTTTGACCATGGCCCCACTGATCAGTGTCTATGGCTAGCATAGGACGGTATAAAAAGTATTTACCGCCTTTATAATTTCAAATGCTTTATTGTCGTGATCGATATTTGTTTTAACTTCAAAAATACATAAGTATTTCTCTCAGAACCCCTTTTTGAGCAAAATCAATTTTGTTGGTTTCCTCTGCTACTATACTTTACTATAGAATAGGTTTTGAGTATGTTACTTCTCTGAAATCATATTTTACTTTTGGTTTGTACACTATTTTCTTGACTTTGAAAAATCATAAGAAATTCATTTTAGCTCAAATGAGGTGAATCAAATTCCATTGTTCATCTCACAAGGTGCTCTGTCTACCATAAAATTTTCATGTTCACCACCTCTCTGGAAATTTCCACCAAAAATTTAATTTGGATGAATAGTACCCAAGAGGTATTTTCCAAAGATTTATTCAAAATGCTGATTTTGTTTTGACTTCAACTTTTGCATGCAAACTCCAAATCATTTGAATCTTGTTTCTAAATTCATTTAAAATCATGCTCTTCCTTCTGTGAAAATTTCATGATTTTTAGATGATTTTAAATTTTTAGTATTCTCGGTGTTATTCGCTCTTATTGGTCTTCTCAATTTTTCGATAGGTTCATTTAATTCGCTGAGTACGAGAGTGATCCTCTGTAGCAAAAAATTATCTCCAGCAAGGCAAGAAGCCCCGCTTGATCATATTGATCCTATTTCATACAAAATATCTTGTTTGCAACTTGTATGTATGCATGCTCTACTTGAATGATTATTTTTCGTTAGATGTAGTTATTCATAGTAGATGCATGAGCTGTAGCAAATGTTGTCCTTGCCACTGAACTTAGGTTAATAATTCACCGGTGAATTAGAGCTCGTGGATGTTATATGGTCTAATTATGTTTATGCGATGTCATGCTTAGCAATGCTTAGAATCAGAATGAGGATCATCGCCTCACGATGGTCATTATATCATCACTTTATATTACTTGGGTCAGGGTACCCATGTATGTATTGTATTTGAGAAACTAAAACTGAAAACAAAATATTTTGGACTTGGGCACATTGGTTGGATGGTGTGATTATCGGGTATGTGAATGGTGCCTAAGTCAACAAGGACCGAACATCTTGGACACTGACCCAAGCATTTTTGCATGCTAACCACATGAGGGTATTGGGAACCCCTCTTGACTTAGTACTTTGGCGTGTGTTGGCTCCGAGTCGCAGGTGGTTGTTGTGGGTTGTGTTAAAAAGAATTGTGTTGTTATTGTTGGGTGTGACAGGATGGGTTCTGGATGTAAGTTCCCTACCCCGAGGAGCATCGGGAAGTTCTCTCATTGTCGATGACTCCGACACAACGTATGGTTTCCATCATACGGGCGACTCGTAGTTAATACACAATATTGGAAACGTCTCGTAGGACTTAGCCTTGTCAGCATACCTTCGGAAGTGTGCTTAATCTAGTGGAAAAAGAGGCGGTCTGGCACCGGTGCGCTCAACTCAAGCTAACCCTCACGTGAGCCGTCCGATTCGCTTTCAACGAACCGCATTGATTGGGCGTTCGGGCCGTTCGAACGACCATTTCAATCAGACCGCCCATTTTCAATCGGACCGTCTCAACGCTCATCTCAATCGGGCCGCCCATTTTCAATCCAACGGTTGAAAATCAACCCACTCGTTTAAACTGACCCGATCCACTTTCGTGTGTTTCGCTGACTGGTGGGCCCCGCTTGCCTGTGTTTCTTCTCCACGCGGACAGCACCCCCTCGCCACCTCGCCTGCGCACGCCATGGCCAAGCTCCGCCGTGCATCATCACCCAACGGCTTCGCCCACTAGTTTTGACGAGCACGCGGTTCGCCCATGGTTTGCGACATCAACCACACCACTCACCTGCCCAGGTCACTTCTCTGTCACTCAAGCTCGTCCATGGACCAAGCTCACTGTGGAGCTCCTTCCTCGCAAGGCCTCCGCCCCAAATCTCTATTTAAGCTTCCTAATAGCTCCCCCCCCAATCTTTTAGACACCACCAAGTTTTCCCTCACCTTCTCCTTCGCTCAATTGAGCTCAATTCTAAGAAAGCCCGGCACCACCGTCCCGACATCACGGGGTTCTTTTCCAATTTGTTTCAGCGCCACCATGCGCCCTTGATCTCTATCTTGAAACCCCTAACTCAATTTTGGTTTTCGTGCTGAGACTTCACTAGAATTTGAGTTCTCTGCTCTCCAACCGAAATCGCCGCTTTCGTCCTCGGCTCCGCCACGGTGAGTCAATACCCAATTGGTTGTAGTTTAACCATCTAAACACCTCTCTGATGCTCCTCCTACCTCCAGTTCCTTTCCATTTTGCTCCGGTTGAGCTCTCCACGTGGAAGCGCCGCCGCCGCATCAGTTCCTCGCCGTCGGCTCAACTCCGACCACCCAGTCCGACCCCGACCCTTAGGTAGCTTCACTGAGTTCCCTTGATGCTCATGCGCGCGTTGGTTTACCTTTGGCGCCATCGCTCCATGTTATGCCTTGTTGACCGTAACACACCACTGCCTTAGCTCGCTGCGCCGCCGCTGTGGGCAACCTTAGTCCTCACCGCCGGTGCCTTCAGCTTCGCATAGCTTCTAGGAACTCATTTTGAGCTTTCACCCGGGCCGCCATGGCGCGTAGCGCTGCGAGCCGCCGGGCAAAGCCTCGAGCATGAGCTCCTCTCGCGTGGACCGTTCGATCTTGATCTAACGGTCAAGATTTGCTTCGCTCGTTAAAACGATCCAAGCGCCCTTGCCTCCAAACTGGCGACAGCGTGGGCAAGCATTTTGACCAGGTCTGGGTTATCTAGGACCGCTTTGACCATGGCCCCACTGATCAGTGTCTATGGCTAGCATAGGACGGGTATAAAAAGTATTTACTGCCTTTATAATTTCTGAAATGCTTTATTGTCGTACTGATATTTGTTTTAACTTCAAAAATACATAAGTATTTCTCTCAGAACCTTTTTGAGCAAAATCAATTTTGTTGGTTTCCTCTGCTACTATACTTTACTATAGAATAGGTTTTGAGTATGTTACTTCCTCTGGAAATCATATTTTACTTTTGGTTTGTACACTATTTTCTTGACTTTGAAAAATCATAAGAAATTCATTTTAGCTCCAAATGAGGTGAATCAAATTCCATTGTTCATCTCACAAGGTGCTCTGTCTACCATAAAATTTTCATGTTCACCACCTCTCTGGAAATTTCCACCAAAAATTTAATTTGGATGAATAGTACCCAAGAGGTATTTTCCAGCATTTATTCAAAATGCTGATTTTGTTTTGACTTCAACTTTTGCATGCAAACTCCAAATCATTTGAATCTTGTTTCTAAATTCATTTAAAATCATGCTCTTCCTTCTGTGAAAATTTCATGATTTTTAGATGATTTTAAATTTTTTAGTATTCTCAGTGTTATTCGTTCTTATTGGTCTTCTCGAATTTTTCGATAGGTTCTGACGAATTCGCTGAGTACGAGAGTGATCCTCTGTAGCAAAAAAATTATCTCCAGCAAGGCAAGAAGCCCCCGTTTGATCATATTGATCCTATTTCGTTACAAAATATCTTGTTTGCAACTTGTATGTATGCATGCTCTACTTGAATGATTATTTTTCGTTAGATGTAGTTATTCATAGTAGATGCATGAGCTGTAGCAAATGTTGTCCCTTGCCACTGAACTTAGGTTAATAATTCCGCTGGTGAATTAGAGCCTGGTGGATGTTATATGGTCTAATTATGTTTATGCGATGTCATGCTTAGCAATGCTTAGAACTGTAGAATGAGGATCATCGCCTCGGCGATGGTCATTATATCATCACTTTATATTACTTGGGTCAGGGTACCCATGTATGTATTGTATTTGAGAAACTAAAACTGAAAACAAAATATTTTGGACTTGGGCACATTGGTTGGATGGTGTGATTATCTGTATGTGAATGGTGCCTAAGTCAACAAGGACCGAACATCTTGGACATCGACCCAAGCATTTTTGCATGCTAACCACATGAGGGTATTGGGAACCCCTCTTGACTTAGTACTTTGGCGTGTGTTGGCTCGAGTCGCGGTGGTTGTTGTGGGTTGTGTTAAAAAGAATTGTGTTGTTATTGTTGGGTGTGACAGATGGGTTCGGATGTAAGTTCCCTACCCCGAGGAGCATCGGGAAGTTCTCTCATTGTCGATGACTCAGGCACAACGTATGGTTTCCATCATACAGGCGACTAAGTAGTTAATACACAATATTGGAAACGTCTCAGGACTTAGCCTTGTCAAGATACCTTCGAAGTGTGCTTAATCTAGTGGAAAAGAGGCGGTCCGCACCGTGCGCTCAACTCAAGCTAACCTCACGTGAGCCGTCCGATTCGCTTTCAACGAACCAGATTGATTGGGCGTTCGGGCCGCTCGAACGACCATTTCAATCAGGACCGTCCATTTTCAATCGGACCGTCTGAACGTTCATCTCAATCGGGGCCGTCCATTTTCAATCCAACGGTTGAAAATCAACCCACTCGTTTAAACTGACCCGATCCACTTTCGTGTGTTTCGCTGACTGGTGGGCCCCGCTTGCCTGTGTTTCTTCTCCACGCGGACAGCACCCCCTCGCCACCTCGCCTGCGCACGCCATGGCCAAGCTCCGCCGTGCATCATCACCCAACGGCTTCGCCCACTAGTTTTGACGAGCACGCTGTTCGCCCATGGTTTGCGACATCAACCACACCACTCACCGCCTGTGTCACTTCTCATCACTCAAGCTCGCCCATGGACCAAGCTCCTTTGTGGAGCTCCTTCCTCGCAAGGCCTCGCCCCAAATCTCTATTTAAGCTTCCTAATAGCTCCCCCAATCTTTTAGACACCACCAAGTTTTCCTCACCTTCTCCTTTGCTCAATTGAGCTCAATTCTAAGAAAGCCGAAGCACCACCGTCCAGACATCACGGGGTTCTTTTCCAATTTGTTTAGCGTCACCATGCCCTTGATCTCTATCTTGAAACCCTAACTCAATTTTGGTTTTCGTGCACAGACTTCACTAGAATTTGAGTTCTCTGCTCTCCAACGAAATCGCGCCTTCGTCCTCGGCTCAGCCACGGTGAGTCAATACCCAATTGGTTGTAGTTTAACCATCTAAACACCTCTCGATGCTCCTCCTACCTCCAGTTCCTTTCCATTTTGCTCGGTTGAGCTCTCCACGTGGAAGCGCCTTGCCAGATCGATTCCTCGCCGTCGGCTCAACTCAAACCACCCAGTCCGACCTCGACCCTTAGGTAGCTTCACTGAGTTCCTTGATGCTCATGCGCGTTGGTTTACCTTTGGCGCCATCGCTCCATGTTATGCCTTGTTGACCGTAACACACCATCGCCTTAGCTCGGCAAGGCCATTGTGGGCAACCTTAGTCCTCACCATGGGTGCCTTGACCAGATAGCTTCTAGGAACTCATTTTGAGCTTTCACCGGCCGCCATGGCGCGTGGCGCTCATGAGCAGCCGGGCAAAGCCTCGAGCATGAGCTCTCTCGCGTGGACCGTTCGATCTTGATCTAACGGTCAAGATTTGCTTCGCTTCGTTAAAAGCGATCCGGCGCCCTTGCCTCGCTGGCGTGGCGTGGGCGAAGCATTTTGACCAGTCTGGGTTATCTAGGACCGCTTTGACCATGGCCCCATCGATCGGTGTCTATGGCTAGCATAGGGCGGGTATAAAAAGTATTTACTGCCTTTATAATTTCTGAAATGCTTTATTGTCGTACTGATATTTGTTTTAACTTCAAAAATACATAAGTATTTCTCTGTAACCCCTTTTTGAGCAAAATCAATTTTGTTGGTTTCCTCTGCTACTATACTTTACTATAGAATAGGTTTTGAGTATGTTACTTCCTCTGGAAATCATATTTTACTTTTGGTTTGTACACTATTTTCTTGACTTTGAAAAATCATAAGAAATTCATTTTAGCTCCAAATGAGGTGAATCAAATTCCATTGTTCATCTCACAAGGTGCTCTGTCTACCATAAAATTTTCATGTTCACCACCTCTCTGGAAATTTCCACCAAAAATTTAATTTGGATGAATAGTACCCAAGAGGTATTTTCAAAGATTTATTCAAAATGCTGATTTTGTTTTGACTTCAACTTTTGCATGCAAACTCCAAATCATTTGAATCTTGTTTCTAAATTCATTTAAAATCATGCTCTTCCTTCTGTGAAAATTTCATGATTTTTAGATGATTTTAAATTTTTAGTATTCTCGGTGTTATTCGCTCTTATTGGTCTTCTCGAATTTTTCGATAGGTTCCGATTTAATTCGCTGAGTATGAGAGTGATCCTCTGTAGCAAAAAAATTATCTCCAGCAAGGCAAGAAGCCCCGCTTGATCATATTGATCCTATTTCGTTACAAAATATCTTGTTTGCAACTTGTATGTATGCATGCTCTACTTGAATGATTATTTTTCGTTAGATGTAGTTATTCATAGTAGATGCATGAGCTGTAAGCAAATGTTGTCCCTTGCCACTGAACTTAGGTTAATAATTCCGCTGGTGAATTAGAGCCTGGTGGATGTTATATGGTCTAATTATGTTTATGCGATGTCATGCTTAGCAATGCTTAGAACTGTAGAATGAGGATCATCGCCTCGGCGATGGTCATTATATCATCACTTTATATTACTTGGGTCAGGGTACCCATGTATGTATTGTATTTGAGAAACTAAAACTGAAAACAAAATATTTTGGACTTGGGCACATTGGTTGGATGGTGTGATTATCGGGTATGTGAATGGTGCCTAAGTCAACAAGGACCGAACATCTTGGACACTGACCCAAGCATTTTTGCATGCTAACCACATGAGGGTATTGGGAACCCCTCTTGACTTAGTACTTTGGCGTGTGTTGGCTCAGAGTCGCAGTGGTTGTTGTGGGTTGTGTTAAAAAGAATTGTGTTGTTATTGTTGGGTGTGACAGATGGGTTCGGATGTAAGTTCCCTACCCCGAGGAGCATCGGAAGTTCTCTCATTGTCGATGACTCGACACAACGTATGGTTTCCATCATACGGCGACTCGTAGTTAATACACAATATTGGAAGCGTCTCGTGGGACTTAGCCTTGTCAGCATACCTTCGGAAGTGTGCTTAATCTAGTGGAAAAAGAGGCGGTCTGGCACCGGTGCGCTCAACTCAAGCTAACCCTCACGTGAGCCGTCCGATTCGTTTTCAACGAACCAGATTGATTGGGCCGTTCGGGCCGTTCGAACGACCATTTCAATCAGGACCGTCCATTTTCAATCGGACCGTCTGAACGTTCATCTCAATCGGGGCCGTCCATTTTCAATCCAACGGTTGAAAATCAACCCACTCGTTTAAACTGACCCGATCCACTTTCGTGTGTTTCGCTGACTGGTGGGCCCCGCTTGCCTGTGTTTCTTCTCCACGCGGACAGCACCCCCTCGCCACCTCGCCTGCGCACGCCATGGCCAAGCTCCGCCGTGCATCATCACCCAACGGCTTCGCCCACTAGTTTTGACGAGCACGCGGTTCGCCCATGGTTTGCGACATCAACCACACCACTCACCGCCTGGTCACTTCTCATCACTCAAGCTCGTCCATGGACCAAGCTCAGCTGTGGAGCTCCTTCCTCGCAAGGCCTCCGCCCCAAATCTCTATTTAAGCTTCCTAATAGCTCCCCCAATCTTTTAGACACCACCAAGTTTTCCCTCACCTTCTCCTTTGCTCAATTGAGCTCAATTCTAAGAAAGCCGAAGCACCACCGTCCCGACATCACAGGGGTTCTTTTCCAATTTGTTTCGCGTCACCATGCGCCCTTGATCTCTATCTTCGAAACCCCTAACTCAATTTTGGTTTTCGTGCACAGACTTCACTAGAATTTGAGTTCTCTGCTCTCCAACCGAAATCGCCGCCTTCGTCCTCAGCTCTGGCCACGGTGAGTCAATACCCAATTGGTTGTAGTTTAACCATCTAAACACCTCTCTGATGCTCCTCCTACCTCCAGTTCCTTTCCATTTTGCTCCGGTTGAGCTCTCCACGTGGAAGCGCCGCCGCCGCATCAGTTCCTCGCCGTCGGCTCAACTCCGACCACCCAGTCCGACCCCGACCCTTAGGTAGCTTCACTGAGTTCCCTTGATGCTCATGCGCGCGTTGGTTTACCTTTGGCGCCATCGCTCCATGTTATGCCTTGTTGACCGTAACACACCACTGCCTTAGCTCGCTGCGCCGCCGCTGTGGGCAACCTTAGTCCTCACCGCCGGTGCCTTGACTTGATAGCTTCTAGGAACTCATTTTGAGCTTTCACCGGCCGCCATGGCGCGTGGCGCGCTGAGCCGCCGGGCAAAGCCTCGAGCATGAGCTCTCTCGCGTGGACCGTTCGATCTTGATCTAACGGTCAAGATTTCTTCGCTTCGTTAAAGCGATCCAGGCGCCTTGCCTCGCTGGCGACGCGTGGGCGAAGCATTTTGACCAGTCTGGGTTATCTAGGACCGCTTTGACCATGGCCCCACTCGATCGGTGTCTATGGCTAGCATAGGGACGGGTATAAAAAGTATTTCTTGCCTTTATAATTTCAAATGCTTTATTGTCGCATCGATATTTGTTTTAACTTCAAAAATACATAAGTATTTCTCTGTAACCCTTTTTGAGCAAAATCAATTTTGTTGGTTTCCTCTGCTACTATACTTTACTATAGAATAGGTTTTGAGTATGTTACTTCCTCTGGAAATCATATTTTACTTTTGGTTTGTACACTATTTTCTTGACTTTGAAAAATCATAAGAAATTCATTTTAGCTCCAAATGAGGTGAATCAAATTCCATTGTTCATCTCACAAGGTGCTCTGTCTACCATAAAATTTTCATGTTCACCACCTCTCTGGAAATTTCCACCAAAAATTTAATTTGGATGAATAGTACCCAAGAGGTATTTTCCAAAGATTTATTCAAAATGCTGATTTTGTTTTGACTTCAACTTTTGCATGCAAACTCCAAATCATTTGAATCTTGTTTCTAAATTCATTTAAAATCATGCTCTTCCTTCTGTGAAAATTTCATGATTTTTAGATGATTTTAAATTTTTTAGTATTCTCGGTGTTATTCGTTCTTATTGGTCTTCTCGAATTTTTCGATAGGTTCCGGATTTAATTCGCTGAGTACGAGAGTGATCCTCTGTAGCAAAAAAAATTATCTCCAGCAAGGCAAGAAGCCCCGTTTGATCATATTGATCCTATTTCGTTACAAAATATCTTGTTTGCAACTTGTATGTATGCATGCTCTACTTGAATGATTATTTTTCGTTAGATGTAGTTATTCATAGTAGATGCATGAGCTGTAGCAAATGTTGTCCCTTGCCACTGAACTTAGGTTAATAATTCCGCTGGTGAATTAGAGCCTGGTGGATGTTATATGGTCTAATTATGTTTATGCGATGTCATGCTTAGCAATGCTTAGAACTGTAGAATGAGGATCATCGCCTCGGCGATGGTCATTATATCATCACTTTATATTACTTGGGTCAGGGTACCCATGTATGTATTGTATTTGAGAAACTAAAACTGAAAACAAAATATTTTGGACTTGGGCACATTGGTTGGATGGTGTGATTATCGGGTATGTGAATGGTGCCTAAGTCAACAAGGACCGAACATCTTGGACACTGACCCAAGCATTTTTGCATGCTAACCACATGAGGGTATTGGGAACCCCTCTTGACTTAGTACTTTGGCGTGTGTTGGTCTGAGTCGCAGTGGTTGTTGTGGGTTGTGTTAAAAAGAATTGTGTTGTTATTGTTGGGTGTGACAGATGGGTTACGGATGTAAGTTCCCTACCCCGAGGAGCATCGGGAAGTTCTCTCATTGTCGATGACTCCGACACAACGTATGGTTTCCATCATACGGGCGACTCGTAGTTAATACACAATATTGGAAACGTCTCGTAGGACTTAGCCTTGTCAGCATACCTTCGGAAGTGTGCTTAATCTAGTGGAAAAAGAGGCGGTCTGGCATGTGGGTACATTGATACACCCCTGTAGGGTATAATCTATTCGAATAGCCTCGTCCTAGGTCATGGACACGCTTGGTTAGGTCTCTACAAGAGTTAGACTCAACTTCTTCGATAAAACTTGATTTTTGGATGGTACGAATGGGTAATACGTGCTATGTTGTGGTGGCTGTTGGGAAGACACCTCTAGGATGTTATGTATGTGTATAATTGTTGTCTCGCTATTATTTTTGATCAAATAAAAACAGATTGTTTAAAATGGCTTTACAATCTATTACTCTATTGCAAAGGAAAAGTTGCTTTTTGCTGAAAACTGCTTAGTATAGTGGCCTTCCTTTGATACATGTTTGCATCTATATATTTCTTTTGCTTGTAAGTCTTACGAGTACAAATTTGTACTTAGCTGCTTTGTTTAATTGTTGTAGAGGAGGTTGATCCCAAGGGATTAACCATTGTGAGACCGACTTCGTACAGGACGACTAGCTTGGCGGTCCAGTCGGTTGCCTTGTGGGTAATGGCAAATCGGTTAGTTTTTGTTTATCACCATCTTATGGCTTTTGTTTCCGCTGCTACTTTGTTTAATTACCTTGTCTATTTGGCCGGTCGGCCCTACTGTTATTTTCTGGACTTGTATGTCCTTGTGTTGTAAGTTGAAGACTCAGTAATGTGATGACTTGTGTATGGAATGGATGCTTAATTTTTTGTATGGGGTATGTGTACTGCAATTCTGGGAGGTACATGTACGCCGAAACACGGGATATTTGGTTTGTGATGCTAGGGTCAAGTGGATGGCTAAGCATTAGGAGCTAAATACCAGCAGCTCTCACAAAAGTTGGTATCGTAACCATGTCGATCAGAGAAACCACTATCTTGGTCATCTTTAGGATGCTTTGAAAAACTTATGTTCAAAATATCAAATGGTTTATGAAAACTTAAGTAAACTATCAGATTTTACTCCTTATCTATCTTAGAATGCTCATCTTACCTTGCTCTTGTTGAGTTTTGAAAAGTCCTCTCATCTTCTTTCTAAAGATAGTTGTATCGTTTAAATTTGGTTTTGGGAAACCAATGAGAGTCGTAGATATGAAGTGTTGGCTGTCCTTTGGTAAAGATTAGAAGCATTGGGAGTTGGAAAACTCACCTTGGAGCGTGGTTACAAAATCTGGACAGCAAGCGCAAGTTCTGGACAGCAAGCCCTTAGATCGTCGTTAGGGTTGAAAATGAGAGGGTATTTTCAACTAGAACTTGTGGGGTTTAAAAGGGTAAGATGTGATGTTAGTTGGCTAACGCCTAAAGCATCCTTAGATGGTTTTAACCATGATCTTTAAATATGTTAGAACTTGAGTTGTGTTCTGATTTTTTTTCCCTTCTCAATCGATTGCTCGTTCATTCAATACGAGTTAGTCGTGCCGAGAAGTTGATCTTATGACTTGAGCTTTGCTTTGGATCTTATGTACAAATATTTGGAGTTCATTCTTGCTGGTTTTATGTTTGCACTTGGGTTAGGGTAATATCTCATTTTCCTAGTCGATAGCTTTTCTCATCGCCTTTCGCCTCTAGTTTTTCGGTTTTTGTTGCTAACCCACTTCAACGAAACTAGATGGCTGGAAGAACTCGCAGCAGCCAAGGTCAGCCAGCTGGTTAGGATGAGGAGCTCCCGCCTCCTTCGACCATGGCCGAGGTTCTCGCTCAGATCGAGCGAAACCGCATGGATCAGACAAGGATCCTAGAGGCAATTGCACGGAATACCTAAAATCTTTCTGATGCCTCCGGATCAGAGGGAGGAGGTGGTCATCATCCAAGGGGAGGACTCTCGGAGTTCCTTTGCACACAGCCACCCACCTTCTCGCGATCCGAAGATCCCCTCGACGTAGACGATTGGTTGCGTTTAGTCGAGCGAAAGCTCGATGTCGCTCAGTGCCAAGACCAAGAGAAGACACTTTTCGCCTCCCATCAACTTGAGGGGGCAGCACTTTCATGGTGGAAAAATTTCCTTGCCATGCAGCCCGCGGGATGAGCCATCACTTGGGAGGAGTTTCGTACTGCTTTCCGTCGGGCTCATGTTCCCACCGGTTTGATGAAGCTCAAGAAGAAGGAGTTCATGGCGCTCAAGCAAGGGCACAAGTTGGTGACTGAATACCTGCATGAGTTCAATCATCTTTCTCGGTACGCCCTTGAGGACGTGCCCACTGATGAAGCTAAGCAGGAGAAGTTCATGGATAGCTTGTCTGAGGAGCTTCAGGACAAGCTATCTATTGTCGACTTCCCCGACTTACAGACTTTGGTCGACAAGGCCATTATCGCTGAGCATAAGGGAAGAGCGCTAGGCGAGTCTCGCAAGCGCAAGTGGGAGGCCCAAAAATCAGCAAGGGCCAACCTTTTCTGTCCTCGTATCGGGCAAGCACCGGTGCCCCATCCTCAGGCTCCACCAGCACCGAGGCCATCGGTGTTTGCACCGCGTCCACCGCAGCCCGTGTCTCAGCCACGTGCACCTACGGGACAGCAAGCTAACCTCCGCAATCCGGCTGCTGAGGTCACTTGTTTCTTCTGCCATAACAAGGGGCATTATGCGAATCATTGCCCTAAGAAGACCGGAGCGGCCCCTCGTCCTAATGGAGGACGCGGGCAAGGAAATGGTTATGCTCCAGATCAAAAGGCTACTCAGAAGACCCAGAACGTGGGCAACGGCCGAGTTAACCATATCTCAGCCGAGGAAGTGCAGGAGGCACCCGACGTCATGTTGGGTACGCTTCTTGTCAACTCTCAACCTGCTACTGTCTTGTTCGATTCCGGAGCTTCTCATTCTTTTATATCAAAGTCTTTTGCTGCACTTAGTGAAATTCCATATGTCTCTATGCATGTTCTTTGATTATTCACTCTCCGGGGTCGGAAATGAGAGCTGAAAAAGAATATCGGGATGTTTCTTTTGAGATTGGAGGAGTAGGATTTTTGGCAAATCTTTTCCTCCTCAATTCAGCGAGTTTGATGTGATACTTGTCATGGATTGGTTATCCCAACACTTGGGACAAATTGATTGTGCTAATAAATTCATCTCCTCACAAGTCCATCCGTGAGCAAGTTGGGATTTCTCAAGTCGCAAGAACCGCATCTTTGTGCACTTGAAGCGGCCACTCCGAGATTCATGAAGTTCCAGAGTGTGTGACTTTGTGGATGTATTTTCTGAAGAATTGCCTGGAATGCTTCCAGTCTGGGATATCGAGTTCGTCATCGAGTTGCTGCCCGGTACCGCCCCAATTTCAAAGAGGCCTTATCGGATGCCTCCAAATAAATTAGAGGATTTGAAAAAGCAACTTGGTGAACTTCAAGAGAAGGGTTTTATCCACCCAAGCTCATCACCGCGGGGCTGTCCTGTGATCTTTGTGAAGAAGAAGGACAAGACTCTGAGAATGTGCGTTGATTACCGTCCGTTAAATGAAGTGACGGTGAAGAACAAGTACCCACTGCCTCGGATCGACGACCTTTTTGATCAGTTGACCGGAGCTCGGGTATTCTATAAGATTGATCTGACGTTGGGCTATCATCGAGTCCAAATCAGATCTGAGGATATTCCGAAGACGGCTTTCTCTACTCGTTACGGACTGTACAAGTATACCGTCATGTCTTTCGGCTTGACGAATGCTCCTGCCCTGTTCATGAATCTTATGAATATAGCATTCATGGAGTATTTGGACAAGTTTGTGGTGGTCTTCATTGATGTTATCCTCATCTACTCGAAGAATGATGAAGAGCATGTTGAACACCGAAGCTTGTATCGGGAAGTCTGCGTAAGCACCGACTTTATCTGAAGTTCAAGAAGTGCGATTCGTTGAAAGAAGTGGCATTCTTGGGCCATGTTCTTTCAGCGGAGGCATAGCTGTGGATCCTAGCAAGGTCAGCAATGTACTTTCATGGGTCAAGACAAGTCGGTGACCGACGTGAGGAGTTTTCTCGGTTTAGCTGGCTACTATCGTCGCTTCATCGAGAATTTCTCCAAAATTGCGAAACTGATGATGGAGTTGCTCAAGAAGGACAAGAAGTATGTGTGGTTCACTGATTATGAGAAGAGTTTTCAAGAACTCAAGAAGAGGTTGACCATAGCTCCAGTTCTCGTTCTTCCCGATGTCCACCGAAGCTTCGATATCTATTGTGATGCTTCTCGTCAAGGACTCGGTTGTGTTCTGATGCAAGAAGGCAAAGTAGTGGCCTATGCATTAAGACAATTGAGACCTCATGAGCTCAATTATCCAACCCATGACTTGGAATTAGCTGCAGTGGTCCATGCACTGAAGATTTGGCGACATTATCTCATCGGTAATCGCTGCGAAGTGTATTCAGACCGCAAAAGTTTGAAGTATTTGTTCACCCAACCAGATCTGAACCTAAGGCAAAGAAGATGGTTGGAATTGATCAAAGATTATGAAATGGGTCTCCAATATCATCCAGTCAAAGCTAATGTTGTTGCCGACGCACTCAGTCGCAAGGTCTATTGCAACACATTAATGCTCAAGGAGCAACATCCCGCCCTTCACGAAGAATTTCAGCGGCTCAACTTGGGAGTGGTTGATCAAGATTTCCTCGCTGCCATGGTTGTACAACCGACCTTAGAAGATCAGGTCAAGGCTGCTCAGTAATCGGATGAAGGGATGAACCGAATCAAGCAGAATATCAAGGACGGGGCAGCCAAGTGCTTCTCAGAAGATGACCATGGTATTGTATGGTTCGGACAGCGCTTTGTTGTTCCGAAGGTCGTGGAATTGCGGAATTTAATCCTCCGTGAAGCCCATGACTCCCCCTTGTCTATTCATTCCGGGGCCACAAAGATGTATCAAGACCTCCGTCAGAGATTCTGGTGGACCCGAATGAAGCGAGAGATCGCAAGGTTCGTTGTCGAATGCGACGTTTGTCGTCGTGTGAAGGCCGAACATCAACGTCCAGCGGGTTTGCTACAACCTTTGCCCATGCCTGAATGGAAGTGGGATTCTATCGGCATGGACTTCATCACCGGTCTACCCTGTACCTCCAAAGGGAATGATGCGCGCCATCTGGGTTGTCATCGATCGGTTGACAAAAGTAGCACATTTTCTGCCAATGCGGATTGGTCTTCGAGTAGGTTTGTTGGTAGACCTCTACATATCCCGCATTGTGAGTTTGCACGGTGTGCCTAAGACGATTGTTTCTGATCGTGGTTCACTTTTCACTTCTCGGTTTTGGCATAGCTTGCAAGAGGCTATGGGAACCCATCTTTCTTTCAATACCACGTACCATCCTCAAACTGATGGCCAAACTGAAAGAGTGAATCAAGTATTGGAAGACATGCTCTGTGCTTGTGTTCTCTCCTACGGAAAGAATTGGGAGAAATGCTTACCATTTGCGGAGCTCTCTTACAACAATGGTTTCCAAGCTAGTCTCGGCATAGCACCATTTGAGGCCTTATATGGGAGAAAGTGTAGAACCCTGTTGAATTGGCCAAAGACGGGTGAAAGACCATTCTTTGGCCCGGACTCAATCAATGAGGCCTAAAGTCAAGTTCAGTTGATTCAAGATCGATTACGCACGGCTCAATCAAGGCAAAAGAGCTATGCGGATCGTCGTCGTCGTGAGTTGAGCTTTGAGCCTAATAACTTTGTTTATCTCAAAGTCTCTCCTCTGAAGGGCCATCAACGATTCGGCGTTAAAGGCAAACTAGCTCCTCGATATGTTGGACCTTACCGCATCATCGAGAAGAAAGGAGCCGTTGCCTACAAGTTGGAATTGCTCGCTGCACTTGAGAGAGTACACGATGTGTTCTATGTGTCTTAACTGAAGAAATTCCTTCGTGTTCCAACTGAGGAAGCTCCATTAGAAAGTCTTGATGTACAAGAAGACTTGACCTACCAAGAGCGTCCTTTTCACATCCTTGAAGAAGCTGAACGAAGGACAAGGAATCGTGCCATCAAATTCCTTAAAGTTTAGTGGACAAATCATACCAAGGATGAAGCAACATGGGAACGAGAGGATCGTCTGCGTGCGGACTTCCCATCCTTCTTTTCCGAGTGAACGGAATCTTGAGACAAGATTCTTGTAGGGGGGAGGTATTGTAACATCCCAAGCAAGGGTTTGTATTTCAAATGTATAAAAATGAGGAGAAATTAAAACTTTTAATACCTCATGTTGGCATTTGAAATTTTCTGGAAATATTTCCCAAGGGTTTCCTATTTTCAAAGATCAATGCCTCATTTGATGGAAGCATGGTCCTTGAAAAATACTTAAGCAAACCTTGTGTCCATCCTAGATCACTCTCGTGACCTCTCTCAAAAATTTCATAATTTCTAGAAATTGTTTACTATTTCTAAAGGGCTACCAAACCAGTTTGACTCATGGTCAAAACCCTAGGGTAGCAACTTGTGATTTTTCTAGAAAGAAATGCATTGTATGAAAAGTTCGGAGAAATTATACAATGTTGTTCTCAGGACCAGATGACCTTCCTTAAAATTTCAGAATTTTTGGAGCTATTAAACTCTCTAACAATTAACTAACCATCTCAAATTTCTATCTTACCAAAAATCAGATTTCATGTTCCTTGGGCTTAGACCCAACCCCACTCGAGCCACTTGGTTTGGTTGAACCGTCTAACTGCACCGACACGGTCAACTCAAGCTAACCCTTCGTGAGCCCTCCGATTCGTTTTCAACGGACCAGATTGATTAGGCCGTTCGGACCGTTCGAACGACCATTTCAATCAGGACCGTCCACTTTCAATCGGACCGTCCCTGTAACTTGGGCCATTCAGACAGTCCGAACGTTCATCTCAATCGGGGCCATCCATTTTCAATCCAACGGTTGAAAATCAACCCACTCGTTTAAACTGACCCGAGCCACTTTCGTATGTTTCGCTGACTGGTAGGCCCCGCTTGCCTGTGTTTCTTCTCCACGCGGACAGCACCCCCTCGCCACCTCACCTGCGCACGCCATGGCCAAGCTCCACCATGCGTCATCACCCAATGGCTTCGCCCACTGGTTTTGACGAGCGCACGTGGTTCGCCCATGGTTTGCGGCCTCAACCTCACCACTCACCTGCCCGGGTCACTTCTCCATCACTCAAGCTCGTCCATGGACCAAGCTCACTGTGGAGCTCCTTCCTCGCGAGCCCTCCGCCCCAAATCTCTATTTAAGCTTCCTAATAGTTTCCCCCTCATCTTTTAGACACCACCAAGTTTTCCCTCACCTTCTCCACTGCTCAACTGAGCTCAATTCTAAGAAAGCACGAAGCGCCACCGTCGTCCTCAACGCCGTCCCAGCGGCACAGGGGTTCTTTTCCAATTCTTTTCATGTCACCATGCACCCTTGATCTCTATCTTCGAAACCCCTAACTCAATTTTGGCTTTCGTGCACAGACTTCACCGGAATTTGAGTTCTCTCTCTCCGCCGAAATCGCCGCCCGTCCTCGGCTCGGCCACGTGAGTCAATACCCAATTGGTTGTAGTTTAACCATCTAAACACCTCTCTGATGCTCCTTCTACCTCCAATTCCTTTCCATTTTGCTCCGGTTGAGCTCTCCACGTGGAAGCGCCGCCGCCGCATCAATTCCTCGCCGTCAGCTCAACTCCGACCACCCAGTCCGACCCCGACCCTCAGGTAGCTTCACTGAGTTCCCTTCATGCTCATGCGTGCGTTGGTTTGCCTTTGGCGCCATCGCTCCACGTTATGCCTTGTTGACCGTAACACACCACCGCCTTAGCTCATTGTCTGCATGGCCAGGCAACCTTAGTCCTCATGGGGTGCCTTGACTTTGCATAGCTTCTAGAACTCATTTTGAGCTTTCACCCGGGCCGCCATGGCGCGTAGCGCCGCGAGCCGCCGGGCAAAGCCTCGAGCACGAGCTCCTCTGCGTAGCGCCTTCGGACAGCCACTCTAGCAGCCATTAGGGCTAATCATAGTCAATTATCAGCTAATGATTGGTTAGTTAGTTAATGGTTGTCCTAAAGATTCTTTTGTATCACTTGCAAGTGGGCCTAGCCACTTAAGCACCGTGCGCATGCCCCATGTACTTAGATCATGGAACTAAGTCACTGATGGCTGGGTCCCACCTACCTCTACGCTCTAGTCAGAGTCCAAACATCTCGTATCTTTTGAACCGACCGATTTTGATTCAACGGTCTCGATCAATTGGGCCGTTCGGACCATCCGAACGTCCCATCCCTTTTGGACCGTCCGATTTCAGATCAACCGCTCAGATCAATTGGGCCGTTCAGACCGTCCGAACGTCCCTCTCGCGTGGACCGTTCGATCTTGATCTAACAGTTAAGATTTGCTTCGCTTGTTAAAACGATCCAGCGCCCCTTGCCTCGCCACGACGTAGGGTCAAGCATTTTGACCAGGTCTGGGTTATCTAGGACCGCTTTGACCATGGCCCCACTGATTAGTGTCTATGGCTAGCATAGGATGGGTATAAAAAGTATTTACTGCCTTTATAATTTCCGAAATGCTTTATTGTTGTACTGATATTTGTTTTAACTTCAAAAATACATAAGTATTTCTCTGTAACCCCTTTTTGAGCAAAATCAATTTTGTTGGTTTCCTCTGCTACTGTACTTTACTATAGAATATGTTTTGAGCATGTTACTTCCTCTGAAAATCATATTTTACTTTTGGTTTGTGCACTATTTTCTTGACTTTGAAAAATCATAAGAAATTCATTTTAGCTCCAAATGAGGTGAATCAAATTCGATTATTCATCTCACAAGGTGCTCTGTCTACCATAAAATTTTCATGTTCACCACCTCTCTGAAAATTTTTGGCAAAAAATTAATTTTGGATGAACAGTACCCGGAGGTATTTTCCAGCATTTATTCAAAAGGCCGATTTTATTTTGACTTTAACTTTTGCATGAAAAATCCAAATCATTTGAATCTTGTTGATAAATTCATTTAAAATCTTGCTCTTCCTTCGTGAAAATTTCATGATTTTTGGATGACTTTGAATTTTTAGTATTCTCGGTGCTATTCATTCTTATTGGTCTTCTTGAATCACTAGCTTTGGTAAGCAGTCTAGAGCTTGTGATATGGCCTTTACAAAGCTCCGTTTTATCTCGGTTCTTCCCGCTAAGGTTTCGCGATGCTGGGCCCCCTCTTGCACCGTGTGATTCCATCTGGTACTCGGGGATCACGCCACCATGACAGAACCAAACCAAAACTTCTGCTCATTAGTCGGCCAGGTCCACCCCACAATGGACTTGTGGTTGCACGGTATGTCCCGGATCAATGGCTTACAAGGTTAAGTCCTTAGTTGTTGCACAGGTGAGACCTCCTCATCCCAGTGTGCTTATAGCACCCCCTTTACTACACGATCACTCGCCCGAGCAAAACATTTTGGGTTCAACCCGGCCAATAACCACCCAGTCATGGCGCAACAAGTTTTATTAGTGGCCACATAGGCTAGGGCAACGCATGCCAAGACAACACATGCCAAAGCAACACATGCCACAATTCCATAATCTCTTAGTCAAATTTAATCATTATTGATTCAAGTGATCGAGAGACAACGCATAACTAAGTAGGTCTAAGCAATATACACACCCATGTTGGTTATCACAAAGAGGTCCAACTAAGATTACCCAACCTATGGTGGTCCAAAAGTACATGTCAACATGTCGAACACAAGTATTCAAGGAGCCATACTGACGAGTAGGTGTTTAGCTAATTCCCAAACCATTTTTATACAAACAGCCATACATGTTGATATAAAACAAAGTAATTTTGCAAACTGGGTTCGATATGATTAAAGGTCTACGACTTGCCTTCATTGAAGTGCTGAGGTTGTTCGGTAGAGGTCACCGGGTCCAAGGACTCGTCAGGGAAGCCGGAATCTACACGGGCGAAAAGAGCTAGATAAATACACGAATCCAAATAAAACCAAATACTATCAAACTAGAACTAAAAGAAAAGCACAGGAGCAGAAGAACTAGAAACGGGCTCGTGGGAGGAGGTCCCAAGGAGGAGGTCCAAAGGAGGAGGTCCTAAAGAGGAGGTCCAAAGGAGGATGTCCTTCGAAGGAGGTCCAAAGGATACGACTACTCAATGTGGTCGTAAAAGGGACACAACTATGCAACGCGGTTGTGAAAGAGATACAACCACGCAACGTGGTAGTGCGAGGAAAAAGGAGAACAGGGCGCGGAGAAACTCACCTGGACAGAGAGAATGGGAGAGAGAGGGACTTGGAGAAGGATGACGAACGGCGCGGGCGCTCCGGTGAACTCTTCGGCGGCTAGGTGGCGACGGCGCAAGGCTCCAGCGAACTCCTCGACGACGAGGAGGCGACGGCGCAGCATCAGCAGACTTTGGCGAAACTCCAAGCACAGAGACACAGGGTGAGAGCAAGAGAGCAAGAGGGCAAGAGAGCTAGGCGAGAAAAAGGTGACGAAAGAGGGCTGCTCAAGCTTTTATAGCCAGGGAGAGTCAGTGGAGGACTCAGAGGTGCACCTGATCAAAGGTAGGTGCGACAGGACAAGGCACAGCCAAGCAGGTGAATTAGAGGATGGAGGTAGGTGCTCGAGAAGTGACAACATTAAATGTGAAGCAACGGCATTTAATGCAAGAAGGACAACACGTCGTGACGACGAGACGAGAGGAAGGAGAAGGTGAGCAGGACTGACAGGTGGGGCCGGTCGATACTCAAAAGGGTGGTCAAAACAAAGGGGAGGATGTGACCAAGGGAGGTCATGACCAAAGGGGTGGTCTTGACCCAAGGGAGTGGTCGCGACAAAACGACAAAAAGGGAGGTCATGACCAGAGGGTGGTCTTGACCCAAGGGAGTGGTCGCGACAAAACGACAAAAGAGGAGGTTGTGACAAAACGACAAAAGGAGAGGTCGTGACCAAAGGGGTGGTCTTGACCCAATTGAGTGGTCGTGACAAAACGACAAAAGGGGAGGTCGTGACCAAGAGGGGTGTCACGTGACCAAGGGGGAGGTCGCGGCCACAGAGAGAGGGCACGCGGTCAAAGGGGAGGTCGCGAGGCCCAAGGGGTGGTCTGTGCAAAAATACCAAGAGGGTGGTCTTGGCAAGTCTCCAAGACCACCCGAAGGTCTTGGACAAAGGGGAGGTCCAAACGAGAGGAAGGTCTGGACGAGAGGGAGGTCCAAATGAGAGAAATGTCTGGACCGAAGGGAGGTCCAAATGAAAGGAAGGTCTGGACCGAAGGGTGGTCCAAACGAAAGGAAGGATCTGGACCGAAGGGAGGTCCAAACGAATGGAAGGTCTTGATCGAAGGGAGGTCCAAACGAAAGGAACGGTCTAACCCAAAAGGGAGGTCTAAATCAACTGGGAGGTCTAAACCAAAAGGGGTGTCTAAACCAACAGGGAGGTCTAAACCAATAGGGAGGTCTAAACCCATAGGGAGGTCTAAACCAAAAGGGAGGTCTAAACCAACAGGAGGGTCTAAACCAAAGGGAGGTCTAAACCGAGAGGGAGAGAGAGGCTAAAGAAGAGAAAGCTGGGCCGAGGGAAACACAGAGCGAACAGAGAAAGGAAAAAAAAATCCAACACCAGAGAACTCCAACGAACTCCAAAACAAACCAAATTCGACTTAATTGAAGTTTGATTTAGTCATTTTAAACGCTTTTGATTCCAAAATCTCAAGTTAAGCTTTAGAACTTTAACAAAACCGAATGGTTCTTTTTATTTTGAAAATTTTCAAAAAGGCTCAGAAAATCGGGATATTACAAACCTACACCCCTTAAAGGGAATCTCAACCCCGAGATTCGGGCTAACTAGAGAATAGGTTCGGGAACCCAAACTTTGCACACTCTTTCATTCGACTTTCTCTTTTGAGCGAGACAAAGTTGCAACTGGCACTGTACTGACTAGAGACTTACCAGGAAACACGCGTCGAGCTGGCTCGGTAGTGACTTGATTCACTCGACCTCCTACAGAAGGAAGTGGAGTCCTGGTGGCTTGTCTTGGATTCTGCGCTGTTCCTCGGCCTGCTCCTAGTGTAGTGATTCTGGCTGGTATAGCTCCCAAGTTGAATGGAATTGGAGTCGGGGCTCGCTTTCTTGGGCAACTGTGAGCATAATGACCTATCTCTTGGCACTTGTAACAAATGACTTCAAAGAGTGGATTATCTGGCGATGAAGCTTTCCTCCGAGGGCAATTGACGACATAGTGACCCTTCTCATGATAGTTGAAACACGCGATTCTTGCGGCATAAGATGAGTTCTTCAGTGACGGGCCTCCAATGGATATGTTGGGGAGCAACAAGCTGGCCGGCTGGTTCACGGTTGTTTCTTCAGGCATTGGCAAGCCTAAACTTCGTATCTATGCAAGCTGTGACATGTATCTTACGTTGTTTTACCACTACTTCATTGTCGTTATTGTTGCGATCAGAGTAGCTTCTGGAAGGTTGTCTAGGGTAACTGCTAAGTGCCTTTATGGCATTCCCTGGCAATGTGTCCCATATCCCGACACCTGAAACATTGTATCCCTACCTTGATGTGTTTGTTCTGCTGAGATTGGCCACCATAGTGGTCGCGGGACATCTGCATCGATCGAAGTAGTGTTGATCCTGAAATGATGATTGGGGTTGTTGTTGGTGCTTGGTTGGGTTGAGGTTGAGTCACCCGAGTCTTGGAGTTTCTTGCAACAATTTGTTCTTGATTTACCATCTTCCTCTTGTAACTATTGTCAAGCTGACGGCAGGTAGCGTCTAAATGGAGTGCCTTGGGATTGATCTTGTGGAAGTTTGGTTCCTCTGCTTCTTGGGATAACTTGGTAGAAGTACCCGAGGCCATGCCTTCCTTGACTTGGATGAGAGCAGCCGGAAACTTTTCACGCTGCTGCGGTAATATAGAGGTCAGCATTGTCTTCGAAGGGCACTGGGCCGAATAGTGATCTTTGCTCTCACATAAGTAACAGATAATCTTGTTCATTGGACATTCTTCGAGTGGATGATTTCCTTCACAGTTTGAGCAACAAATTTCATGCTCACACTACTACAGAAAGGCACATCACGCACGGTTGAAACCGTCATCACGACGGTTTCTTCCAACCGCCTATATTTGTTGGTCTGTGATAGCGGCGATTATCACGCAGCGATTCAAAACCGCTCGGATCGCACTATCACGAGCGGTTTTTGTTAAAACCATCTGTGAAGGCATAGTATCACGAGCGGTTGTAAAAACCGTATGTGATCTGCGAATATCCTGTTGTTGTAAAAACCGTCGTGATCGCGAATGTCACGACGGTTGTAAACAAAAATCGCTGCGTGATACGTGAATATCACGAGGCGGTTCTTAATAAAAAGCATGCGTGATATTCGCGTATCACTGACGGTTTTTGTTTACAACCGCTCGTGATATTCGCGATATCGCATACGCTTTTTTACAACCGTCTGTGATACTATGCCTTCACAGATGGTTTTAACAAAAAAACCGTCTGTGATAGATCACACTCCTGCCTATATTTTTGCTGTTTTTTTGGCTAGCCTCAGGAATTGCTAGCCATGCCTTCTGAAAACAAGCATGCACAAAAACAGATTCATCACAGATAATCAATTGTTGACAATTCAAAGTGATCATTACTCAAAATAAATTACAAAATATCGTATTTGTTCAAGTATTGTCGCTATAGTTACAATTGGATTACAATTGAGTCTATTTTTTGCGTTGAGAGGTGTCGGCGAGGTGATGCTCTGGGTCGGCGACGGAGTGAAAGTCTCCTTTGTCGTTAATGATATCTGACATGATGAAGGTGCAGAGCTTCGTTCGAATGTCCTTGATCTCTTCCGCAACGAGTCCATCTAATTGTATATCCAAGGCCTGTCGCTAGCAAGAGTAAAGTGGTAAGCTATATATATTTAAATTTATAATTAGAAAATAATTATTTCGAGATTGACAAACCTCGGGATCCTTCTTCCTAGCTATGAGGATTAGCTACATATGATAGCAAACGTAGATTGCACATAACTCATCATCTTTTTGCTGGCGGCACTGCAAAAATAGAATTACATATATAGGTATAGTCAGTTCGAGACGCGTTATTATGAAGTATGATATAGGATTATCGTGTTGTAGCGCTGCATCGAAAATCCAAATCTGTGTGTTAGTTGGGCGCTCTTTCCATCGTATATTCCTTTGTTGGCAACATAATTGATGAACGACCTACATGATTCCAAAAAGTTATCCTCGGCCATTTCAAACGAATGAAGACTACAATAGAGTTATGTATGGAGGAAATGAGCATACCTCTCGAGTATTCCTTTTAGAAAGCTGAAGTCGTGCTTGTTGCGGGTTAGGGAATCAAGGTATATCACATGGTTCCTCTTGGGTATAATAACTAAAAGGATCCAGTGGTACCTACTCATGTATGTTGCTATAGTCATTAAACCTAAGTTCGTGCTGCATATAAAGTACAAATGAAATTTGTATAGCAAGTAGTGACACTTACCCCTGGTTGTAGGGCACCACTATGTACTTCATGTTCTTCTGACTAAGCAATGACCTCGTTATGTATTTCTCGACGAAGGATGAGTCTGCTTGGATGGTTTGCAACGATACCACATGTGGGTCGAGGAAACCCACCGGTTCTTTCCATTCCCGGATATTTTTCATCTTGTATCTATACATAAGCAATGAGTTGTGATATTTATCGGTATTACATGAATGTAGAACTTGATTGTACGCACTTACAGTGTCCAACATCGTAGAAGCGAGGTGTCGAGGCCAACGAGGTTGAATAGGTCATATAAGTCGTTGAAGCCCACGACGAAGTACCTCGTCCCGTTGAAGAAATGCTTCTCCTCGTACCTCGTCGGCGCCTCTTCCATCTGCGGCGTCGGTGACGGCGGCCTCGTCGGCGCCTCTTCCATCTGTAGCATCGGTGACAGCGGCAAAGACGGTGCCTCTGCTATCTCGCTTACTTGCTATCTATATAAGTTACATATGCAATAAAATGGATTGCAAGTGTCCTAAATTAACATATACATTTAAACTTAATAATATGCTCAACATGTGCAATATTAGCAAATAATCATAATTAATTCTAGCATAAATATGAAACAATTAAGCATTAATCCAACATCATTTAAATTTAAAACAAAATAGAATCAAGTAAAACGATCGACGAAGGAAATGCTAAACAAAATAGAATCAAGTAAAACTTTCTTTCTGGATTAAACTCTCAGCCAATAAAAGGTCTAGAGATTAACAGTGCACAGACATTGATTGATGATATTATGTGCTCTCAGAAGGAGAGTAGCTAAAGAACAAGTCTTTGCCATCTCAATCCTATTGTCTATACTCTTCATTAAAGTGAATATGATAATATAAATTCAAACTATGAGCTCTAAACAATACTTTGTTTAACTGTCAAATGATCTCAACTGTTAACGAAGGGAGGAGGGAGGTGCAGGGAGGAGGTCGACGCGGGGAGGAGGGAGGTGCAGGGGAGGAGGCCGACACGGGGAGGAGGACGGCAGGAGGAGGAGGCAGTCTGAGGGCGGGACAAGCGGGGAGGAGGATGGCGCGGGAGAAGGCCGGTCTGCAGAGGGGAGGAGGCCGACACGGGAGGAGGATGGCGCGGGAGGAGGCCGGTCAGAGGCGGGACACCGGGGGGGAGGAGGATGGCGCGGGAGAAGGCCGGTCAGAGAGGAGGAGGCCGACACGGGAGGAGGACGGCGGGGAGGAGGTCAGTGCAGATGCAAGACGCCGACAGGGAGGAGGGGGCAGTCTGTGTCGTCGAGGTCGGGGCGCCAAGGTCGGGAGGCGCCGACCTCGGTGAAAGTGCTCTACTTTCTGAAGGAGAGGAGCGTGCTCAATCTCAGGAAGAAGTAAAGAGGTTGACTATAGAGATCAAGATGGCAAATGAAAAGTTGAATGAGCTCATACAGACTACTAGAAGAATCACAAACTAGTCATTAGATTACCAACAAAAACTGAATACTCTCAATAGAACTGAACATGAAGACACAGGTTCATCATATTGACAGTAGCAAGTAATACAATAGAGCTCAAGTATGAACTAACTATCACATTCAATCTCAGTATAAGGCAGAGTTCATCACAGAGCATGTCAACAAAGCCCACTGATCAATTTGCAATATCTTCAGTACTAGATTCAGAAATCAGAACTAATACAGATCAAGGTATCAACTAGCACTGCATATATATATATATACACACACATACAAAGATCAACCGAACTGCCATAGAGGAGCAATACTCACAGAGAGGATGCCTACAAGAACTCATGGTGCAAGGAGGAGGCCGGTGCAGGGGAGGAGGCCGACGCGAGGAGGAGGGAGGTGCAGGGGAGGAGGCCGACACGGGGAGGAGGACGGCGCGGGGAGAAGGCCGGTGCAGAGGGAGGAGGCCGACACGGGGAGGAGGACGGTGCAGCGTCGTTGATGTCGGGGGTGGCGGCGTCGAGGTCAGAGGTGGCGATGTCGGGGGCGCCAAGGTCGGGGGCGGCGGTGTCGAGGTCGTAGTCGGCGGTGAACGGGCGAGCCCTAAACCCTAGAGGAGGCGAACGAGCTCGCGAGAGCCTAAGGAGCGCGGGAGAGGAAGTGACGAGTGAGAGCAAAACCCTAGCGGTTCCCGCCTTATAAAAAGTATATCACAGACGGTTATATTAAAGAACCGTCTGTGATAATGTTATCACAGACGGTTCTTGAAGGAAACCGTCTGTGATATATCATAGACGGTTCTAGTACAAAACCGTTTGTGATATATCACAGACGGTTCTAGTATCAAACCGTCTGTGATATGGAACGTATCACAGACGGTTTCAAAATAGACCCGTCTGTGATTCATTATCACAGACGGTTCCATAATAGAACCATCGGTGATAGCCCTGGTGAGAATATAACCTCTTGTTATTCACGTTTAATCTTGTCGTGGAATTTTGAAATGTATTATTACAAATGTATAGGTGAGAAAGATCCTTTATGACTGGCTATCAATATCAAAGATGACAAGTCCATAACACATCAACACATGACAATTTCACGTTGACATCAAAATATATGAGAGATTACAAGTCCATAACACATGATGTTATGGAATAAATTAATTACATTGGAGTAAATTCTTAATTAAAATATAGGCTTTCCTGATGATCGACGCACATATAGCTAGCTTCCTCACTGGGTTCTTCCTCGAGCCTAGTGTCGTTTCCGAAAGGAGGCAACTCGTCAAATTGATTGTATTCTTCCTCGTCCACGACATTTTCAACTCCGACAATCCTCCTTTTTCCATGAAGAATTACGTGGCACTTCTTATTTGCCGGGTCGGTTACATAGAAGACTTGAACAACTTGGTTAGCCAGTACGAATGGTTCGTCTTTGTATCCGACACGTTCGAGGTCCACGGTAAGGACGCCTGCATGCTTGTCGACCTTCACTGTGGGAGATGGACCCAACGACACGAAATAGGGGATCTTGAAAAGCACGTAGTCGAGCTCCCATATCTCCTCTATTTGCCTATAGTACGAGCTCCTCAGCCCATCGGTATTGAATGCATTTATCACGGACACATTGATACGGTGTGCTCTTCCTATCCCGAGTTCTTTGTATAAAATGTGTACCCATTTATGTCGTATCCTTGCCATGCGACAATTGTAAATTGTGGCCCTCGTGCCAACCATAGCAACAGATCATCACTTGATGACCTCCGGTGATTCGCACCTTTAACCATTCGTTGAACCGACGGTTGTGCTCTCTCGTGATCCAAACCTCCGACCGATCTGGATTCTGTTGGCGTGTCATGTCTTTGTGCTAGTCAATGTACGGGGACACTTGGGTCATGTGTTGCAAGACCGTGAAATAGGCTTGATCATACGTATCCAGATCGGGAGTGATTGATTTCCTTCCGATGGTCCCGATACCATCTAGTCTCCCCTCATGGCGAGATAGAGGCACACCTATCGGTTCCACCTGAGCCATGTAGTCGACGCAGAACTTAATGACCTCTTCGGTTGCATAACCTTCGATGATGCTGCCCTCCGGTCAAGATCGATTTCGTACGTAGGACTTGAGAATTCTCATGTACCTCTCGAACGGGTACATATGACGCAAGAACACAGGGCTACATATCTTTATCTCTTTCACAAGGTGAACAATGAGATGGACCATGATATCAAAAAATGACGGAGAGAAATACATCTTAAGATGACATAGAGTCGTCACCACCTCGGCCTGCAGAGCATCTAGTCCTTGGGGATCAATGATCTTCAGAGCAATTGAGTTGAAAAAATAACACAGCCTCAAGATTGCCACTCGGACCTTGTTCGGTAAGATACTTCTAATTGCAACAGGAAGCATTTGTGTCATCAGCACATGACAATCATGAGACTTCATACCAATTAATTTCAAATCTTGCATAGAAACAAGTTTCTTAATGTTAGCGGAGTAACCAAATGGGACTTTCACACCATGCAAGCTCTGGCACAGTTCATTTCTCTCGGCCTTGGACAGAGTGTAGCAAGCTGGGGGAAGGTACGTTCGTCCTGTATCGGTCTCTTTCGGTGCTAACTCGGTCCTTATGTTCAAATCGACCAAGCCACGCCGTGCGTTAACACCATCCTTTGTTTTGCCAGTAATGTTCAGTAAGAGACCAATCAAGCTATCACATACATTCTTCTCCACGTGCATGACGTCGATGCAGAGGCGAACTTCTAAGTGCTCCCAATAAGGCAAGTCCCAAAATATTGACCGCTTCTTCCAGATGTTCTTCTCACGGGTTCTTAATTTACGTCCTTTCCCAAGCACAACATCGATATCCTTAATCATATCATAGACCTCTTTCCCTCTAAAAGCCCTTAGAGCTGAATCGTCCTCCTTATTTCCGTCGAATTGTTTCTTCATCTTACGGTATGAGTGACTCCTGGGAAGGAACCTACGGTGGCCTTATATACACAGATTTCTTGTGAGTTGTTGACCATACACTCTTCAGTAGCATCTAAGCAAAGTCTATGTGTCAGTAACATCCCAATTTTGAGCTTTAAAAACCTTTTAAATAGTGTAATGAGAAAATTCATCATTTGGATTTATTTGAATTTAAATTAAAAAGCTTAATATTGGACTTTGTGTAACAAAACAATTTAATATGACTAAAGTCAACATAAACAATAGTCAAAACTATTTTATTTGGATTCTATGTGCTTGGATATATTTTCTAGAATTTTCTAGAATTTTTTCCAAATTCATTTGCTAATTTCTATTGCTTATTTGAATTTTTGGTAATTTCTTAAAAAGAAAAAGCTATATAAATCTCCAAATAGTGTTTGGGCGAATCTCTCGGCCCAACTCCTTTTCCAGCAGAAGCCCGCTTCGCCCATCCATCCTCCACCATTGGATCGTCATTTGGGCGTTGAGATCTTCGCCCATGGCCGTTTCCTCTCTCTCTCTCTGCCGGTGGGGCCGAGGTCGTCGTCTTCGCCGTGTTCTTCTCATGAGTCCCGCTCGTGGTCGCTTATGGTTTCTTCATGAGCTCCGTCCGACAATATCGCGAACGGCCCCGATTTTGTGCGCGGATGATCTCTTCTAGAAGCCCTATCTCCTCGCGCCCTTTTCAAACGATTTTGAAATTAAATCGTCAGATCTCCTATTTCGTCATGAATTGCTTGGTTGTCTTTGACCCTTGCCGTTAAGCCACCCGGGCCGCCTAGGCCCTATAAAAGGACCCCGAACCGCCTCGCCTCCTTTCCACAATCCTCACCCAATTTCCTTCCGAGCTCTGTAGCCGCATTTCCCATCTAGGGTTTCGGCCGTGTTAAATAAATCGTCGAATTGCTTGCGTCGCCGTGCCGCTTGCGTCGTCGTGGAGTGCACCGCGAGATCGCCTTCACCTCCTCTACCTCCGGAGCCACCCATTTCGCCCAGACCTCATGGGGCGCCCGTCCGACAAAACCCGAAGGTTCCTCGCCCGACCTGCACGCCACCACAGCCCACCCCTAACCACCGGGCTGCACAGAAGGTGCGCAATAGCCTCAACAACACGCCCATAGCACCCACCCGCATGGCGACCATCAGAGCGCCGGTGACCATTGGGTCCCGTGCCGCCGCGCCGTCGCCGACGTCCTCGCCGGCGTGGACGCCAGTCACGTACACCTCACCTCGTACTGCGTGTCATCCCGGGTGGCGCGTCGGTCGGCCACGCTGCTGGTTCGCCACCTCGGCCCCTCTCTGGTCCGGTGGCTCGGTGGGCTTGGTCCACGTGGTAGTGCCTCGACATGTGGGTCCCACATGTCGGGTTTTCTTTATTTATTTCTTTTCCGAAAATCCGGTGACGCCATGTTGATGTCATCTTTGGCGCAATATTCGATTTTTACATTGAAAAATAATTCGAATTCGATAAATCCTATTTTAGGGTTTTCTTTAGATTTAAACTTTGAAACTCCATATCTTTTGCATCCTAACTCCAAATCCATCCATTCAAATTTCTAAATTCATCTAAAATCCAGATCTATCTATTGGAGATTTTAATTATTTTATTGGAGTTATTTGCCTCTGTTATTTATTTAGTTTGTTTGTTTGCCTTGTTTGCGAGTAGACTTGACGTTCTTTGAAAGAGTTGACGAAGAAGGACCTTTCCAAGATCAAGATCAATTCCTAGATCCTTTTCAAGGCAAGCTATACCTTTGACCATCTTGATTCCCAGTTTGCTAAATTATTTTATTTTAAATTCTTGCATTGTTAATTCAAGTAATTATTTAAATGATTTTGGGAGTAGATGTAAATGCCTAATTGTTATGCCATCCTTGTTAATTGCTATGTCTAAATTCTTTGTCGCCTTTAGTTGATAATTAGTTGGTTAATATTGTAGCACCAACGTGGGTTGGTTAGAACGATTAGATTGCTTAGTCATGCCACAACTCATCTATTCATGTTTAGTTGCAATTATTAACTTTGACTAAGTGAATATGCAATATTGTAATAATCTGTGTGTACTATGTGTCTTTGTGGCATATGTTATACGTAAAATCAACCGGTGGAAAAAAGATTTGGATTGAGGCAAGGGGTGGATATCTTGTGTGAATTGGTGGTCTATGTGAATTTGTGTGGATAATATTAATCAGTGTGTCTATGTGGTTGGGTTAGTGGAAGTCTTGCCTTGGTCGATTAAGGACCTCACCATGTGCGCTAAAGAACTGAGCTTCTGCACGACCACATACTGTTTTGAGGCGGGCCTAGCATAGTAAGATAAGGTATCCAAATGCTCTGTTATAGTTAGTGCTAGCTACACTAATTATATCTTGTGGGTAAAGTGTACAAACTCTGCAGAGTGTAACTTAATCTATTGAATAGCGTCATGATCATGGACAATGCTCGGGATTTAACACTAGGGGTAGAATTTCATAAAAGCTGTGTGGGAAGGAGCTATGTGATTAAATCATCTAGCTATGTGAATAACTTTGTTAGGTGTGTGTGTCTTTGTGAAATAACTTGTTAAAATTATTATTGTCTATTTGTTTTACCTACTTTCAATCTATTTAATTGTATTAAATTGCAAAAGTTGCATTTACGCAAAAGAACCACAGAATGCCTTTCTCTTGTAATAAGCCCGCATGTATACATTGCATTCTGTGGTGTGGCTTTAGCGGTGTGTACTCACGCTTGTTTTGACGAATCAAGCAGAGGAGGAGTCTTCACCGACTTACGAGGACGAGTTCATCGAAGGTGCCTAATCGCGAGGTCTTGATCGATCGGTTGCTGTGGTGAATCGATGGGATGCCACTACCGCTTCTGTTTCACGCCGTTTATTTTCTCTGTTAGCCTGCGTGGCTCAATAAATGTAAACTCGACCTTAAGGTCAAAACCCTTATTTATTAATCAAAGTTATTCGTTTATGTTATATTTCGCTTGTATGGATCGATTTCCAGTTTTGTTAACCCTGTGTGCACTAGCATGATCCTGGGCTAGTGCAGTAAACACAGAGGGTCCTGAATTGTAATTTCGGGCCCGACAAAAGTGGTATCGAGAGCCAGTTGATCAGAGGTCTAGACCTTAGTAGATTGGCCGTTCAGTGTCCAAATTATTTTCTAAAGAAAATTTAACTTGCAAGATTAAATGAATTGCTTAACTCCTCTCATATCTCTCTCGACTCATCTATTGCTAAAATCTTTCCTCTCCCCGCTTTAACGTGGTTCTTACACCTTGTCCGTCGTGATGATGCCTTACCTTCAGACTTTCGAGGATTGCAACGGAGGACTTGCATGAGCTGTGGAGGTTGCCGCAGACACTTGAGGCTTCGATCGCCCGATGTACCATGGCGGTGAGTACATGGTCAATGAGACGGGATCGTGGTGTAGTCTGCACCGACGGTCACGCCAGAGGAACACTAGAGGTAGCTTGACCTTTGGATATCTCAGTCGGGAGGATCACCTTCATGCAAGGAATCCAGAGTCATCGCGTCGCCATACTCCGAAGTTCCGCCACATCTACGCCAAGAGTCGCAACACACCGTCTTCCGCTACCATCCCGTAGCCCGGGGAGATATTCGCGCTTCCGTCTACAAGCGGGAAGGCAATGCCACAGATGGTGCATCTTGCACGATTCACAACCGCCAGAGGAGTCGTTGGAGATGGCCGCCACCGAGCCGAGGTGCGCTATCGAACCGGGAACAAGCCGAGAAAGGATCGCAGACTAGAGCACGCCTCTACGGTCAAGATGAGCTTGAAGATGATCAAGAGGAAGATCGAAGAAGTCGAAGAAGATCCAGAGGAGATTCAGAGGATCCAACCGAGCTCAAGACTGCCAGAGGAGCTACCAGCAAGACTGCACCAGCCGCGCTGCTCTCGCTGCACGATTCGGGCATCGAACCGCCGCGAGGATGCGGCCACTTGAGTCTACACCAGCGGAGCGTCGCCGTGGCTTTGGAGGCTTTCTCGAGTAGTTCGCTTAAGTTCCATTTAGTCGAGCTTAGCGATTTCTTCTTTTCGAGTCGCCCTTTAGGCGTAGCTTGTGTGCTTAGGTCCGATTTATTTTTTTGTGTAAGCATGAGCCGCAAAGGCCCTTAGGCATTTGTTGCAGCCATGCTATTAAAATATTAATAAAGATTATCTCATTCAAGTTTCTTGAGCTGTGTTTGTTGGGTTTAATCTATCCCCTGTCTAGATCTTAACTCACCTTGTGCTCTCTACCTTATCTAACCTATGGAGCTTCACCAGATGGTTCAGACTCGCCATGCCGCCGCCAGTGGATCCGGAGCCCAAGGATCAGAAGGCAATAAGCAAACCCCTACAGGAGTAGTGCCACCCCAAGCACCTCCTATTGATTTGCAGAACTTCGGAGCTTTCATGGCAGCACAAACTCAGATGATGTATACGATGATGAACCAGATGCAGGCCATGAACAACAACATCAACAACAATCGTCAGGGAGGAGCCCCAGTCGCTCATGGTCATCGGGGACCATCCAAGTTGGTCAATTCATGAGAACCCGTCCGCCAACTTTCTCTCGACATGTCACGCCCAAGAGGCGATGATTGGCCAGCGTGATTGAGAGGAAGCTGCGATCACCCAATGCGGCGATCATGAGAAGGTTTTGTATGCCACTCATCGGATGGAGGGCATAGCTTGCGAGAATGGTGGGAAAATTTCTGCGCGGCGCATGAGGCACCATGCAGAACATCACATGGGAAGAATTCTCTGTAGCCTTTCGCCAATATCATGTACTGAAGGTATTATGGATCTCAAGAAGGATGAGTTCCAAGCTCTCAAGCAAGGGGGTATGTCGATGATTGACTACTGAATAAGTTTTTCGGCTAGCTCGCTATGCTCCTAAGATGTCGCTAATGCAGTCTCGCCAGAGCCGCTTCTTGAAGGGTCGAACTCAGATCGCAAGTCACCGCTTGCCCATACCTTCCCAGATTTTCAGAGTTGGTTAACAAGGCGTTGGTCATGGAGGACAAACGCAAATAATCGGAGGACCACCATAGCGAGGATGATTCAAAGAGGAAGCCATCACCACAACAACAGAGGGCAAGAGTAGTGCCACAATAGCTTAATCGCTTCCACCACGAGTTCTTTCAGACACTCGCACCGCCTTCAAACACCTCGTCCTCTTATTCGAACTCGCAACCCTACACCACCAACCCCACCCCAGGAACAACAACCGCAGATTGAACCAAGAGTGTGTTACAATTGTCGTCACCAGACATTTCGCTAATCGGTGTCCTCGAAGGAACTATCACTCCGGTCGCTTCAACCTTGGAGCAACACCGCCAAGACCCCAAAGCAGAGAACAATCAAGGAGTTTCTCAGGAACCAACAACCAGAGGAGGCGCCTCGATCGCTTGTCGAGGTCGTGTTAATCACGCCACTCTAGAAGGAGCCGAGAAGCACCGAGACGTCGTCTTGGGTAAGTTCCTAGTAAATTCAAGACTGCCTGCTCGCTTTGATTACGAGCTTCGCATTCGCTTGTTTCGGAGTTTTTGCAACTAAGAATAAATTGGAAGTTATGCAACTTAAGCGTGCTCTGTTAGTCCGATGCTACCGAGCAGAGCTAAGTTCTAATGTGGGTTGTTTAGGGCTAAGTTACTCATAGTCGAGTTGAGTTTCTAGCTAACCTAATTATTCTAGACACCCAAACCATAGATGTCATCCTTGGCATGGATTGGTTAACAAAGCACAAAGCCGCTAGATTGTGGCGAAGAGCCGTTATAATCGAGGATACTAAAGGAAACAAAGTGGAGTTCCTAGCTACCTCAAGGCGTAATGGGTATTTGATAGTCAACACCAAGACCGTTGAGTTGGAAGATGTGCGGTCGTCAAAGAGTATCCAGATGTGTTCCCGGAAGAATTACTGGGGATGCCACCGGATCGTGACATCGAGTTTGTCATCGATCTAGTGCCGAGAATGCCCCCATCTCGAAGAGACCTTATCGGATGCCACGGTAGATGAGTTAGTAGAGATGAAGAAAGCAGATAGAAGAACTTTTGGAGAAAGGTTTTGTGAGGCCTAGTTAAATCGCCATGGGGAGCACCAGTTTTGTTTGTCAAGAAGAAGGATGGGAGCATGAGGATGTGCATCGACTAAGGGCTCTCAATGAAGTCACTATCAAGAACAAGTACCCATTGCCGGATAGATGATCTATTTGACCAGATGAAAGGAGCCGGAGTGTTCTCGAAGATCGATCTGCGATCAGGTTACCACCAGCTGAAGATTTGTTCTAAGGATGTACCTAAAACCGCTTTCTCAACGCGGTACGGGCATTATGAGTTCTTAGTCATGTCCTTTGGTCTGACTAATGCCCCTGCCTATTTCATGAACATGATGAATAAGGTATTCATGGAGTATCTGGACAAGTTTGTAGTTGTATTCATCGATGATATTTTGGTTTACTCCAAGTCAGAAGAAGAACATGCTGAGCATTTGAGATTAATCCTAGAGAAACTCAGAGAGCATCAGTTGTATGCTAAGTTTAGTAAGTGTGATTTCTGGAAAAAGGAAGTGGATTTCCTTGGTCATGTGATGACAGCTGCAGGAGTAGCAGTCGACCCCAGTAAAGTTAAAGCTGTATTACATTGGGAACAACCCAAGACTGTCACTCAGATTCGCAGTTTCTTGGGATTAGCAGGATATTATCGCCGTTTCATTGAAGGATTCTCATCGATTGCTAAACCTCTTACGCAATTGTTGAAGAAAGAGAAAAAGTTTACTTGGACCCCAGCTTGTGAAGAAAGTTTTCAAGAATTGAAGAAGCGTTTGACTTCAGCCCCAGTGCTGATTTTGCCAGATATTCGCAAGGATTTTGATATCTATTGTGATGCTTCGCGTCAAGGATTAGGATGTGTCCTGATGCAAGAAGGAAGAGCTGTCGCTTATGCGTCAAGGCAGTTAAGACCGCATGAAGAAAATTACCCTACCCATGATCCGAATTAGCCGCGAGTGTATGCTTTGAAGATTTGGCGCCATTACCTCATCGAATCGTTGCGAGGTATATCTGAGATCATAAGAGCTTGAAATATATTTTCACTCGGTCAGATCTGAATATGAGGCAGAGGAGATGGCTAGAGTTGATAAAGGATTATAATCTTGGAATCCATTACCATCGGGTAAAGCCAATGTCGTTCGTTGACGCTTTGAGCCAGTAAGAGCCAACTGCAATGCTTTGGAAGTGAAAGAGCCTTGTTCGAGCTTCAAGAGGAATTCAAGTGAAGCTAGAAGTAGTGTCTCAAGGATTTGTGGCCACCGAAGTCTGATCTACTTTAGAGAAGCAGATTCATGGCTTCGGTAGAAAGACTCGAGTTCTCCGACATCAAGAAGAAGATGATGAAGGAAGTTCAAGGACTTCACAAAGGATGATCGTGACATACTTGTGGATCAATGGACGATTCTGCGTTCCAGATGTTGATGGATTGAGACAGCTAATCTTGAAGGAGGCCCATGACTCAAAGTATTCGATTCACCCCGTAGTACTAAGATGTATCAGATGTTAAGAATAAGTTTTGGTGGCGAATTTGAAACGAGACGCCGCGAGTTCGTTGCCTTGTGCGACGTGTGTCGAAAGTCAAAGAGGAACACCAGAGGCCCGCAGGTCTGTTGCAACCCTTGAAGATTCCAGAGTGGAAGTGGGAAGAAATCGGAATGGATTTCATCACCGGTTTACCCAAGACTCAATCGGGTTACGATTCGATTTGGGTAATAGTGGATCGTTTGACTAAAGTTGCTCATTTCTTGCCAGTCAAAACTACGTACTCAGGAGATCGTCTAGCAGAGCTATATATGGCAAAGATTGTCAGTTTGCATGGTGTGCCCAAGAAGATAGTGTCAGATCGAGGATCTCAGTTCACCTCCCGATTTTGGCAGAGTTTACATGAAGCCTTAGGGACTCACTTTGAATTTCAAGATCTGCGATCATCCCTGCATGATGGACAGACTGAAAGGGTTAATCAGATATTGGAAGATATGTTGAGAGCCTGTGCCCTAGCAAATGCTACTCGTTGGGATAAGAGCTTGCCATATGCAGAGTTCTCGTACAACAACAGCTATCAAGCCAGTTTACAAATGTCACCTTTTGAAGCTTTGTATGGTCGTGCTTGCAGAACCCCGTTGAATTGGATGTAAACATTTGAACGCTGATCTTGGTCCAGATATTATTCAAGAAGCAGAAGAACAAGTGGCTATGATCAGGGAGAGACTGAGGATAGCTCAGTCGAGGCAGAAGAGTTATGCCGACAACCGCCGCCGTGATCTCGCCGAGCCGAAGATTTTGTGTACCTCCGAAGTTACGCCCTCGAGGTGTGAAAAGGTTCCATGCCAAAGGGAAGCTTGCCCTCAGTATGTTGGTCCATTCAAGATCTTAGAACGCCGTGGAGAAGTAGCCTATCACCGAGCTACCGCATGCGTTAGCGAGGGTACACGATGTCTTTCATGTCTCTCGCTTGAAGAAGTGTCTTCGTGTCTTGGGAAGAACAAGCAGATTAGAGTCAATTGAACTAAGGAAGACCTCACATACAAAGAGCGACCTATCAAGATTCTCGATGTCGCAGAGCGTCGGACCAGAGCAAGACGGTTCGTTTTGCAAGGTGCTTGATGGAGCCACCACTGAATATGGCAACGTGGGAACGTGAAGAAGAGCCGAAAGCCGAGTTTCCTAGCCTTTTCTCCGTTTAGCCCTGAATCTCGGGACGAGATTCCTTTAAGGGGGAGGTTTGTAACATCCCAATTTTAGAGCTTTAAAACCTTTTAAATAGTGTAATGAGAAAATTCATCATTTGGATTTATTTGAATTTAAATTAAAAAGCTTAATATTGGACTTTGTGTAACAAAACAATTTAATATGACTAAAGTCAACATAAACAATAGTCAAAACTATTTTATTTGGATTCTATGTGCTTGGATATATTTTCTAGAATTTTCTAGAATTTTTCCAAATTCATTTGCTAATTTCTATTGCTTATTTGAATTTTTGGTAATTTCTTAAAAAGAAAAAGCTATATAAATCTCCAAATAGTGTTTGGGCCGAATCTCTCCGGCCCAACTCCTTTTCCCGCGCGCAAGCCCGCTCGGCCCATCCATCCTCCACCGCTGGATCGTCGCTGGACGTTCAGATCTTCGCCCGCGCGCCCGTTTCCCTCTCTCTCTCTCTGCCAGGTGGGGCCGCCGAGGTCGTCGTCTTCGCCGTGTTCTTCTCCATGAGTCCCTCGTGGTCGCTTATGGTTTCTTCATGAGCTCCGTCCGACAATATCGCAAACGGCCCGATTTTGTGCTTGTGGATGATCTCTTCTAGAAGCCCTATCTCCTCCGCCTTTTCAAACGATTTTGAAATTCAAATCGCTCAGATTCCTATTTAAATGCTGAATTGTTTGGGTTGTCTTTGACCCATGCCAGTTAAGCCACCCCGGCCGCTTAGGCCCTATAAAGGGACCCCGAGCCCTCGCCTCCTTTCCACAATCCTCACCCAATTTTCCGAGCTCCTCACACAAGATTTTCCATCTAGGGTTTCCGCCGTGTCGTCGTCTGCCGTGTCGCTGTCATTGCCGCCGCGTCGTTGTGGAGTGCACCGCTGAGATCGCCTTCACCTCCTCTACCTCCGGAGCCACCCATTTCGCCCAGACCTCATGGGGACGCCCGTCCGACAAAACCGAAGGTTCCTCCGCCCGACCGCCCGGCCACCACAGCCACCCCCAACCACGGAGCCGCACGGAAGGTGCGCAATAGCCTCAAAGAACACGCCCATAGCACCCACCCTCGCCGGCGACCACCGTAGCGCCGGTGACCATTAGTCCCGTGCCGCCATCGCTGTCGCCGACGCCCTCGCCGACGTGACGCCAGTCACGTACACCTCACCAGGTACTGCGTGTCATCCCGGGTGGCGCAGCGTCACGCCACGCATGCTGGTTCGCCACCTCGGCCCCTCTCTCGTCCGGTGGCTCGGTGGGCTTGGTCCGCGTGGTCAGGTCTCTCGACATGTGGGTCCCACATGTCGGGTTTTCTTTATTTATTTCTTTTCCGAAAATCCTGGTGACGCCATGTCGATGTCATGTCAAGCAATATTCCGATTTTTACGTTGAAAAATAATTCGGAATTCCATAAAACCTATTTTAGGGTTTTCTTTAGATTTAAACTTTGAAACTCCATATCTTTTGCATCCTAACTCCAAATCCATCCATTCAAATTTCTAAATTCATCTAAAATCCAGATCTATCTATTGGAGATTTTTAATTATTTTATTGGAGTTATTTGCCTCTGTTATTTATTTAGTTTGTTTGTTTGCCTTGTTTGCGAGTAGACTTGACGTTCTTTGAAAGAGTTGTGAAGAAGGACCTTTCCAAGATCAAGATCAATTCCTAGATCCTTTTCAAGGCAAGCTATACCTTTGACCATCTTGATTCCCAGTTTGCTAAATTATTTTATTTTAAATTCTTGCATTGTTAATTCAAGTAATTATTTAAATGATTTTGGGAGTAGATGTAAATGCCTAATTGTTATGCCATCCTTGTTAATTGCTATGTCTAAATTCTTTGTCGCCTTAGTTGATAATTAGTTGGTTAATATTGTAGCACCAACGTGGGTTGGTTAGAACGATTAGATTGCTTAGTCATGCCACGACTCATCTATTCATGTTTAGTTGCAATTATTAACCTGACTAAGTGAATATGCAATATTGTAATAATCTGTGTGTACTATGTGTCTTTGTGGCATATGTTATACGTAAAATCAACCGGGTGGAAAAAGGATTTGGATTGAGGCAAGGGGTGGATACTGTGTGAATTGGTGGTCTATGTGGACTGTGTGGATAATATTAATCTGTGTGTCTATGTGGTTGGGTTAGCTGGAAGTCTTGCCTTGGTCAGTTAAGGACCTCACCATGTGCGCTAAAGAACTGAGCTTCCTGTACGACCACATGCCTGTTTTGAGACGGGCCTAGCATAGTAAGATAAGGTATCTGAAATGCTCTGTTATAGTTAGTGCTAGCTACACTAATTATATCTTGTGGGTAAAGTGTACAAACTCTGCAGAGTGTAACTTAATCTATTCGAATAGCCGCGTCCGCGGTCATGGACAATGCTCGGGGATTTAACACTAGGGGTAGAATTTCATAAAACTGTGTGGGAAGGGAGCTATGTGATTAAATCATCTAGCTATGTGAATAACCTGTTAGGCTGTGTGTGTCTTTGTGAAATAACTTGTTAAAATTATTATTGTCTATTTGTTTTACCTACTTTCAATCTATTTAATTGTATTAAATTGCAAAAGTTGCATTTACGCAAAAGAACCACAGAATGCCTTTCTCTTGTAATAAGCCTGCATGTATACATTGCATTCCTGTGGTGTGGCTTGCGAGTACGGTGTGTACTCACGCTTGTTTTGACGAATCAAGCAGAGGAGGAGTCTTCACCAGCTTACGAGGACGAGTTCATCGAAGGTGCCTAATCGCGAGGTCTTGATCGATCGGTTGTTCGTGGTGAATCGATGGGATGCCACTACCGCTTCTGTTTCACGCCGTTTATTTTCTCTGTTAGCCTGCGTGGCTCAATAAATGTAAACTCGACCTTAAGGTCAAAACCCTTATTTATTAATCAAAGTTATTCGCTTATGTTATATTTCGCCAGCTTGTATGGATCGATTTCGGTTTTGTTAACCCCTGTGCACTAGCATGATCTCGGCTAGTGCACGAGAAACACTGAGGGTCCTGAATTGTAATTTGGGGCCCGACACGTGCTTTGGCTCCTTTTGTCTGGCTTGAAGTCTGACAGTTACCAAGGGCAGGAAAATCATTGATGGTGCGAGAACAACATGACGCAGAAGTGAAGTTCTCTCGCTTGTACGCATCCCATACTGCATCTGCGTTCGTTTCACGGTGTCACAAAATCTTCCAAAGAATGGTGCTATGTACACATCAATATCATTCCCTGTGTTGCTTCGCCCTTGGATAAGTAGTGACATCAAAATGTACTTCCGCTTTATACACGTACCAAGGAGGAAGGTTGTACATACATAGATTTACGGGCCAGTGCTATATCACGCTCATATTACCGAAAGGATTCATTCCATCCGTACTCAACCCTAACCTTATGTTCCTCGGTTCAAGACCGAACTCTTCAAACTCGATCAAGTTTCTCCACCGCGTAATCAGAGGGTGTATTAGCTTTCCATCTCTCTTACGCTCCTCTGAGTGCCAACGCAGCAATCTTGCCTCCTTTGGGTTCGCAAATAAACGCTTCAAACGTGGGATCACAAGCAGATACCACAACATCTTAGCAGGAGGTTCTTGCTTCACCTTAGCAGTATTCTGACGCTTGTGTCGGGATGCTTTGCACACGGAACATACATGCATGTCTGCATACTCTTTACGGTAGAGGATTAAATCGTTCAGACATGCATGTATTCTTTCTACTTCCATTCCTAATGGACAAATAACCTTCTTTGCTTGATAGGTGGTGCTGGGCAACACGTTTCCCTCCGGAAGGATGTTCGCTAGGAGACCTAACAACGCCGTGAAACTCTTATCGGACCAACCATTGCTTTCCTTCAATTTCAGCAGTTCAAGCACGGTTGACAACCTTGTGTATTCCGGCTTGCAGCCAGGGAACAAAGGTCTCACTGAGTCCTCCCTTAAGCCCTCGAATTTACAAAACTCTCTCTCTTTGTAGTTCTCTTCGCATCACGTAGCATCCGATCCAGATTGTTATCGTGCCACCTATCCTCATCAAAAGCACATCCACATCCGCAAATCGCTGACTTCTCGGCGATGTTGTCATTATTAACTTCGTATAATCTGCTCTTCACCGTGATGGTCCAACATGTATACCCTTTTTAAAACCCTTGAATCAAGTGTGCTTCGATCTCATACGCGTTGTTAAACATCTTGATTGCCGCAATCAATGCATGGACAAGACATAAAATTTATCCCTTCTTCAACATATCACCGCCAATGGCTCTTCTAAAACCAACCACGCTATTAATGTACTCTTGACTCACACGGTTCACACCGTACATCCGATTCGATCCATCTAGACTACGCATGTAACAAATTAGTGTCAAATTGATTAGCGATTAATTTATAGCAAACATGAATTTAAATATGCAAGTGAAGCTTCATAACGAAGTTTTCTTTCTTGCTTCAGGCAACTAATCCTCAATTAGCTACAATGTATGGTAGAAGACATGACGTTTCACATATGGCAGTTATTTAGTATTTACAGCGCTATGTTTGAAAATTCTAAACAAAGACTGAGCAAATCCAAGTTGGAATTTTCACCTGAGCCGGACAAATAAGCAGCTCCCAGTTAGAACAAGAAGGAGCAGGTTGGAGGAGCTAGGGCAGGGAAGTGGCGCATGGGAGAGCAGATCTAAGTGGAGCCAGTAGCAGGGATGCTCCAGATCGGTAGAGGTAGTGACAGAAGCAGCGGCAGTGGACAGTGTGGCCTCCAGTGTGGCAGAGGCAGCGGCAGTGCGGCAAAGGGATGTGTCAGGCGCAATTTATATGGTGCGAGGATATCACAGACGGTTTCTTATTGAGAACCGTCTGTGATAACTCATTATCACAGACGGTTCTTATTAAGGGCCGTCGTGTACTATCACGACGGTTCAAATAAGAACCGCTCAGGATATTATCCTGCACGGTTCTTATTTCAACCGCTCAGGATAGTACACTGCAGGTCATAATAAGAACCGCTCGTGATTTGTGGATTATCACGCACGGTTTTGGAATAGAACCGTCAGGATTATCGCGCTGAGCGGTTCTAGTAATTAACCGCTCAGGATATATAACTATCACGCATGCTTCTAAATAAGAACCGCTCAGGATAGTCGGCGGCGCCAAAAGGAGGTCTGGACCGACCCAACATAGACGGTTCCAAAATAACCGTCTGTGATGGACCGTCTACTATAGCCTGTTTTGTAGTAGTGTCACTGGCACTAGGCCCAATCTCTCCACGACGGATACAGACACATTTGTTAGACTGGTTCGGTGGGTAGACCCACAATTGCCTCTGCTCAACTTGAGCTTCATCTGTAATGTCATGGCTCGCTTGGCTTCCTATGCAGGGCATATGAATCATTGCTGCTTGGTGAGACGTATGAGGTCTTTCTGATCTGATTTCCAATGCTGAGGTTGCTTGCGGTGCCAAGAACGCTTGTTTATGTAAGGAACATCGCTTGACAAAGTGTCTTGCCTTACCGCAATAGTTACAGATTTTATACTGGATCATATCCCTCTTGGGACACCTGGAGAGATAGTGTCCTGTGCAACTAAAATAGGAGTAGAGAACATAATTCTTCAGCTCAGGGTCACAAACATGATTATCACACCGACCTGTGGGCCATTAAAAAGCCGGTCCCACATGTTCAGTGTCAAGGATGCAATTATTCGTGCTCCGTTTTTCTCAAGTGCACTGTGCACGTTTCCTCATGACAGATGAGAGCATACATGATGCATTTTCAAGTGCCAAGTGGGTTGATAGACATCAACATCAAAGCATCAGGGAACAAAAATCAAAACAAAAAGAAGATGCAGACTTGCTGCCAAAGATGCTATTAGTACTAATTCTCTCTAGATTTGCACTAGTAATCTAGTACTACCACAAAATCGCACTGCTATCATGGCGAATATCTGGCCGTATAACAATGATGCTATTAGTACTAATTCTCTCTGGATTTGCAACTAAAAATGCTCATCACGGGCAAGCACCATGTCTTTTTTTGAAGACTAGCACCTTTGCTTTGTGTGATGGTGTCGGGACTCGGGAATAACTCGGGTTCCATGCATGCCTGAAACCCAAGGCGACCGATTAAATGAAGCCAGAAGCATCAATTCGTAGATTTCCTTGGAATTTTTTTAAAATAATATTTTTTTAAAAGATATTTACAAAAATAAATAACCACCCCAAAAAATTACAAAAATAGGTCCCTGTCGCCAGACCCTCTTCCCCTCTGTCGCCGATCTAGCTACTAGTCACCAACTAGCGACAGGAACTGAACAATCTTCCTGTTGCCAGTTGAACTAGCGATAGCTTCCTGTTGCCAGTTCAACTGGCGGCAGGATGCCATCTATAAAAGACCAAAAAAATACCTCCAAAACTCATTTTAATTCCAAAAAAAAAAGAGGAGGAGAGGAAGAGAAAAAAGGTAGCGAAGCTCTGCTAGTTCGCCTTCCACCGCTCCGTACGTATTGAACGGTCCTTAATTCATATTTAATTTGTCAGATTTATGTTTCCAGCTTGTTCATTACTTGTGCAGACTGATCTACACTGGGAGATTCTCGAGTTGGTAGCCTCCGCGTAGCACATGACGCTGGGGGACACCAGAGGGGTCCTGTAGTGGATCATGGAGGCTGTGAGATGAGGCATCCAGATAGTGACTTGTCGCACGCCAAGGGACCCGGTGGACCGACCAGTGCAAGGACGAGAGGTCAGCCGAGGTGGTTCACGGCCACAGGCTCCTGCTTCGAATGTGACAGGCGTGTCGTCGTGGCAACGTGGTGGGTGCACCGTGGGACATTTTGGAGGTGAGCATGAGACATTCACTTCCGCTTCTTTATTTCAAACTGCACAACTTACTAACGACAATCTTCTCTTGCAGATCCGGTGCTCCACTGACACGCGGGGCAGGAGCACGCGGAGTCATCGGGGCACGGTTTCGTGCCACCAGGTATGACCACCCTGCTTGCTTGCGTAACGTCCTTTTTCATGGTTTTCGCCATGATTACGTGTGTAACGTAATGCTTCTCTATTTCGAACCCCACTAGTTACTAACGGTAATCTTCTCTTGCAGGCCCTGAGCTCCACCCAGATCTTGCAAGGTGAGTATCTTGAGTCGTCAGTGGGCGGATTCAGTATAGGGACATGGGTGTACAGATGTACACCCATTATTTTTGAAAAAAAACCCAATATTTATTAGGTATATTAGGTATATATACTAGTAAATACATGAAATAAGTGTTTAAATCAAGACATTCTTTGCTCGTCGAAGTTTACGCCTCACAGATGCATCCACTCGCCAAACCACCCCGCGCATGCTTGCAGCCCACCACGGCCCACAACCGAAGCGGCCTCACGCCCTCACTCCAGCCCCTCACGCCTCCGCGCATCGGCAGCTCGCCATCCCCAAGCCCCCAAGTCCCCAACCCAGCGCCGAGTCGACCAAACCCATCTTGATCCCCTTCGATGGTTCGCCCTGCTTCGTGAAATCCCTGCGCCGAAGTCGCGACGCGGCAAGAACCGCACAAGCGACACGGCGACAGCGACGCCTTGACGAAGCGGGCAGCCGGGCAGGGGTGAGCCGGAGCTGGGGATGGAGGTAAGCCCTGCGGAGCGCGAGGTCAAGCAGGACCAGCCACCACCGGCCCAAGGAGCGGCGGCGGCGGCGGTCAAGGTGAGCTCCTCGCCTCCTCGGTTGCCGGTTGCGGTTAGTTTCTTCTTTCTTGCCTCGTTTCGCGGCCGCCGCTCCTCCCGCCGTGACGCCGTCCCACGGCCACTCCTCCTTCGCCACCTCGCCATCCAAACCACCGAGGCATCACCCAGCGGCCATGGCATGATGGGGAGGAGGTGGCACCTTAGAGCCGGGCACCAGGGGAGGTGAGCGCGGGGTCGCGGGTGCACTAGAGGCCGGACGCGGCGTTGGGCCAGAGGGGAACCAGGAGGCAGGAGGAAGCAAGCACCCATGGCCATAAAACTGCCTGAAGAGATAGAACTGAGGAAGATGGCTATTGGCTGGATTGGGGAATGGGGAGTTCGGCTGGATTGGGGATTTGGGGGAAAATAAATAGGATTAGACTATTGGAGGTAGACAATAAGTAGTTGAGTTGGCATTGAAAGAATTGAAAGACTTGTACTGATATTTAAATTGGCATTCGATATTTATTAGTTTCATAGCTTGTATAGTTCGATAAACAATATTTGTATGTATATGTCAGTGAATAAAAGAGAAGATTATTTTGTCCAAATGTCCAATTATTTTGTAGCTTGTGTAGCTTTAGTTGTAAGATAAAAGAGAAGGTTATTCTATATGGTTCAATAGCTTGTGTAGCTTCAGTTGTTAGATAATTATTTTGTAATTTTTTAAAATTATTTGACATGTCGTCTCTAGTAAGAACAATTTGAACTTTGTTATTTTTTTATGTTATGATTATGAACATTTATGTTTTGCATTGTACAACATGTTTATAACTTCGAACACCCATTTTAAAAATCCTGGATCCGCCACTGTCGTCGGGGCACGTCTTCGGGCCACCAGGTATGACCACCTTGCTTGTTTGCGTAACGTCCTTTTTCGCGGTTTTCGCCTTGATTACGTTTGTAACGTAATGCTTCATAGAAACGACTTGGGAGGACTCTTCATTGTCGCACGACGAGGCGCACCTATCAGCACCCCTCGAGAACTTCTTCATGGACCCACGTGACACCCCGTTCTCCTTGGAGGCTTCTCAGCTGCACGGTGCGCTAGGATCGACCCAACCGATGCAGGACTCCCCCCGCCCTCTTGCGACACCACCTCAGGCTACTCGCACTGGTCGGGTAGTCAGGCAGCCTGATCCTCTGATGTGCTTCGGTTGGTGGGGGGGAGTGGGGAGAGGAGAGGTGGTGGAAAGAGGGGAGAAGCAACCTTCAGCTGGCTTTACAGAGGAGGAGGGGAGAGGGAAGGCAGCACGGGGAGGCAAGAAAATTTTATAAAACACTTTGGAACCTGAATAGATCAAATAAAATACTTTTGGATTTTTTTGAAGTTTATTTTAACCCTTTAAAATATTTTTCCTTCAGAAATTCAATTTAAACTTTAAGTTAAACCGCTAAAATCCAAATGATTATTTTTATTTTTAAAGCTTCAAAATAAATCCCCATTTTAAATTATATAATTTGAATTAAATTTTACAAAAAAAAATTTTTTGGGAAGACAAAAAAGAAATAACAGACCAGGTTGCACGAAATAGTACCGACTTGAACAAAATCCAAGAAAACCTAGAAAATCCAATAAACCATTTTGAATTTAATTAAAGTTTAATTTAATCATTTAAAATATTTTTATTTTCTGAAGTTTCAATTTGAGCTTTACTTAGTTCAATAAAATGCAAATGGTTGATTTTTCATTTTTAAAGCTTCGAAAAGACTCAGAGAATCGGGAAAACCAAAAAAGAAATGAAAAGAGCTCAAAGGAAATAACAAGGTCTTGGAAAAACAAATCCCAAGATAAACCAGAAAATCAAATAAAACAATTTTTATTTAATTGGAGTTGGATTTACTCACATTAAATTATTTTTATTTTATGAAATTTCAAGTTAAGCTTTAACAATCAAATAAAAATCAAATGGTTATGTTTATTTTGAAAATTTCAAAAAGGCCCGAAAATCGGGATGTTATAGCTGGTCTCCTTCCTTGACTTCCTTGGGTTGGCAGTGGGGGCTTGGTGTATCTTAGCTTGCTCCTTTGCTTTGTGGTGGCAGTGGGGGGTCGGTTTGTGGCTATTTTGGCCTGCTTGTTTGCTCTGCCGAGGGAGGCAATGGTGCTAGCTTATGGGCTTTTGGAGGAATGTAGTATGGCTTCGGTGAGGGCTTTATCTGGGGCTTAGCTTTGCTGGGTTCTCTTCCTATCTACTTTACCCTGACCGAATTGCCCTCCTCTTATCTCCTACTCTCTCTAAAAATGTTGTTTGGCTGGATAAAAGGCTTGGACCATTGGTCCATAAATCACTATGTGTTGGATTTTCTGCGGTTGAGGTAAGTCGGTATAACGTGGGTGTCAGATTTTCTATAACTGCCGGGTGATGAAACCCACTGAAGTGAGATGGTGCTGATTGACCTAGGTCGGTCTGGGAACCTCGAGGATCTTTATGCGATTTGACAGCAACACTTCTTTACTTCTAACTTTTAATTCCTAGGTTTTGTTTTGTTGCTGGTCTATTGGTCTTTGTGGAAAATGGAGATGTGGCGATACACGGACAATGGGAAGGAAAGGCTTTGGTGATATGCACGCAAGATTTTATTTTTCTTTTGTAATGTACTCAAAGCTGTAATTGTTTATTTAATATTTGATGTGAAGAGCTCGTGTAATTAATTCTAAGTTTGTATTTTTGTACTTTTGCTTGAAATGAACGCTTGTATTAATGTAACACCCTAGCTATTCGGAAGCCAAGATGCTACCTAAAGGACTAACATACAACATCAATACGGAGTAATTTTCAACAATATCTCAACTATTAGCATCAAGATATCAACATATAATAGAACGAATACAGGAATATAATCTGAATCCAACAACATACCACAAAAATCCAAATATTCCAGTCTACTGAATCCACTAAGATAATTCTATCAAATGAGTAATCAAGGATCACAAGCAGTTATTTATTCAACCATAACATAGAGAAAGATATAATCCATCATCAAACTCTATTTATTACAAATCATCACTTAACGAATGAAAGACAAGGACCAATTCATAACATTAAAAATTGACTATTGTGAAGTGAATGTATTATGCGTGTCTACTCCCTCCCAAGAATGCCATCATCAGTGATCACCTAGAATAAACAAACACATGCAAGAATGAGTCCAAGACTCAGCAAGTACAAGGAATAATATGAACTACAATGGAGATGAACAAGATAGTATCATTAAAGAATACGAACTTAGAACTGAAAGAAACATATGAATGAATAGAATGAATGGACTACACTTATGCTTATACCAGTGTCTGAATTGTGCGCTCAGACTGACCATCTGTTTGAGGATGAAACGCGGTGCTAGGACGAAGCTATGTGCCCAAAGCACTCCGCAAACTCTCCTAAAACTTAGAGACAAATTTGGCATCTCGGTCAGAAACAATAGTTTTAGACACCCCGTGTAACCGCACTATCTCTCGCACATAGAGTGGAGTCAAATCACTCACTGAATTGGTCGTACGAATATGAATGAAATGTCCAGACTTACTAAACCGGTCCACTATAACCCAAATAGCACCCTTCCCTCGCTGCGTGCGAGGTAAGCCAACAACAAAATCTATGGAGATGTCATCCCATGGCCAAACTGGAACCTCCAAAGGCTGCAACAAACTTACTGGTCACTTATGCTCAGCCTTGACCCGCTGGCAAACTCCACAAGATGCTACATACTGAGCGACATCGACCTTCATCCTTTTCCACCAGAAACTCTTCTTCAAATCCTTGTACATCTTGGTCTCACCAGGATGTACGGTATACGGAGTACGGTGTGCTTCCCTTAGAATCTCATCTTTGACTTGTGCCTCCTGTGGCACACAAAGGTGACCTTCAAATCGCAACGCACCAGAATCATCTACGCTGAAGTGGCCTTGCTTGCCCTCATCTAGGCGCTTCCTCACTCGTTGGAGCATCTGATCAAGCTGTTGTGCTTCCCGCACTCGATCTGGAATGGCTGACTCAAGAAGCAAACGAGTCTCAGTCTGGGCGGTACCCACAAAGTAAAAGGAGATATCCATATGCTCAAAATCAGCAATAACAGACAACTGAGAGTAGGAGGTGTCGCCTTGCGACTCAGAGCATCTGCTATAACATTCGCCTTGCTAGGGTGATACTGAATGGTAAGATCATAGTCTTTCATCAACTCTAACCACCTTCTCTGTCTTAGGTTCAAATCTTTCTGGGTAAAGATGTACTTCAGACTCTTATGATCAGTGAATATATCACAAGATTCGCCGTACAAATAATGATGCCAGATCTTTAAAGCAAGAACTACTGCAACAAGCTCTAAATCATGAGTATGATAATTCTGCTCATGTTTCTTTAACTGTCTCGATGCATAGGCAATCACCTTGCCATCCTGCATGAGCACACAACCAAACCCAACTCTAGATGCATCTGAATAAATAGTGAAACGCTTCCCAGGCTCAGGAAGAGTAAGAATAGGAGCGGTCACCAACTTATCTTTCAAAGTACAGAAACTGCGCTCACACACATCTGACCACTGAAATTTGACACCTTTCTGTGTTAGCTGAGACATCGGTCTAGCAATGGTTGAGAAACCCTCCACGAAGCACTGGTAATAACCAGTTAAACCCAGAAAACTCCTCACTTCTTTAACATTGGTTGGCCTTTTCCATTCTACCAATGTTGAGATCTTGCTAGGATCAACTGAAATACCCTCTTGATTGATTACATGGCCCAGAAACCCAACTTCAAAAATGCAGAACTCACACTTTTTCAGCTTGGCATAAAATTGGTTCTCTCTTGAAGTCTCGAGAACCAACCTCAAATGTTGATCATGATCCTCTTCCATCTTGGAATAGATCAATATATCGTCAATGAATACCATAACAAAATCATCAAGGTATCGGTGGAACATACTGTTCATGGCTTCCATGAAAACTGCAGGAGTAGTATTTGTTAATTCAAAAGACATAACTTTGTACTCATAATAGCCGTACCTCGTACAGAAAGCCGTCTTCTCAATATCTTGCACCCGAACTCGAATTTGATTATATCTTGATTGAAGGTCAATCTTAGAGAATATTTTAGCTCCCTTCAGTTGATCAAAGAGATCCTCAATACGGGGCAAAGGATATTTATTCTTCACAGTCGCCTGATTAAGAGCCTGGTAGTCCACACACATACGTCAACTGCCATCTTTCTTCTTAGTGAATAGAACATGCGCTCCCCACGGCGAAACACTACGCCGAATCATACCTTTGGACAACAAATCATCTAATTGCTTTTTCAACTCCTCGTGGAAGGGTCGTGCCAAACGGTATAGAGACATTTAAATAGGTCGAGTTCCCAGAATAAGATCAATCCGGAACTCCACTTTCCGCTCTGGAGGCATCCCAGGAAGCTCCACAGGAAAGAAATCTGGATACTCATTCACCACAGTAATCTCCTCAATACGCAGTGAAGAATCAGTCTTCTCGCTGAGAGACCAAAGCAACCCAATGGTTGAGGCCCGACGACTGGGAAACAGACTAGCCAACACGAACAAGGAATCAGATGGTGCACTGCCCTGAAACACCAGTTCTTCACTGGACGAGGCTTGCAAAGTCACCGTCTTCCAGAAGCAACAAATCTTGGTACGGTAACTGAATAACCAGTCCATGCCCAGGATAACATCAAAAGGTGACAACTAAATCACCATAAGGTTAGCAGTGAAATTCTCATAATCAATAGTGATAGAACACCTGGACATACTGTAGAGCTAGAAATAAGACCCCCGGAGAACTGACTACAACGGATTCAGAAATACGCTGCAAACTCAAACGCGTCCTTCTAGCAAACTCCAGAGACACAAAAGAATAAGTAGCCCCCGAATGAAAAAGAATGAAAGCCTCATGGGAATCAACTAGCAAGGTACCTATCACCACGTCAGGACGGCCCACAGTCTCAGGGGTGGGCATGGTGTAGACTCCCGGTGGTGCCGGAGCAGAAGACGCACCGACACTCTGCAAAGGGTGAACAGGAACTGCTGCAGGTGAAGTGAACGACGGCGGTGCAGACGGTACAGGGTTCCAGTAGAACCCCGCAGGAGGTGCAGGAGCAAACGCTGCAGGAGGAACCCACCCTGAAGAAAATTGAGGTGCAAGAACAGCAGCTAGAGTGTGAACTGAACCCCGAGGAGCACTGGAAGAAGACGCTGCTGGAACTGACTCCGACTTGATGATGCTCGCTGGGTTTTGTTTGCATACTGACAACTTGTGGCCTTCCCGCCCACACTGATGACATGTTCCCTTGAAAGAACAATCTGAAGCCTGGTGCCCCTCACCACACCTGAAGCATATCATACCTTGACCTAGAGCAGGGTGCATCTGCAGTGTGGATGACGAAGAACGTGGTGCCGACAAAGTAGACTGCCGCTGCTACCTAGAACGAGCGTGCTGACTCCCTTGAAACCTCTTGGGAGTAGGTCGCTGAGAAGACCCGCTGTCCCACCAAAACTCCGCTTCTGGCCACTGCCAGAACCACCAGCAGGGACAGGGCCACTAGTAGCCTGCCTCTGCGAAGAAAGATCTCTCTCCAGCTCCATTCGCTTGGCCTGCTCAACCGCAGAGCTGAAGTCACGCAAGCCAGTCGCCCTCAGAACGTGGAGATACTCCTGATTGAGGCCCCTCCAGAACCTCTTGGCCTTCTCCCAATCATCATTAGTCACCGCTGGTACAAAGCGTACCAGATTATTGAATCCAGTCTCATACTCTGACACTGACATCTTTCCTTGAACAAATGTCAGCAGTGATTGCTCCATCCTCTCAAGGAAGGAATCTGAATAGAATTTGGTTCTGAACTGCTCCACGAATACTTCCCAAGTGACTAGTCCCTGAACAGGGGTCCTAGCTGATAGGACCCCTTCCCACGACATATCAACTTGGCCCTTCAGTTGAAAGGCCACGAACCGCACCTTCTGCGCTGAAGTCATCTCTAACGCACCGAACTGCCTCTCCATATATCGTAACCAATCTGCAGCCTAAACCGGAGTACCTGCTCTGTCAAAGGTGTCCAAACGAAGCAACACCCACTTGCGGAGGCTCATCCTAGCCTCGGGTGGGCTCTGCAGAAGAAGGTTCAAGAATGGCAAATTGCCGCAGAGGGGCTGCCTGCACTTGCTGACGGAGTTGCTGGATTTCCCTCTGAAGATTATGAATGAAAACGGCTAACGCACTGAAGCCTGCGGTCGGGTGAGCGGTGAGGCAACCTCCTCAAGAAGAAGACCGAAGAGACTCCTCAGATGAAGATGAAGACACAGTCGGACCGCGTCCACGACCACAGCCACGGCCCTCCTGACGACCACGACCACGGCCCGCCAGATGACCACGGCCTCTACCTCTCGCCATCTATAATCATCAAGGCATATAAAGCTAATCATTTAGCTTAACAGTATAATAGAAGCACAGAAGCAATAGAACAACTGCTCAACAAATGAAACATACCAATGGCAATGCGGATGCAATGAATTACCCAACCCCGCCTACTGTGCACAGTGTGTCATTTTAATATTTATTTACCACGGACCTAAAGCCCGCTCTGATACCAACTGTAACACCCTACCTATTCGGAAGCCAAGATGCTACCTAAAGGACTAACATACAACATCAATACGGAGTAATTTTCAACAATATCTCAACTATTAGCATCAAGAGATCAATATATAATGTAATCTAATACAGAATATAATCTGAATCCAACAACATACCACAAAAATCCAAATATTCCAGTCTACTGAATCCACTAAGATAATTCTATCAAATGAGTAATCAAGGATCACAAGCAGTTATTTATTCAACCATAACATAGAGAAAGATATAATCCATCATCCAACTCTATTTATTACAAATCATCACTTAACGAATGAAAGACAAGGACCAATTCATAACATTAAAAATTGACTATTGTGAAGTGAATGTATTATGCGTGTCTACTCCCTCCCAAGAATGCCATCATCAGCGATCACCTAGAATAAACAAACACAGGCAAGAATGAGTCCAAGACTCAGCAAGTACAAGGAATAATATGAACTACAATGGAGATGAACAAGACATTATCATTAAAGAATACGAACTTAGAACTGAAAGAAACATATGAATGAATGGAATGAATGGACTACACTTCTGCTTATACCGGTATAGCAAGTGACACACCCGTCAGTGTTCACTTAGACCCGCATTTAACAAAATGCGAGGATCCAAGGCTCATATGAAGAACGTTTCATACGGGGATCCAAATCTGCCCACATTGGAATGGTGGGTCTTACGTGCCCATACTGGAATTGATGGGTCTTTACTTTCCACTCCTGTGGAAGAAACATGAACAATGTATGAATGGAATGAATTATGAATAATGAAAGACATCATCTCTTGAAACATGGATTAACGAATATGAAAGGAACATGAAGCATTGAATCTACTCATGGATCATAGAAATACCAGTATGAACAACAAGCACTCAGCATTCACCAACAATAAGAATTACAATGTACTTGCCTTTCGCTCTGCGAAGCGTTATGAGGCAAAACGGAGGCCACTACACTCGAAATTCCCCCTTCTACATAAATTAAATACTTGAATAAGGAACCACGTGAACAGGACATCACTCTAAACTCTTAATCGCAGCATTCTATCCCAAAGTTCACAAGGTCGATCTACTCAATTAAACCGACAGTCTAGCGGGACAACGATCTGGACAGCAGTACTAAATAAATCATAACTTTTGATCTGAGACTCGAAACGGAGTGAGCTTAGATCCTAAGGAAACATAACAAAAATATCTACAAAAGTCTAGTTGGCAAAATCTCCCAATTCGGCAAAAAATCTAAGTTAACAGTCCTATGAAAGTCGAACATCCAAACTGTCTAACAGAACCACATAGTAGTAGAGAAATAGTCATATCTTTTGTTCTACAACTCCAAATTGAATGTTCTTTATCATTCTGGAAAGGTTAAAAAAATGATACAACAACCTAGTTAGGTGGAAACCATGAAATTGCCCTTAACTTAATCAAAACTTAATAGACAAATTGACAGTTATTTCACGTCAGATTTACCGGACAGCAGGAATGAATGTATCATATCTTTTGAACCGTAATTCGGAATTGAGCGTTCTTGGCGGCTACGGAAAGCTAAGAACGATCCCTATAAAACTATAGGATATGGAAATATCAAATTCAGCCTCTAAGAACATGATATCAGCCGCACAACATACTGAACAGAGCTATTCTCCTAGCAACAGCAATTCGATCCAACCAACCTAATCGAATACGCATCTACTAGTAATCAAACAGCGATGAAAACCTTCGTTACCCTTGTAGATTTGCAGGAAGACAATGATCAAACTCCCGAAGAATCTCCCCTTCCGCACCTTCTCCCTTCCTTCTTTTGGCCGACCACCAAGACAGCAGCATCAAAGGAAGGGTCGGCTGGATGCTCCGGCAGGAGGAGGCGGCTTGGAGATGATCTTGGAGGGGCGGTACCAGGGGGAAGAGGCGCCAGGGAGGGAGAGGAAAGGGTGTGGCGGCTGCCCTTGGGGAGAGGGAGGCGCACAAGAGAGGGGGGGGGAGGAAAGTGGCCACTAGGGTTTGGGAGGGGAAAGGATGGTTCCCCCCCCATATGGCCGACCCCCCTCTTGGGCCTTCTAGGCCACGGCGCAGGGCCCAAGTTGGCGGAATTTCACCAAAAAGTCCCCTTTTACTTCCACTAATCGCTGGTGATTACTTTCTTTGTTAGGAGAAATTCGAAATTGAATAAATTCCCTCTCCCGAATAAGGTTCTCTCTAATTGAGTTTCGGGGTATTACAATTAACTTCAGAGTTTTTAACAATGTTGTATGTTGATTTGGATGTCCGGTTGTATACTCTTGATGATGTAATTAATTCAGTGATTATAATAGCGCTTTACTTTTGTTGTAATAATTCATATTGTAAATTCTTATGATGACTCTCGATGATATAATTTTTGCATGAAATTGTTTGACGATGTGTTCAGGATTAATCTGTAGTTATGTTTTGTTGCTTTGGATGAATTTTATTTACTGCTAATAATCGATTAGCGTTATTTAGATTAGTTTGAGTTTTAGGAGTCTCACAGTAGTAAACTCGCATACTGTTTTTTTAATAATATTTTTTTAAGATACATGCATATATACTGAGAGTTGAGTTTGTTAATTGATGTATTTGTTTATCAGAAGCTAACTACTCCAACTGAATGAAAGCTTAAGCTACTGTAGATTAATTACAAGTGGTGCGCGCGGCCGGAAGTACATATATAATTGATATCTAGCTATATATATGTTGAGAATGTTAAACACTGTACTGAAAATCCATAGACCAAAGATCCGACAGATGGCTTATATGATTATTCTGCTTCTTGTCTGTGATAAACTTATTGTTACAACCAGCTGGCTCGAAAACTAAATTGTACAAGTATTGAAGCGGTATCAGTATTCTTTACCGGTGCAGATCATATAAGATGCAGTTTAACTATATACTGCCCCCTTTTTTTTTCCTCTGCGAGCAAGCTTTAACTATTGCTATTGGAAAAACACAAACAACGTATGCGCGTGTGTATATATATATATAGACACACACGACTAGTAGTATTAGATGCATGAAATCATGCCTATATACGGGGGAGCAATCCGTAATTCTGTATTTAGCTAACTACTCTTGTATGGCCAGCTGCTTGAAGTTGATGGGGAACGTGTACTGGGCCGGGCCGTCGTAGTAGGCGGCGGCGCTGAGCTTTCCGAACCGCTGGGAAGGGTGAAACCAGTCCCAGAAGACGTAGTGGTCGCGGTTGGGGCAGAGCGGGGAGTTGGGCAGGCAGCCGCCCTTTCCCGGCAGCAGGCCGCAGCACGCGCAGCACGCGCAGTCGATGTTCACGAACCCTGCACATGCGTACATATATATAATCACAATCAAACTCTTGGAGACTCATGAAGAATTAATCATCGAGTGTAACATGAACATCAGTAATAAGCTAGATTTACCAGATGCCTGTGGGTTTTTGAAGGTGTCTTCTGCGAGGCCGAAGTAGTCGGCGAGGGAGTAGGTGAAGCCTGGGAGGCTGGAGGCGAGGTCGGCGAGGAGGTAAGTAGGCTGCTGCTTTCTATCACTGAACAACCCCAAAGACTTACATCTATCGCTGAACAGCCCCAAACATCTGTCCATGGGTGAATAGCCCCAAAGACTTACATCTATCGCTGAACACAAATAAATTAACAGTCCTGAATTTTGAACACTTACATCTATCGCTGAACAGCCCCAAAGACTGAGTTTCTTTAGATTACCATGCTTTATAATCAGTTCTTGGTAAGTAGGCTGCTGCTTTCTCAGGGTTGGTAGTTTGGAACAAAATCTAATCCCTCCAGAAAGCTCACCAAAGTATGATCTCTCTTGCAAGTTCACTGCAAAAGGAAACCTCTTGAAAATTGGCAAGCAAAATTCAAGTTCACTGCAAGTACAACAGTAGTAGATATAAAAAATAGTCAAACTCTAAGATTTGCACAGTTCCACCTTGATGCGGCCAGGAAATGTCTGCAAGGTGGGTGTTGACGGATGAAAGCTAGCTGATGTTGGTCCAGCAAGTGAAGAGCTAGGAGCAGACTAAAGTTCATTGTGAAGATCGTTGATCCTCTGCAGGAGTTCCTTCAAATTGCATCATCAAGGACAGAAGCTCTATCCATCTGTCACAGGAGAACAAAACCGGTGATGAATCAACTACAAATTAACATGAATCCATGCAAACATCATTGGTATTAAGAATACTTCGACATTATTGTTGTGTTGTACTGCTACACTGAAGCATCGACAAAAAGAAAAGACATTCAAATATAATTTCAGAACTGAAATTTACCATGACCACAGATCTACAAAAAGGGGTGCTTTTGGGATATGATATTTACCCGCCGGCGAACGCAGGAGGCGCAATCGCCCCTCCGGTTAGTGGAGGACCCGAGAGGCCGGGAGCAGCCCCTGCCCGTGCCGCCCACCACCGGCACCGCCTGCTGCCCTGCGCTAGGGAGCAGAGCTGCCTCGCCCGCCAAAGACTCAAGGCTTGGCCATTGCCACCGCCACGCGCCCATGCCGCACCACCTGCGCTCTTGGCCTCCTTCGCTCGCCCGCTGGGCTAGCGGCGTGGCGTGCTCCGCCGCTCACCCCGCCAGCCCTGCCCGCGCTCCGCATCCACCGCCTAGGGTTGGGACTAGTAGGGGACGCGAGGTGGCGGCACGGAGTCGAAGGAGGGGCGACGCGGGGCAGGAGGGGCAGCACGGGGGCTGCGGTGGGGCGGTGCCACAGGGGCGGATGTGGCGACGGCTTCGTGGGGAAGGATGTGACCCTTGAGACCTGGCCTGCATCAAGCTGGCGCCTGCGGATGCAGCAGACGCAGCGGAGTCGCTCGCACCTGCATCAGGCTGGCCTGGCCACCGAGCGAAGCTCGAAATCGGCGTTTCTCTCCGGCCAGGCTCGGAGGATCCATTTGCACGCGCGTGGCCTGGCCCGGACCACGGTGCAGGCAACCAAACACAGCAAATCATGCATGTATAGATGCGAGTCAGCTGAATGCAGGGAACCAAACACACCCATAATGTATCAAGCTAGCTAGTAGCAGATGGAGTAGCAGCGAACAAATACATGGTGTACTTGCCTGTAAAAAGTGCAAATATATTTTTTGAAGTCACTCTGAATTCCAAAGTTGATCTAATATTTGAGCTTCACCATTCTATTCCAAAGTTGATCACAGAACTGCATAGTTTTATTCACTCAAAAACAATAGAAGTTTCGATTAGAAGAACAAATCCATATGATTTCAAGGGTTTTTGCAATTATTCGTCATGCTTCTTTTTCTTAGATGGTTGCTTGTGTTGTTCAGGCATGGAAAGATCAGATTCTTCAAAGCAAGAAGTGGAGGGCAGTGAGAAAAATGGTAATGGAAGAGCAGAAACCATCTCAGTCAGATTCTCCTGATCAAGACAACAATACCTAAAATCCTGGTGCAGCATGGTTCTTGTACTACTGTTTCATGTCCTTAAATTACTTGAATTCCTACATTTATAAATCAATATTGAACTTGATTGCTTGTTGTAGTGGTAGGATTCTCAGGGACACTTGAAGCTCATTAATGCCTGAAATGCTTGAAGCTTTAGTTTGTGGAAAAGATTGGCTAAAAAAGTTCCAATTAGCGAAGGTTAGAAATAGCACATCATCTTGCTTACTTCTTTACATGTTTCTCTTGCATGGATTAATTCACATATCGTTCTTTACTCCTTTGTAATTTGCAGGCTGATATCCAACATGTGAAAAATGTTGTTGGCTCTGCAGTTGATATCATGCAGATGATGCAGAGTTCAATATGTTCTTTACTAGCTAAGGTGCTATTTACTTTGAATTGCTTTCTTGCTTGTCTACCATTACATTTCCTCACAGTAATGATCGTGGTACCTACATAACATAACCGGCACTCTACAAGTGCCTTATGATTTCCTGCCCTAGTAGATTAAAAAGTTAATGACATGTATATCTAATAAGAGAAACGGTTGTAGAAACTATTCTTTTGAAAGGAAGCAGTATAATTAATCTATTGACATACTTAACAGAAAGTTACATTGTATTCAATAGTATGCATGCATTGTGTGTGTTCATAAAGGATACCAATATATCCATTGACATACTCTATTTAGAGTATATAGTCCCACAAAGAATAATCATTTGCTTCCTATTGGTAAATTTGCTATTGCACTTTAATAATTAAAATGAGTAATATTTTCTAGAATTATCAATTATGTAGCTCTTCCATTTTGTCCAATTAATGCATGGCACTAGATCTTCCTCAGCTCGTGATTTTTACCTTCTAGATTTTAGTCCCTCAATATTGTTGACTAGCTTCAATTATTTTTTACTTATATAATTAAAGGAAATATGTTCCTACTTATTATCTTGATGTGTGCGCACAAAGTTTTTTTTTCCATATAGGTATATTTTAAAAGCACCAAAACTTCAATTTTAAAAGGAGTTTCATGTATTTGATCTGCACATTATGTAGCCTTCTGTGTTCAGGGATCTAATGTATAATCTATTTAATGAATTCCCATGCATCCCTTTTTAGCATTTTATACTATATATCAACTAACCTATTGAAATTAAACCCTAATATATAAACAATGAACAATTTGTTGTGAACAAAATTGTCAACTCAACTTGCAATGATGAGATTCTGGCACCTACATAAATTGACAAAAGGATAATAACAAGAAAAGTCAGCAATTTAAATACCAAAGTCAATTTTAGCTTATTTTGAAGGACCAACGGACCAGGCCAGCTTATATTTACTTCCCTTTACATTGCTTAAACAAGTTTTCTCATGTAATGCGATTTAAATTGTAACTACTGACTACAGCACATACATAAAAGCCTAACCATTTTTTTTTGTATAGTCATGAAGTCATATAATTGTTTGTTTATGAAGATAGTGATATATACTTATATTTCAGTTTGTGTTTTACTCGCATCATTTGTGTTTTTACTAATGCTCGTCGTAATAAAATGACAGGACTTCACCCTACTTGAAGTTGATCATTGCGATGCTTCGGTCACTTGATAAAGTATGCTTTTGGAGAAGAGTATAATCATTTAATAATTTGTAAAGCTATGTTATAAGCAATTAAGCATTAGCATGAATGTTAGCATTACAGAGTTGTTCTGTAAGAAGACTGGGTTATGGCTGACTGAAACTAAAAGGGTCTATTTGCTTTATTTTTGTAAAATATATCTTTGGAATTCTCTGGATATTTTTCTCCTTTTACAAAAATTATTTTCTTTTCTTCGGACATTTTTCTATTTTAAATAATTATTCGTGAGTTATTCCAGATTTTAGTTATTTTTTATAATATCGTGATTTTTTCATATTTTAGTGAGTTTTTAAAATAAATTTTCGTGATTTTTTCTTACTGATGTTGTTTTCTAGCTTGCAATACATGTTCAAAAGAAAATATCAGCACCACTATGCTTCAATATTCATCCATCATCTAGGGGTCAGCACTCAGCACTGTGCTTCGATATTCAAGACAAAATGGTTTCGTCTGGTGCTACTGGCTTTGTGGGCTTTGGCTGAAATGGTTGGAATTGGGTTCAACCTGAATTGGTGAAATGAGTTGGTTTGGTTTGGGTGCAAAGTGCATGTGGGTTGGATTGGTTTGGTTTCTAGAATTTGATTTGTGGGTTAAGTTGGTTTGGGAAGTTAGCTTCTTTTTGTATGGATTGGGGTGGATTAGAGATGGACTTAAAACTTGCATACCGCGTTTTTTTAATAATAATTTTTAAGATTCATGCATATATATTGAGAGTTGAGTTTGTTAATTGATGTATTTGTTTATCAGAAGCTAACTACTCCAACTGAATGAAAGCTTAAGCTACTGTAGATTAATTACAAGTGGTGCGCGCGGCCGGAAGTACATATATAATGTTAAACACTGTACTGAAAATCCATAGACCAAAAGATCCGACAGATGGCTTATATGATTATTCTGCTTCCTGTCTGTGATAAACTTATTGTTACAACCAGCTGTCTCGAAAACTAAATTGTACAAGTATTGAAGCAGTATCAGTATTATTTACCGGTGCAGATCATATAAGATGCAGTTTAACTATATACTGCCCCCTTTTTTTCCCTCTGCGAGCAAGCTTTAACTATTGCTATTGGAAAAACACAAACAACGTATGCGCGTGTGTATATATATATATAGACACACACGACTAGTAGTATTAGATGCATGAAATCATGCCTATATACGGGGGAGCAATCCGTAATTCTGTATTTAGCTAACTACTCTTGTATGGCCAGCTGCTTGAAGTTGATGGGGAACGTGAACTGGGCCGGGCCGTCGTAGTAGGCGGCGGCGCTGAGCTTTCCGAACGACTGGGAAGGGTGCACCAGGTCCCAGAAGACGAAGTGGTCGTGGTTGGGGCAGAGCATGGGGTTGTCGCGGTTGGGGCAGAGCATGGGGTTGTCGGGCAGGCAGCCGCCCTTTCCCGGCAGCAGGCCGCAGCACGCGCAGCACGCGCAGTCGATGTTCACGAACCCTGCACATGCGTACATATATATAATCACAATCAAACTCTTGGAGACTCATGAAGAATTAATCATCGAGTGTAACATGAACATCAGTAATAAGCTAGATTTACCAGATGCCTGTGGGTTTTTGAAGGTGTCTTCTGCGAGGCCGAAGTAGTCGGCGAGGGAGTAGGTGAAGCCTGGGAGGCTGGAGGCGAGGTCGGCGAGGAGGGACCTGAGCTTGTCGTCGAAGCCGGCGGCGAGCTGGTTGAGGGTGTCGTTGCACGCGCCCGTCTTCGCGTTGCGCATCGCCGGCGTGCACCCGATGAGCCCTAAATTAATGATCCCAAACTTCCTCGCGCCTATCTCGTACAGGCCCTAAATTAATATACGCATGCACGCACGCACGTGAGGTCATGTACAATGGGTTTACTTTAGTTGTCTATAGCCTCTGTCACGTAGGATTTAACCTGATATGGATGAAAGAGAATAAAGAGAGAGAAATGTGTTGTCTATAATCCTGTAGACGACTATAACACCAGAACCAAGAAATGCATTAAAAGATTGTGTGTTGTCTACAATTCTGTAGCCGGATGTATCACCATAATCTATTGTATGAGTTGTCTTTAGTGCTATCTATAGGTGACATGGAGAGTTGCTATAGACAGCAGTTGTCTATACCATTATACATATCCTAACATATAGCATTAATGGGCATATATGTTAGAAATAATCTTATCACGTTAGCCTTTATTGGTTGTATGAGTCTTGTACACGTGCACGTTGTGTTAGATTGTTAAAAGTTCATGTGTTTGCATGGGTCTAGTTGAGTAAGTCATGGCGTGAGTTTAGGGGAAGGTGGGGTTGCCTACCGTGAGGAGACCGGAGTCCATATATATCCCTGTATATGTTGTTTAGTTGAAATGATAAGAAGTACAAAGGAGAAATATAGCTCGGCAGTGTGTATAAGTTTCTAGTAGTTCTCCGTACATGTGCTTCTCTATTTTCTAGTCTGTGTGCGTGAAGCCCACCAAGAGGAAGACTGAGTGAATCAGTTTTGTGTTTGTGAAAAACACATTGAGTGAGGGAGTGATTCCCAACAATATACACATTAATGATCATCCATACATAGAGTCGTTGGAAATACTAATCAAACAAGGGAGCTAGCATTTAATTGGAAATACCGTGATGGCAACTGAGTAGCTGGAGATGGTGATGGCAACTGAGTAGCTGGAGATGAGGACGTCGCTGGTCGCAAAGGCGTACAGGTCGTTGGTGCCGACGCCGATGAGGAAGAAGGATCTGGCGAGCAGGTCGCTCACCGCGCGGCTGCCCACCTTGGCCACCATCAAGGCCTTGGTTGACTGGAAGTAGCGCAGCTGTTGCGACAACGGAATGGTGTTCCCCAGGTTCCCCCCGCCCTGCAGCGAAAACCATGTTGGAACAAAACCCAGGAATAACCAGACGCTCACAAAAGCAATACACACACGTACGTACGGGAGAAAATCACGAAGCTTTTGGTGCTGCACAAAGCAGCCTTTTCTTCTTTGTTTTTCTATTGCAATACTTGACTCTTCCAACTCAACTCTTACACTGCTTGCTCACGTTCTGTTACAAGGTGCTAGACCCAGCTTTATACACGCACAACTCCGTGACATCAAGGACTACTCGGACTCCATCTAAGAAACGAAAACAGCACGTACAACTTCGACTCGATTTCTACTTGAACCGGATTCGGACACGGTAAGCAATAAACAAAGATTATCTAACAAACCATGCGTGCGTGTATCTGGTTAGTTCTAATTAATAGCTCATGATCAATATGCATGTGCAGCTGATCGATCAGTACACGTTGGGATAGTAGAAGCTTACAGTCCAGTCGAGAATGCCAGCTCCTCCCGCAGCATAGTTCACCCTGTACTGGCAGCGCTCAGGACCAAAGAGATGGGGCGTGGCCCCAGCGACAGATAAGCCGGAGGGCTCTCCTTCAAACCCAGAGTCATTGCTGCATATATACATGTACGCACGCGCAAAATATATCAGCAAGTTACATATATACACTCCTATATATGGGCATACTAGATAGATATATATGTATGTATGCGTACCGACGAAGTCGGCGATGTTGTAGCCGTTGCTGAAGCGTCCGGTTGCCTTGCAGCCCGGGAAGTCGACGCCGTACCAGGGCACCTTGCTGACGTAGTTGTTGCCGACGTCCAGCGCCGAGTCGCCGAACACGTACATCGCCGGCACCTGCCGTACGATCCTACTCGGCTGGACAGTGCCGGCACCGGCGCCAGCACCGAGGATGGATATCATCGCAACAAGGCTAACAAGTACAAGACCTTTCGCCTTCATGGCCAAGCTGCACCCCATATCTACGATCGATCTCTGTACGACGTACGTACAGCCTACAGATAGCTAGTTGTGCTCGATATATATCGCGCTTTGTAAGTTGATGGCAAGGGGGGCAGCTACTTATAGGCAGAGTGTTGGAATTTTTCTCGTTTTCGCTTCGGTTTTTTTCCTCCAGAGGATCCCTCTTCCCAGAGATGCACTCAGCTTCCTGATGTTGATGTGCTCTCAACTTCTCTGTGGGACCCGCTGGACAAGCCTTGTCTTCCGTTGATGGATGTATTCACGTGACGTAGCCTTGTGGCAAAAGCAGTGCCTCTGCTCTGTTGTGAAGTCTTCACGTGATACACGTCTTCTTTCTTCGTGCGTAGCTGCGCCTCGCCTTCGGTTGTCTACCGGCTGGAGAAAACACGCCCAGAACAAAAACGAAACAACACAGAGAAGAGCACACAATCTTTGTTTCGGGAGAACACTGCTCTTTTGGCCTTTTTTTATTTCTTCTCACCCCACAACTTATTACAAGAATGCTATCTCCCTCGGACTCAGCATAAGTATACTACTCGAACTTGTTCTAGTAAAATAATCGGACTCAAACTCTTACAAAAAAAACTAACAGCAATTACTACTGAAAAACAAGATTAAATCCATCAATTACCCCCTTAATCTTATTTCTTCATCTTGATCACGCCAATCTTCTCTCGTTTCTTGCTTTTCTTTTTCTTGTCATTAATTTTCTGAGCATCACTTTTTTTCTCTTGCTCATTGTTCTCTGCAATGCCGATCTGAATCCCTTCAACTTTTATTCCCTGTTGCTGAAATAACTTGGAGCTAGCGTCATTGCTTCTTGCGCCTGGTGCATGCGATTGGAGCTCCTGCCGAAGGGACACGCCACCCGGGCCTCTGATGCTAGCATTGCCACCTACTGGCTCATAATCTCTCAGCCATTCGTAATCTTTTCTCTATAAAGTCTCCAAGTAGTGGGTGCTTGTGCCTTTAAAACGGCATCTCATATATATATATATATATATATATATATATATATATATATATATATATATATATATATATATATATATATATATATATATATATATATATTCGTAGTCTCTCAGCCACTTTCGGAGGGTCATCAGCTACTTATAAGCACAGAGCACGTATGTTTTCAACTCTACCAACTCCTGGTCTTATAATGGAATAGGAATGTGTTGCACCGAAGATGCGACTTGAAGAGGTTGAATAGACGTCACACAAAAACGATCTTTTCAAAATCTTTTGCCTCAAGATGTTTAAAGTTCTTTCACTCCAATAGTTATGTGTAGTTATGAAGATCAGAGATAATCATTCAAATAAGATCCAATCAACAAAACGATCAACTGACCGGTCGGACCGATGAATAGTGGCAGTCAGACCGACGAATAGTGCAGTCAGACCAGTGAACTGTGCGGTCAGACCGATGAACAGTAAAATCAGCATAAAAATGAATTTCAGTAGGATTTCAAAATCGCAAATTGATCCAACTTTTGATTGACAACTCTAAACTTCATGAAACTTAAAACATACATTCTCTAAGATGTCAGGAATCTATTCCAATCAAAGATCGTGAGGATTATTGCCAAAGTTCTAACATTTTTCCGTTTGAGTGAAGGTTGCTTCAAAATCAGGCCAAATACGAAAATGGTGATCAAGAGAATTTCGTAGGAGGAATCAATTCAGATGGCTAAGAATGGTCTCCCATACGTCCTAGCACCCTCAATCACATGAAGAATCAAGCCAAAAGCCCTCAAGAGCAAAACCCCTAAAATCACCCTTTCTTTCACTAAAACTACACAAAATCAAACTTTGATCCAAAAGTTTGCTCGTGGGTGGATGATGATCAAGATAATCAAAGACATAATATCTATCACGTCCTAGCAAGCAATATCACAGCAATATTCCAAATAAAAACCTAAGAAACACCAAAAACCCTAAAGGCATTAAAGAGAGAGCAAGAATAAGATAGAACTCATCTTAGGGCAAATCTTGCATAGATTTATTAGAGAGATTGTATGTTTACAGCTACTCCACCACAGAGGACAAAAGCTCAACACTTGAGTACTCAATCAATCCATCTCTCATGAACCCTAGCCTCTCCACTTTCTTCTGCTATTCCTAAATAACAAATTAAGGTTTCTAGGCTACAAGGGTTGGGAGGTGCACAACCAGCACCGTCCTCTTTTATAGTGGAGACTAGCTCTAGAGAAACATCCCAAAATGGCACCTGTTAAACCCACACATAAACAGGTTTCACTCACGTACGCTTCTCAAAGAGTCATCTTCACCTTCTCCTGCCTCTCTTTGCGTCGTCTTGCGCTGTAGTTTCTTCAAGGCTAAGAAGGTGGTTTTGCACACCATCACTTTTTCGGTATAGGGTAATTTCCCAAAATGCTCATCTACTGACCTTTGGCGATTCTTTCGCCTCGAAGCATCTCCCATGCTCTGTCATCGTCTATGTGGCCCCAATGACTTCCCACAAAGCCTCTCATGTATTCGGATCCCACTGAACCGTCATCGCTTGCAATTGGAACTAAGTCACTTGGCGCACCACATGTCTCACCATAACTGCTTCCGGCTTCCTTGATCGTTGAGGACCTCAGTTCCTCCCTGAGCCTAATCCAGATCTCAACTCCTCCCTAAGTCTAGTCCCATTCCACCTTGTCGCTGCCCATCATGTTCATCACCGGTAGCTTCCACTCCGGTTACTTGTCTTCTCGACTTGTCACTACCTCGCTAGCCTCAATCATCTTCCGGCACCACCTCGATCGTTCTGAACCTCGGCTCTCCTAACCTAGTCCCGATCTAGTCCGCCTCATCATGACCTAGCTCTAGTGTCCTACAACCATCACAAACAAGCAAACCGTTACGCAACACCGCACGATACGTACAATCATCGATTCACATAATTGATGAGGCATGAGCACATACCTTCACAAGGCCTTTGCTCAAACTTCGCCTTTTATGGTTCTTGTTCATCTTGCGCTATGCTTGAGTTCAACCATCTCATCCGGCATCCACGACCGTTTTGGAATTTGGTTCTCCTAACCAAGTTCAGGTCCTCCTCGCCGTTGACCACAGTTGACTCTAAGCCACATGCACAACAATAGACCAAACAACCATTTTCGACACAAGTTCTCCGCAACTTGACCCACATTAGTCCAAAACATGCATCATGCAACATCTATGCAATGAAACTCACGACTTTGATATAACCCATGAAATTCACCGCCATCCCGGCGTAAACACTACTTGGCTAGTCAAACCGCCACCCTTGACCGATCTGAGCGCTAGCTTCATGGAATCTTGCCCATCTTACGGTTGCAATAACCAAATCCACGAAAGATATGTACAACTCCAGTCTTGAAACCTGCAAGGGATATCTTGATTCGAGCAAAACAAGTGTTCAAGATGTACTGCGACGTACGTACTGTGAGCAGTTAGGCATCAAGCCTGGATAGGCAACAGTAGCTAGCTGAACATGCTGTCTGCTTTGGAAGATGAGTGTGACCCACTGCTCTGAGCTTTTCAGCTAGCCTCCGAAGCGAAACTTGGAGCAGACTGCTCAGCCCCCTTTGGTGCCGTACTATCGGGCACCAAGTCTCTTTCTTCCACCCTTGACGTTTGATGTAGGTGTACACGAACGGTGATTGATCAACTTGCAGCTAGATGTACAGATCGATGGTTGTCGTGTCTCGCTGATTGCTTACTGCTTACCACAATATAAAGCGATGAACATTCTTGCACAGTGGTGCTACTACTGCCCAGCCCGCATCTATGGCTTTATGGACACCAGTTCATTGGCCAAAACTGCTAGTACCTATGAATTCAACATGCCGGGGGCCCTCAGTTGTCAGGCACAAATATAGCGACATGACAGCTCTTGAAGTTGATATCGGAATGATGCGAAGGTATAGGTAAACAATCTTATTATTTTTAAGTCGTCTGAAATTTTTTTTAAGTTTAAATTATTTATTGTGACTATTGAATTTATATAGAGATTAGTATTTTATATGATTAGATATTGATCTAATGGATAAAAAAGATAACGTATGCTTAAGAAAATTTCAGTCACCTTATAAATAGACAGTCTCATAGGTAAAATGGTTTCTTTGTTTTGGTGGACAGTAGTTACCATCTAAAGCTCGTCCACGTAACCATCTGAAGGCTTTATAGTTTATAAATATCAGATTGGTCAGTTATAGCTATATTTGGCGCATATGGTCCATGTCAGCATAGCAACATGTATAATTAATTTAAGTACAGTGATATCTCTTGAAATGGAGACATATGAATATTGGATCATATACGCCCCCAATGAAAAAGGTCATTCTCACATTGGTTATGTCAAAATCCTCGTCACCTGGCCCACCATTTATCTTTGCAAATTTGATGAGCTTTTCTTTCAATTGAAGTCAACTTTTCTAGAGAGTGATGAACGAATATCTGAAAGACCTACGACAATGCGTATTACTTAACCTATTTTTGTTTAACGGTACATATGCTCCTACACTTGCGCGGTCACATGGCCTTCCACGCCCGGTCCCGTTTGAAGCACGGGAATTTTCACACGATTCCCATAGAAATTATCTTATTCCTTACCAAATTATGGTTATATATTAGCAGCAAATGCGAACAAATCGGTGGAGAGGTGACCCAGGGCACAAGCTTCACGATGGCATCGGTTGTCGTCGTCTCGACATGACTTGAAGAAAACCGGCACATCAATCAAGCCAGGGTGTGCGTCGGTGCGTGGACAAAGTCGTTGCATGGAAACAAAAAGCAACCCAAACAACTCGATCACCTTCCCAGACAGACAAAATCGTTGTAGCACATGGGAAAAACCTTCCTGTCATCCTGTGTACCACGTACTCTGATTTACGACACAACAACACTCCAAAAGCAAAAGTCGTGCTTTCTCTTTCTCCCTAAGAAATCCCGACGACGACAACATCTTGAAAACTCTCGCGGCCGATGCAGATGTCCATGCGATGAGGCAGGCCGACGACGCAGAAGAATGCTAAAAGTATGCAGCCCAGTGCCATTTGAACAGTACGACTTTGCTCCATATGATTGCATCAGACTTGGAGTATTTCCCTACAGAGTCGTCGAGAATTCTAACACCATAATAGTCCTCTTAATCAAGGCACGGGGAGAGAATACGAGAGTTGAATAGAATTCTGAACCGTTAAACTTGCTGCCGTATCAATTTATTTTTTCCCTTGGCAAAATCAAAAGAAAACTAGAGAAAGCAACATCATACATTGGAAAATGCAAGAATACATATGCACCCACTATCACAACCACTACTGGAAAGCTGGGAAAACCTGACGGTCACCAATTTTCCGACGGGCCCAAGACCGCCGTTAAGGTTTACTATTTTGGTCACGGGAATAGTACCCCTCAAAGAAAATTCGAATTTTTGATGGTTTTATACAACTCTCAATAAAAATATTTTCTTGATTTGTTAGAACCGTCAAGTTAATTAGTTCGACTGCGTGCGTGAAAAGATTCTTTGGGGAAAAAATTGGCATCGACGCTCCCCGCCGTGAAAAAAATTAGCCGCCTCCCCGCCCCAAATCCTAGCTCACTCCCCATTTAGCGCCGCCTCCCCCGCTCTCGTCGTCTCCAAGCCCCGCCCCATTTACCCGCCGCCCCCCGCCCCAAATCCCTAATCCCTAGCCCCGCCCCATTTCACGCGCGCCCAAATCCCTAATCCCTAGCTCCCATGCGCCATTTTCGCCGCCTCCCCGTCTCGCCTTCGCCTCCAAGCCCCGCCTCCACGCCCGCCGCCCTGCGCCATCTCCTCTCTTCTCCGCACCCTAAGCTCCTCGCTCAGATGGCGATTCCCCTTCCTTTTTCTACTCCACGGCTCCACCTCAAGCCACCGCCTCCACTCCGATGTCCTCTTCCCTTCTCGCTCCATGGCTCCACCCTCGCCGCGTCCTCCCGGCTCCCTAGCGTCTTCTTTGTTCCGCTTCCTCCCTTCTCTCTCGCCCGCCACCCCCACCTAGCGCCGCCTCCTCCCCATCTCTGCTGCTCGATTATCTGCTATTGTCTATTGAATTGTCTTGAGTCTTGAATGATGAATTCAGGAGTTTGAAGTGTCAATGGTTGTCTTGAATGTCCGAAAGGGAGCTAGTATGCTAGTCATGTACTCATGTAGTCATGTGTAGTTTGTTTGGACCCAACAGATGGTGCTTATATTCGAATCTGAATGTTGATTGGTCGATTTGTGAATTCGGATGTTGTCTCTTGTCATTACTCGCTTACATGGATGTCTAATTGCCTACTCTTGCATATTCGGCTCTCGTTAGTTTCTAGATGTCTACTCTTGAATGCTTACATGGATGTCTGAATGCTAAGTTGTGTCGTGTACTTGTGTAGTTTGTTTGGACGAGCAGTATTGGATGTCATGAAATATTGCCAAGTATGATTGATGATTTGCAATCCAACTTTCTTTGGTTTGTTGATATGTATTCTTATGATATTGTCTATATTAAGTTTTTGATATGTTTGGATGCGCTTAGCGCTTTCTTGAACCTTGCTCATGCCCCTGTTCTATGTGGTCTATTCACCGCTTCAGTATCATATCATTTTGCTATTTTTTCCCGCCTTCCTATCCAAAGCTTGTGGTCTTCGATCATATAAGCAAATATAGAAATGGGCTATTTGTTCTATCAAGAAGAGGAAAGACAACGCTTTAGGCCATAATAAATGCAATGCATGTTTTCAAATACTTGCTATATATACCATGGTCCTTGAGCTATAAAATTAATCTTTGACTAGTAAAACATTGATTTGTATTATGAAGGGCTCAAGTCAACTTTCTAGTATAGCACATTACTTGACCTATGGTTTATGAAAGGATTCCTTTATTAAAAGGTGTGTCATTGATAATGCAAAAATCGTCTTGCTTGGCATGCATCATCAAATTTCTAGTTTGAACCCACTTTATTGTTTTCTCCTAGGCAGGTTGATGACTTTAATTTTGTTTATGTTCTAATGGTCTTGCTTGGCATGCATCATCAAATTTCTAGTTTGAACCCACTGTTGATGGTCATGTGAAGCTTTACGGGCCACCAATTTGTGAATTTTGTGATGAATGGGTTGAGGTAAGCCTATTTTGCCAATGTATAATTAATTGAGTTTATAGACAATCTTGATTTGCATGAACTGTTGATATAAAGGCATCTGAATTTTGTGATGAATGGGTTGAGGTAAGCCTATTATGCCAATGTATAATTAATTGAGTTTATAGACAATCTTGATTTGCATGAACTGTTGATATAAAGGCATCTGGAGAGTTAGATTGAATACTCAACAAATTTCTGTTTTGCAACACTGATTTTTCTTGTGTTTGGCTTAGGGCCAAAGTTCCTATGATCGGCTTATGGCCAAAGTTCCTATGTTCCATGTGCATATGGACCCACATTATTTTAACAAGACATGTAAACATTTTTGGAGTAAAAAAAGTTAGAATGAACTCACCATTAACTCACCACGATCTTGGTTGATCAAGGTTTTGGGTTTGCAAAATTGTATAGTTGTTTGAACTATCGTGGGGATATGATGGTAAATGAAATGGCTACTCTTTTTCCCTTCCCGATAATGCACTTAGTGAGAAAGTTGGTTGAATGATCACCAATGTCAAAAGTTGTATATGCTTTGATGGTTTGATGACTCAGTGTGGATGTTTAATGCTCATATGCTCATCAAATGAGGATGATATACTTGCAGCTAGGTTGTATCATAAAGTGTGCTTACCCTCTACCTACAATGCATTATTGAGCACCAAGTGGCTATTTTGTGGTGCCCTCTTTCTGCATTTATTTTCTACCCCATGTGACAAGTGTTGTAAGGCACGAGTTGGTACAGTGAAGTAGTTTTCTAAGCAATAGGATCAAGATTTAGCAATCGTTTGTTCATTTAGAACTTTGCTAAAATAGACCACCTTTGTGTTTGCCTTGATTGATTGTTGGTTATTCCTCTACACTTATATTGTCTAGGCTTTATACTATATCATAAGAGCATCTTTTAATATTAATTAATGAAACAAATTTTAGCATATTATTCATTTTCACTTTAATATGTGGAAGCATCAAGCACTTCAAAAGGAAATAGTTTTCACTTCTTACTACTGTTGGTTTGAAGCCAAGAGTTACCAAATATTGGTTGTTAAAAATTTCACTTGCAATTGTTTACTTTATCTATAAATTTATTATCTCTTGATAAGGAGGGGTTAATGCAAGCTATTCATCTTTTTAAATGAAGGTGGTTGGTTTGTATGATTGGTGCCGAAATAATCCGATCATTCTGAATTATGGCTTGTTCCACATTTTCTTCCAATTCATCCAGTACTTGTTTCTTTTGTAGGACAGCTAAACTATTCTTGAACCCTCAACATGTGTAATGTCCCTCAAAGATAAAATGTGCTTCAATTGCCATACTTGTTACTATCTCATTAGTCTTTGTTGTGAATTGCATTATATAAATGGGTTCAAATACTGTGGGTCCAAACCAAGCCTTCATTAAACAAACACTTTTTATTATCATACATGGCCATATATAATGACACATTCATTTGTTCACAAGAAGAGTGTCAAAATTTGGTGTCCGTGACTCTAGGTCGGTCTCACTCTCACATGTCAATTCCATTGCATCTATCGAGATTCGAGCGAGTTTGGGAGTTTATGAAAGCGTAAATATGTAGTTTTTTTGATAGTTTAGACAATCTACGTGTAATTTTGGGAAATTTACTCATTGATTCTACATAACTTTATGTGTTTTGTATCATATTATGAGTATAAGTTCATAACATGGCAACATACATTTGGTATAGGATGGTTCTGAACTAATAAGTAACATCAGATGCTTGTTAGTTATCAAACGTAAATTATTGACCGCTAATATGCATTATTTAAGTGGTTAAAGAGTAACGAATCAAAAAGCTTTCAACATCTTCAACATTTTATTTGGATTGTTGCCTTCTATAAAGATTATAATCACATGTTCTTATTGAGGTGAACTTTCTCTTCAACAGGACGATTCTGGTGCTTTTGCCGGTTGATTTACATGCCAATGGCTTATCTTTATGGTAAGAAGTTTGTCGGACCAATTACACCAACAATATTGGCAATAAGAGAGGAGCTCTATAGTGTACCATACAATGAGATTGATTGGAATAAAGCTCGTGATACTTGTGCTAAGGTACGTTATAATAAGATTTTACTAGCTCCAAATATATGGTACTGCAAAAGTATGGTTTACAGTTTTATTAACTGTAATCAGAAGTTAAGAACGTTGATTATGCAGTTGCATTTGCATACCCGTTATTGTTTGCACATGAGTGGTCCTAAAAATCCTTAAGAAGCACATGTGAACTATACAAAAAAGAAGGAAGACACCCATACATAGCAAGTACAATCGGTCTTGATTTGTCTCTTTTGTATTCTGCATATATTATCATCTTTTTGCATAAAAATTTGCATATACTATCATCTTTTTGCATAAAAATTTGCATATACGATTTTTTTGCATAAAAATTTGCAAGTGCGCTTACGCTACTATGTCATGCTTTGATGAATTCTTATGGAATGTTTCAAGTGTGCATATGTGCAAACTTTTGTAGTGTGTGGATATGTCACTAAGTGATTGGAATTTTCTTCTAAAAACTCTTACTTCGATTTTCTTTAGGCATTATTGCTGCTATCAAAGATCTCCCCCAATCTTGTAGGGGATCCCATAAAAGGAGAAAGGTTGTATGATGCAGTGGACCACAAAACGCACAAATAGACACTTCTAATGAATGGACCCAGTTGATGGAGCATGTACACTGCATAATACTCGAGCCTAATAGGCATATGGACATCAATAGAAAAGATAAACTACAGCAGATGCAAATCATAATCTAATATCTGGAACTGTGAAATAAATTCTGTTATCAGGATTCATATTATTTTGCTTTTGATATATATGCTCCTCATGGGTTGTGGAGCTTCTTGTGTACATCTATTAAGAATTGTCCGAATGCTATTCTTGTTTGTTATACCTGACTATACACTAATCTGTATTTTGCTGACAGCTTGAATTCATCTAAGCATTTCCATATAGGTATTTAAAGGTCCAGTGTACTTATGATGCTTCCTTAGCTGTCGTCTAGATTTTGTTAAAGTTGATTTCGCTATTTCTGGCATCTTCATAGCAGTGGAATCTCATTGTTGCCTTTATGATATAATGAAGTCAACATCAATATTTTCCAAGTTTTGAGAACATACTTTAAATTGTGCACCTTGCAGGAATTCTGTGGCTCCTCTGTGGGACTCATTCAGGGTCGGTTGTGGGCCTTCTGAGCCCAATGGATTTTATACTTATATTGAGAGAGGTAATTTATTTTGATACTTACTCATTGGTCTTAGTTTTCTTTAGTTTTTTTATATTATATTGATGATTATTTTGCTTGTGTGATGTGTCATTCTTGTACTCTCTAGTAGAGGCAAAATGGCCCTGATGTGTATTTCATTAATGTGATGGCTTACTGTTTATTTCAAATATTCTGCCACTAAGACAATTTATTAGCACTGCAAATCAATACTTTGCAGTCTTTTTTAGCTAAAGCACCTTAATAACTTTGCTCGATTGTTAGTATTGACTCGGATGCTCAATCTCGTGGAAGATGCAAGAACCACTAGTGCATTTAAAGCAAGATGAGAGTCTGGCACTTAAACACCGGAATTGATCCCTATTCGTTGTATTATACTTAGTACATTATGCATCTCATGGTGTCCTTTACTGGTGACCACAAGTTCAAATAAAATTTGGTCGATCTCGATAAAGGTGATTTGGATGCTTGAGTAGTGTTTATCTCTACTAGCGTCTCCCATTAGGGTGGGAAATAATGAGATCAAGGAATCAAGCAAGCGTACATGGTTACGCTTCGCTTGCTCGACTCAATTTCGAGTGACAAGATTGTTTCAAGCTTAGTTAGTACATACACATGCGGCATGCCGAGTGCCGACTTGACCTTAGGTCCTTAGCTTGAAGGGGTTTGTAGGCCCACTAGACATGGATAGTTGAACTGGCTGAATATATCTTAGAGAAGCTCAAGCAAGCTTGCATGGCTCGCTTTCGGTTCATTTGCTTTATGTCGAGCTTGTTTTGAGCTCGATTGTTCATATGCATTACGATTCGCTTTCTTGATCTTAATCTTGAATAAGTTTGTAAACTCAACTAGATGTGGAAATATGGAGCCGAGTAGATCTCGAGAAGCTCACTCAAAGGGGTTTGTTAGTAGTAGCAATTAAACATTGGCTTTGGATGGGCATGTAGGAGTGAACAAATATGTGCCAATTTTGTAGGGACTCAATTGCATTATATAAACTATAAATTTAAAACTTTGTTGATGACACATTAGCATATCTTTTTTCCCTATATATGTTCTCGGTTTAGATGTGCGTAACAAGGGTGAATTGTTGAATGCGAGGATGTAGCAATGGCTAATCTTGGTTGTCTAAGTTTTGTTGGAATTTGTTTCACTTGGGATGGTATAACTAATAAGCGTCTTGATGCTTTGTTGAATTTCATTGCTTGAATTGTTTACGCTTCATATGGGACATAGGGACAAAGCTATATCACACACTTCTTATTGACTTTTATAAGGTGTGGAAGATAGGCTCATGTGCCTATTTCATTGTACTGAAATTGCTATCAACGACAAGTTATCCTCATCCATCGATGCTATTCCCCGAACTCTTGGTTGCTGTCATGACGATTTATAACAATTTTGCAAACTCAAAAGTTCAATAAATGGAGCACTTCAGGCGCCAATGAACATCCATCCGTCTGGTTTCCTCACATGATTAATTCTTATCATGTACTTTGTTTCTTGAAATAATTTGTGGAAGGTGTTTTCTTTGATTTTTTTATAATATCTTGTTTTTGTTGCGACTAGAAACCCATGGCTCAAACCGACGTGAGTCGAAAGATGAAATCGTGCCTTTTGATTTTAATTGCATTTGGCACATTGTAGTTGACACTAGTGATACAATTAAGCCCTTTGCATGCCTATTCTTCTGTTAGCACTTCTAATGGTTTTAATTGTGCTAAAGCGGACTCATAATGTTGGCTTACTCTATTCATCTTACGAGAAGGACCAGATTGGGACTGGATCCTCCCATGTGGGCTCAAAGACGGATGACAATGCCATTGATGGCAACGATGCTAACATCGATGGCGATAAGCGCAATGTCGACATTAATGGCGGCAATAACGATGATACCAACAACATCAACGCGACGGATGCAACTAATTGTCTACATGAGCTTTGATGGTGTCTTGCTAGCTCTTTTGAATAGTTGAACATGGTATTGCTGCACTTTTAGATGTACTTACATGACTTGTATGTGATATTAGTCTTTAGGTGTATTGTGCTAGTGTACTGGACTTTTAGATGTCTTTTGTGCGGATTGCTTTCTACAAGTGAACCTTATGGATGGTATTGGGCTTGAAATGATAAGTTTGAACTTCTTATTTGTGTATGGAGTAATGCATGGATGTGTATTGTGAATTATATGATGTATGGATGTGTATTGTGAATTATATGATGCGTGAATGTATATGAATATGTGAATTGACAATTTTTGCTAGTGGGCTGCCAGAATTATAATTTTGTTGACAGGAACTGAGTCATTTTGGCGTTGGTTTTGATACCGTGAAAACAAATTAACCTAACGGGCCAAAACCGTCACGAAAATGCTTTTTGTTGTGGTAATATAAAAACCGTCGAGTTTTATATACTTGATGATAGCGATTCTGCCGCGTCATGTAAACAAATTAACTCGACGGGCCAAAACCGTCACGAAAATAATTTTTGTTGATGATTATTGCAAAACCGTCAGTTTATATTTCTTGATGATAGCAGTCGCTCCGTCATGTAAACAAATTAACTCGACGGGTCAAAACCGCTCACAAAAATGCTTTTTGTTGATTGTAATAGAAAAACCGCCTGTGTTTTATATACTTGATAGCATCGCCCGTCATGTAAACAAATTAACTCGACAGCCAAAACCGTCACGAAAATGATTTTTGTTGACGGTTATTGCAAAACCGTCAGTTTATATTTCTTGACGGTTTTCGCGTCAAGAATATTTTCTTGACGGTAACCGTCCGACAAATTAAATTTTCCGACCACCCCAGACACGAGGGTATTTTCACGACGGTTAACCGTCAGAAAATAAAACAACAGTTTTTCTATTTTCCTGACGGTTTTCAACCGTGGGGAAAAACGCCTTTTCTAGTAGTGAACCATCCACTTTTGCCTCGAGATTCGTGCGCACTATTCCCCTCTCCTCTCTGCCCCCTCTCTTCATCTCCTCTCTCTCCTCTCTATCTCGTCCTCCCGACGGCTCTTCCTCCGCGCTGAGCTCGGCTCGAATCCCGAGGCGGCGAGCCAGACACTACTACGAAAAGGCTAATACTTGACACCTCATCATAGACGTTTCTCAGAGTTAGTGATTCTAAGTCATGGTAAAATTAGTGATTCAAGTCATAGTAAAACCAGAGATACTTGTCACAGACGGTTTTTAATATAAACCGTCTGCGATATTAGCTCATCACAGACGGTTTTTTGTTTGAAACCGTCTGTGATTCGTGGGAATTTTTTAACGCTTGCGCGGGAGGCGAAATGTTTTGGCGTTGTCCTTATATATTATACCCACCCCCGCCTTGTCTTCCATCAGTCACTCCCTCTTCCCTCCCCACGCAGAGCTTCGGCAACCGTCCTCGATTCCTTGGCGCGGTTCGGCGAAGAGACGCAGTCGACTGTTTCACGGTGCCTCCAGTGAGCGGGGTGCTGCGGCTCGACTAGTACCGCCAGATCTGGCCGCCCCCATCTTGGCCTCAGGTGGGCACGAAGTTTTGCCCCTAAATCCCCATCCAGATTTCCTTCTCACTCTGATTTCATCCACTCCATCCTGTCATATTTCGTTCTCAGTGAGGACCCCCATCTGTGGTCGGCAAGGGAGGCCGATTCTGTTCGAGATGGACACCTCTACTCGAGCTTGTCCTCGTCAGAGAGTGAGCCATTGATTGAGAGAGAGAGAAAGAAAGAGAGAGACAGAGAGAATATCTTTTAATTACCTCTGTGATAACTGACTATCACAGATGGTTACTGTTCAAAACTGTCTGTGATAGCTTTTTTCATAGACGATTTTTTTTCTTGTTCAGAACTGTCTGTGATAACTGACTATCACAGATGGTTACTGTTCAAAACCGTCTGTGATAGCTTTTTTCACAGACGGTTAAAAAACCGTCTGTGATGACCTCGTAGTATCACTGACCCTTAAAGTCAGACAGTTCAAAAAATCGTCTATAGTGACGATTTTGAACTATCTGTAATGACATTTTCTGTAGTACTGGGATCCGTCGGCCGTGGCACCTGGCTTGGTTTTGGTAGCAGCGAGGCGCGGTGCGGGGTGACGATGTGGCTCCAGGTGGCAGAGGCACAGTGGTCGGCGGAGACGAAGGACGACAGAGGCATGGCGAGTCAGCTCCAAGGGATAGCACGGTTCCGGGCTGGCGGTGCGGGGGCGAGCCGGGAGAGAGCCGCCAGCCCGGAGAGAGAGGGAGAGAGAGAGGAAAAGAAGGGAGAGAAGGAGGGGTGCGAATCTCAAAGCAAAATAGAGGGAGAGAATAGTGGGTGTATGTGGATGTAGAATGTCCATTCTCAGCGTACATGTGTGACAAGCAAACTTCAGCTTTTTGGTTCATGGATCTTGTCTCGATCGATGCCCCAGATGGTCTACAAAATTAGGTACTTGCCGCTTGCCTTGCTTGCATTTGCAGCAGAAAGCTGCTGGTGATCTCAACCTGAGCAATCTGCATCTCGAAGCTATCTTGCCCGAAAGGTATCCACAACTACAACCAGAGAGCTCAGGGGTTTCTGTTTCACCCAGATATGTTAAAAGCAATGAATTATCCCCGTGTTATTGTCAGTTGGTCCACTCCCTTATCAGAATTTGACCGGTCAAAACAGCATTGCCTCCAATTCCAAATGTTTATCACACCGGCCTGTGGGCCAGTAAAAAGCCGGTCCCACATTTTCAGTGTCAAGGATGCAATTCTTCGTGCTCTGTTTTTCTCAAGTGCACGTTTCCTCATGACAGATGAGAGCATGCACGATGCATTTTCAAGTGCCAAGTGGGTTGGTAGACATCAACATCAAAGCATCGGGGAACAAAACTCAAAACAAAAAGAAGATGCAGACTCGCAGCCAAAGATGCATGGAAACAAAAAGCAGCCCAAACAACTTGATCGCCTTGCCGCGTATACGAGAGTTAGTTATTTTAAGTCATAGTAAAATTAGTGATTCTAAGTCATGGTAAAATTAGATTATTAGTAATTTTAAGTCATGATAAAATTAGAGATACTTATCACAGACGATTTTTAATACAAACCGTATATGATATTAGCTCATCACAGACGATTTTTGTTTGAAATCGTATGTGATTCGTAGAATTTTTAATGCTTATACTGGAGGCGTAAATGTTTTATCATTGTCTTTATATATTATAACCACCCCGCCTTTGTCTTCCGTCAGTCTATCCTCTCCTCCCACGCCGAGCTCCATGACCGCCTCGATTCCCCAGTAGCGGTTCATCGAAGAGACACACCGACCGTTTTCCTGGCGCCTCCGGTGGCGGTCTTGCCATGACTCGACCAAGACTGCCAGATCTGGCTACCCCCATCTTGGTCTCAGGTGAGCACGAAGTTTTACCCTTAAACCCCATCCAGATTTCCTTCTCACTCTGATTTCATCACCTCCATCCTGTCAGATTTCGTTTTCAGCGAGGACCCCCATTTGTGGTCAGCAAGGGAGGCCGATTCGGTTTGAGATGGACACCTCTACTCGACCTTGTCCTCGTCAGAGAGTGAACCATTGATTGATTGAGAGAGAGAGAGAGAGAGAGAGAGAGAAAGTATCTTTTAATTACCTTCTTGCAAACCATCGAAAGAGCATATGGAAACTACTGTCCAGTAATTGATTGGTTTGGCTCAAAATTCGAATATTTTTTTGCAATAGGAAAAACCATCACAAACGATTTTTCACGCATTTGCTGAGCGGTTGAACAAGAACCGCTCGTGATAATCGACTATTACATATGGTTACCGCTCGTAACCGCTCAGTGATAGCTTTTACAGACGGTTCAAAAACCGTCTGTGATGACCTCGTAGTATCACTGATCTATAAAGTCGGACGGTTCAAAAAATCGTCTGTGGTGATGATTTTGAACCGTCCGTAATAACCTTTTCTGTAGTAGTGGGATCTGCCGGCCGTGGCTCCCGGCTTGGTTTTGGCCGCAGCGCGGCACGACGACGTGGCTCCAGGTGGCAGAGGCACGGTGGTCAGCGGAGATGAAGGATGACGGAGGCACAGCGAGCCAGCTCCAAGGGACATCACGGTTTCGGGCTGGCGGTGTGGGGGTGAGCCGGGAGAGAGCTGCCGGCCCGGAGAGATGGGGAGAGAGAGAGAGGAAAAGAAAGAGAAGGAGGGTGCGAATCTCAAAGCAAAATAGAGGGAGAGGATAGTGGGTGTATGTGCATGTAGAATGTCCATTCTCAGCGTACATGTGTGGCAAGCAAACTTTAGCTTTTTGGTTCATGGATCTTGTCTCGATCGATGCCCTAGATGGTCTACAAAATTAGGTGCTTGCCGCTTGCCTAGTTTTTGTATGTGTTTGAAAAGTGCTTGGTGATCTCAACCGAGCAACTGTGATCTCGAAGCTATCTTGCCCGAAAGGTACCCACAACTACAACCAGAGAGCTCAGGGGTTGCTGTTTGAACACTTGCGCGGGAGGCGAAGTGTTTTGACGTTGTCCTTATATATTATACCCACCCTCGTCTTGTCTTTCATCAGTCTCTCCCTCTCCCCTCCCCACGCAAAGCTCTGGCGACCGCCCTCGATTCCCCTGCTGTTCGTGAAGAGACAGTACCGACCGTTTCACGGCGCCTCCGGTGAAGCTGGGCACCGCGGTTCGACCAAGATCTGCCAGATCTCGGCCGCCCCCATCTTGGCCTCAGGTGATCACGAAGTTTTGCCCCTAAATCCCCATCTAGATTTCCTTCTCACTTTGATTTCATTCCCTCCATCATGTCAAATTTCGTTCTCAGTGAGGACCCCCATTTGTGGTCGGCAAGGGTGGCCGATTCGGTTCGAGATGGACACCTCTACTTGACCTTGTCCTCGTCAGAGAGTGAGCCATTGATTGAGAGAGAGAGAGAAAGAGAGAGACAGAGACAGAGACAGAGAGAGACAGAGACAGAGAGAGTATCTTTTAATTACCTTCTTGCAAACTATCGAAAGAGCATATAGAAACTACTATCCAGCAATTGATTAGTTTGGCTCAAAATTCAATTTTTTTTTGCAATAGGAAAAACTATCACAGACGATTAGTCTATTTTCACAGACAGTTCTTGTTCAGAACCGTCTGTGATAACTGACTATCACAGATGGTTACTATTCAAAACCGTCTGTGATAGCTTTTTTCGCGAGCGGTTAAAAACCGCTCGTGATGACCTCGTAGTATCATCGACCCATAAAGTCGACGGTTCAAAAATCTTCAGTAGTGACGATTTTGAACCATCTGTAATGACCTTTTCGTAGTAGTGGGATCATCGGCCGTGGCTCCCGCTTGGCTTTGGCAATGCGAGGCAGAGGCCACGGGCTAATTTACATGGCTCCAGTGGCGAGAGGCATTGTGGTGGCGGAGACAATGGACGACTTGAGGCACGCGAGGCAGCTCAAGGACAGACAGCCTGGGCTGGCGGGCGAGCCAAGAGAGCCGCCACCCGAGAGAGGGGAGAGAGAGAGAGGAAAAGAAGAGGGAGAAGGAGGGTGCGAATCTCAAAGCAAAATAGAGGAGAGGATAGTGGGTGTATGTGCATGTAGAATGTCCATTCTCAGCGTACATGTGTGACAAGCAAACTTCAGCTTTTTGGTTCATGGATCTTGTCTCGATCGATGCCCAGATGGTCTACAAAATTAGGTACTTGCCGCTTGCCTTGCATTTGCAGCTGAAAGCTGCTGGTGATCTCAACCTGAGCAATCTGCTTCTCTAAGCTATCTTGCCCGAAAGGTGTCCACAACTACGTACAACCAGAGAGCTCAGGGGTTGCTGTTTCACCCAGAGAAGATGAAAGCGATGAATTATCCCCGTGTAATTGTCAGTTGGTCCACTCCCTTATCAGAATTTGACCGGTCAAAACAGAATTGCCTCCAATTCCAAATGTTTATCACGCCGGCCTGTGGGCCAGTAAAAAGCCGGTCCCACATTTTCAGTGTCAAGGATGAACTTCTTCGTGCTCCGTTTCTCAAGTGCACGTTTCCTCATGACAGATGAGAGCATGCACGATGCATTTTCAAGTGCCAAGTGGGTTGGTAGACATCAACATCAAAGCATCAGGGAACAAAAATCAAAACAAAAAAAAGATGCAGACTCGCAGCCAAAGATGGTATTAGTACTAATTCTCTCTAGATTTGCACTAGTAGTCTAGTACTATCAAAACAACGTGTGACGTAACAAAAGCACATTATCATGTTACAGATCTTGACGTGGTAAACGAGTGTTGTCATGCTATTTCTCTTGGCGTGACAGATTTAGCTTAAAAACAGATACGTGCAAAGAGATCGGTGACGTGACAGCACGGTTTATCTACGTCGCGGTTGGTAGCGACAAAGACAGTTTGATCTTGCTATAACCTGTTGCATAACTAATGAGATCATAATTAAAAATAAAGTTAGGAAGAAGCTATCTATAAAATAATTTTTTAAAAATAAAAAATAAAAATGCTCCAAACGATGGCACGGCAGGTGACATTGATTATTTTGCTACGTGTAAACCTCGAATAAAAACAACAAAGTAACAACCAAATATAGCGATCTGACATTGTGTAGTTGGTGTGCACATTTTTCAATGGTTACCAACCAAATTATAATATAAAATTATTCTTTTTGGAAACGTCGAATTGAAGTTGTTTGTTTAGGGCTAAGTCGAAAGCTTATTAGTGACGCATCTTGTACTCCATTATTTAAATATCGAGCAATTTTATGCCTCTCCCGGCTCTTAAAATGCACTTCAATCTTCTGTCAAGGAACCAATGGGGCGTATAGCTAGAGCTCGCATTTGGGTCGGGTTTTTCTGGTCGGCAAAGTCACGATTGACACAAAGATACCGATCGATCACAAGATTAAGACCGCAAGACGGCAGCAAGACAAGATGCATCCAGGTCATGGCAAGACGCACGAACGCCGACCGGGCCGACACTCGAGAACATGACCCATTAGGCAAGACGGCCATTTGAGCCGTGCTTGGGCTTCTACCGCACCAAAGAAGCCCAATCACCAATCCTCCCCACCTAGCCCAATCCCATTCTTCCCGGCCTAGCCCAACCCAACCCCACCCCCCCATCCTGGCTAACCCTATCTCCACCCCAATCCCACACACCGCCTCCACCCTTAGTTCTTCTCCCTCTCCAAGCGCCGCTTTCCTCCCTCCCTCTCCAGCTCTCTCCTCCCGCGCCTCCCTCCCTCTGCGGCTCTCCTCTGGCCGCCTCTCCCCATGTCTTGCTTCCCTCCCTTCCGGCCTCCTCCCCACTCCCTCCGGCCGCCCTCCTCAACTCCTCCGTAGCCTCCTCCTCCTCCCCACGCGTTCTTTGGCCACCTCTCCTCCTTCCACACTCGCCACGGGTCGCCACCTTACCTCCCTCACTGCCGTCCTCTCGCCCCTTCTTCTTAGCACTACAACACAACATCCATATAGAGGCGTCTAATCTATATGCTAGAGACGTGTTATTTCATCTCTAGACGACCATCAGAGCCGCTTTTTATAAAGCGTCCTTGAGCGCCTCCCACGGACCGTGTCAAAAACCGTAATAATGTCTTTATCGATATAGACACGTCCGATTGCGTGCCAACAAACATAGAGACGCTTTTACAAATTTATTTAATTCATGTGCGCACAATTTATACACATTTTGTAAAGACGTTATATACGTCTCTAGGTACGCAAAAGCGTCTTTTGGGCATCTTACTGTGAAAAAAATATTATTTCGAATTTAATTGGATTATTTCGAATTTGATTCACGCATTTTGCTACAAACGGAAATATATATCATCATATGAAGACATTATTCCACCTCATCTAAAAAAACTAGAAAATAGTAGAGCACATGTCTTCACATAGAAGCATCATATTCTCACAACCAGCAAACTAAGAAAACTGTAAAGCATGCATGTACTTCATAGCAACAACAAATATTTTGAATTTACAGCAAGTGAGTTCACAATTGAATCAAACATCCATATAAAAAATGTGCAGATACATCAGGAAAAGATCCTATGGATTGCCACACATTTTTTTCTAAATAGTTGAAACTATCTATAGGCTTTGCCTAGGAGAAACTAATACATTAGCTCCTCCATCTCCATTGCATTCTCTTTATAGTCCTCAATTATCCTACAAAGCCAGTTGAAAAAGAAATAAATGTCCTAGTTAGAAAAGTGTAAGATGACAAATTTATTTGATGAAATTAGAAGAAATACTTTTCCTTGCAACGGAATCACAAACGAGACGGAACCACAAAAGAGAGTGACACATAAAAACAGAAATATAAACTCTGCCTATTGCATCACCTGATACTACTCCCGGGAATTAAAATTTGGAGCACGTAAGCTTTTACCAAAAAATTCTACATACATGGTACATATACATTCTGCAGGATACAACATCGAGTTCCTTGCAACAAAAGAATGAGCTCAGCATTTACAAGCTACAAGCTACAAGAACTATCGAGACAAAATCATCAAATCAAACTTCATAGGCTTGGTGTCAGCTGAACTTCAGCTACTTGTGGCTTCTAAGAGTCTAAACCAGGAACTGACCAATATCGTTACCTTCAACTTGGTTTAAGTTCTCATGCAAGCCAATTACAAACTCCTCAGGTCGTTCACTGCGGCTTGCGAAGTAGTCAGCTACCTGCATTAACAAATTTGAACCAAGACTCATAGAGCGAGAGCTAGTTTGTTTGTTAACCACAAAATGTGAGATGTGCTCTAGAAGTGTAGAGTGTAGAATGTTCTAAGAAAGATCAAGGGGTGGTGGAATTTACATGATTTGCAAGAGACATTCCACTTAATACAGCCGCTTCTATACTTGAACCCATGAGCCATCACCACAGGTGCCTGCTCGCCCATGGGGATGAAATATGCATGGCACTCCTGGAGTGTTCATTGGTAAAGCTGCACCCCTGTGTTTCCGACATGAATTCATCATCGTGCTTTAACATAATAAACAGTAACAGATATAAAAGGTCCAAGGCATGGATTGTTATACCACACTGTACTCTTGTGTAAAATGGTTGCTGCAGAGATCCTTTTGATAGCCCCAAAGCAAGTTCAACTCCTCCAAGCATGTCTTCCTTCACTTTTTCTACGGTGACCTTTGGGATATTTTCCTATAATAAATGATTGAACACATTAGAGAACTCAACTAAAAATGTGAAAAGGCTTGGAAACTTCATCTTGACCTGTAGTCTTTCAATTAACCGTGATACTGTGTGGTGCAACCAAATGATCATACAACAAAAAAAAAACATGAACAACTTCAGCAAATAAGCCACCTGTGGAACTTTGTTTCTTCTTCTATAAGATAATAATCAGAAAGGGTAACTTTTGGATCCAATAATATCAGGATAAATTGAAGAATCAAATTACCTAAGATAATAGGAATAACTGGCCATGAAGGTGATTTACGATGCTGTGCATACTGCTGAATTCTAATTGCACAACAAGACCTACCAAATAAGGGGCAAGAGTAGCTGAAGCTGCTAGTCCAGTCCATGGCCAAACCGTCCATTATCAAAAGCAGCCTTGCCGGCCAAAAGGAGGGAAGAAAGGGTGAGGAGAAGAAGGATCTTCTTCGTGGGGGATCAACCAGCATCTCCCTGAGGTTCTACAAGGGTAACGCAAGGTGTTCTTCACTGTTCTATTCTTATTAGATGCGAATTCAATTAGATTGATTGGATCGAATTGCTACTGCTATTAGTTCGATTCTGTCCAGATTGTTGCGCAGTCGATTTCAAATTCTTAGAGGCCGAATTGGAGATTTCCATCTCCTAGAGATATATCAAAATTGTTCTTAGCGTTCCGTAGCTGCCAAGAACACTTAATTCCGACTTACGGTTCAAAAGATATGGTATACACATAAGATCCACGGGTATTCCACCGAAGGTGCGACATCTTCTGACAGGTGCTATATGAGCAGGCTGCTGCTGCGGGCGGTATGAGAGAGCCAAATGTGGAATTTAGAGGTAGAAAGGCTAGGTTTGGAATTTCGATGGTGTAAAGGGCCAAGATATAGTGCCCAAAATTCTCCTCCACCTTACGCGTACGGCCACAGGCATCACCAGCAAAAGCAATGGTGGAGTCGCAACAGATGGCCACAGCACCGTATGCAAATCAGGTACGTGTGGAATCATCCTACCGAGGCCATGCACGATGCACGTCCGCATCAATGCACACAATTACAGAACGGCTCGAGAAGAGGGGATTACAATAAGTAATCGTCGACCATTTTTATTCCACAAACGTATACAACCAGATCATATTACAGCAACTGGGAGCTGCAGATCAACAAGAAATCACTTCTAGCTGCAAGCTAGGGTGCATGAGTGCCTAGCTAATTTTATTTGTCTTGAGCACAACGCCGGCCCATGCATATGCAACCAGCTAATAATTTCAAACCTGACCCTTGGTTCTTTCACATACGTACACAACTTATTTATTCGCCTGAAATCGAATAGCAGTACGTAGTTGACACGTTTGGTGATCGATCGACATAAATATGAACGGATAATGACTGGGTTACTCATATATCGGCGACCAGCGATGCACCTGTTTCGGCCAACTCTCTGAAGTTGATGGGTTGTGCGTATTCTGTTGATCCGTAGAAGATGGCGAGGATTCCTCGTTCGTAGGTAGCTTGCGTCCCGTGTATCTTGTCCCAGAACACGTACGCGTTGCGGTCTGCACAGTAGCTTGTGTTTGGCATGCCGCACAGTACCTCCCCGTTGAGCTTCCCTGCTCCGCAGCATGCGCGCTTCACCTCCTTGATTCCTGACCATGCATACAAACCATCCATCGATCGATGTATTCACAATTAATAGCGATTCATTGATATTTATATATTTAATCTCCTCAGCAGATCCATGCATCAACCTGCAATTCATTTAGTTATACCATTTTCTACAATTAAAATTTATGTAACTAAACTGCTAGCATTTTCTATCTATGCCTGCAGTCAAACTTTTAAAACTTGATTAATATGCAAAACTATGTAGATTTGTCAAGTGAAAATGATATATATTAGTAGATTTATCATCAAGAGTACTTCCATTTCGATACAACTATTATATAACAAAAGTTTACGGCAGGTGACTCACATCCACTAAGAAAGAAAAAGAGAATGAGAATTATGCTAGAAGTTCTTGTAAAAAGGAAAAACGTCTAGCCCTTAATTTAGTGGAGCCTAATTTTAAAGGCTTAGATCCGATAGTTGGTTTAGAGTTATACAAATTTGAAATAACTCTAATAAAAAGAAGAACATCTAGCCCTTAATTTGGTGGACCACAATTTTAAAATATTAGATTTGATAGTTGTCTTATATTAGTTTAAAACAAACAGAAAATAATAAGTAGTACTATCTATAATTCAAAGAGTGAGAGTGTGTAAATTTACTAGACGGACTTACCTCCCAATCCTCTTTCACATATGGGAGAGTTCTCAAAACAAATTGCTCTAATTGAATATGAAATCAAATATCTCAAGTGTATTTTGTTTGGAAAATAGTAATTTCAAAATTTAGTATCGCTCAAATAGAACTTTACACGTTATACCATACTAGACCACGTACATCGTGCAATTGCATAGCCAGTTGGCTAGTTGTTATTAATTTTACCAACATATAACTAGAAAAGGTGGTGGCATGTGTGTATTGGAGACTGCATCGACGTACAAAACGACAAGTACAGAAGAACAAGAGTACGTGTCCAAGATTTTGGACACGACGTACATACGCATGGATATACTTACCAGCCGGCAGTGGGTTGGCGATTATGTCAGAGAGGACGTTGTAGGTGCTGCCGATGGAGTATTTCAAGCTGGGCATGGAGGTTGCAACCGCGGCGGCCATCTCAATCCTCAGGAGATCGTTGAACCACTGCGCCATAAAGTTGGCGACGTCGTCGCATCCGCCACCGTTTGTGGCGGCTCTCGCGCCTGGGATGCACCCGATCGGTGGCACGTCGAGTATCGCCACCCTCCGTGCTCCTAGCTTGTACAACGTCTGGCATGCATTTCTGTCAGCAATTTTTCCTTTCTCACCGATCTCTAGATGAATGGAATATATGTCCGTATGCGTATATACGTACATAGTTAAGCTACTGCATGCTATGCATGTAATGTATTTTGTTTAGTGGTATTGCTTGCATGCTTAGCCGTGATATATATATATATATATATATATATATATATATATATATATATATATATATATATATATATATATATATGAAAATGGTACATACTATACTCCTATTTGTCATATACCATTTAAATCATATAATGATACATCTTTATCAATTTGAGATACCTTAATAATGTTTATAAGATATCACAAAATGAGTTCTATAAAAAAATCATTTACGTACGATGATTTGCTCGATGTAAGTGGAGACCATGCTGGCGATGTAGGCTGGGGCCTCATTTATGGCCATCTGGCGGATACTGAAGTCCGAGAAGTCGTTGCCTCCGGCGCTGACGAGGAACAAGGACTTGGGGAGGAAATACCTGGGCCCCCACGCCCGGCCTCGGCATATCATTCTTTTTGTGGTGCCTTTGAAGTACTCGATTTGTTTTCGCAGTGTGAGCGACCCGTTTCCCTAGATGTGCATGCATGCATATATATATATATACACACACACGAAACTAATCAAATTGTCAAAGTATGTAAACATGCAAAGAAAAGGCATATAATTGACTAAAAATCACTCAAGCTACTCTACTATATATGGATCGGATCCCATATATATATATATATATATATATATATATATATATATATATATATATATATATATATATATATATATATATATATATATATATATATATATACTAAATAGTAGTACTCACAGTACGTGCTCCCACCTCTCATATACCACTTAAATTGTATGATAATACCTCTTTATCTATTTGAGCATACTCAATAATGATTATAAGATACCCCAAAGTGAGTTTCATGAAAAATTTCATTAAATTTCACTTTTATAGCAAAATTTGTGTATATACTTCTTTTATATATGAAAAAGGGTATATAGCAAAAAACAAAGGGCTCTAATGAAATTTTTTCAATTAAGCTGCATTTGAGTATCTTATAATTAGTATTTAAGTATACTGAAAACGATAAAGAAGTATAATATGCGCGTTTAAGATGGAACTCACTTTGGGGTATCTTATAATCATTATTGGAGTATGCTCAAATAGATAAAGAGATATCATCGTACAATTTAAGTGGTATATAAGAAGTGGGAGTATGTACTCAAAAGTACCATACCATTTTTTATATATATATATATATATATATATATATATATATATATATATATATATATATATATATATATATATATATATATATATATATATATACTTATATATATATATAGGTGGTCTATCATTTTAGAGAGAGTGCAACCCAATTTTTGTAATGTTGGTTACTCAAGCAATATTACTAGACCCCTCATAAAAATTGTTCATTTCATAATAATATGTTCTTTTCTACTCCTTGCAGTCACAAAAGGGTTATTCAAAGTCAAAATGATGCTCCTTTGACCAGTAAATTCTCTAATTATACATCCAAAAAGTTATAAAAGTGCAATATTATGAAAGTTTTTTTATGACAAATTTATTCATATCATTTTCATACATCCAAACCACAAGTTTTAAATAATATTTTGGTCAAAATTAATAGGGTTTAACCTTGCGCATTCTATAAACGACACGACCGGAGGGGCCGAGAATCATTTTTTTTATCGTGGGGATAGAAGGATTTTATTACTTAAACAATACGACGATAGAGATTAATTAGCGGTTGGAGTGTATATTTTGTGCTGGGAGGAAATTAAGCAATACTAGATAGATAGCTTAATTACCGTGGTGTCTAGAATGCCGGATCCGCCGGAAGCGTAGTTGGCACCGCCTTCGCATGTCAGCAGGAGTTTCAATCTAGCGCTCGGCGTCAGGGAGAGGTAAGCTGGTGGGCTCATCCTGAACCCCACGTGTTGTGCTGCATACATACTAATTTATTTTTATGGTCCATTAATACCAGATTTGACTGTTTTCTCAGTCTAAAACAGTCAAATTTTATTTCATTTACAACTTTATTATACATAAATTACAGTAATTTATTTATGTAATTTTGTTCTTAAATCCTTGTAATTATTATCGAAAGCCTTAATAACTCATATTTCCATCACATAATTCAAAATCTAACATATACCTTGAGATATTGAGCAAAAAAAAGACAAAAAACAAAATAAAATACTATACCAACAAAATACGGCAATGCGGTGAACCCGTTATGTTTAAAAACAAATCATAATAAATTCGAACTCAATTCATCATATGAGAAGAAATGCAAATCTAAAAACATAGTCGAATGTTGTTTAGCAAATCTTTATATACATATATATAGACACACACACACACACACACACACACACACACACACACACATATATATACACACACACACACCTCTTTATCAATTTCAGCATACTCCAATATTGATTATAACCCCAAAGCGAGTTCCATGAAATTTTTTATTAAAGTCCACTTTTTATGGCAAAATTTGTGTATATACTTCTTTTATATATGAAAGAGGGTACATAACAAAAATAAAGGACTCCAATGGAAATTTTTCAATCAAGCCACATTGGAGTATCTTATAATTGGTATTTAAGTATCTTGAAAGTGATAAACAAGTATATTATGGTCATTTATGTGGTATATTGGAAGTGGGAATACATACTCCTAGGAGTATGAAATGAGCATCATATATATATAAATTTTTCCTACTCCCGGGAGTAGTTACTCCCTATTATGTATCTCACAATGTAGGGAGTATCTTGCACAACTGAGAATATGTATGTGTAGTATACGAGTATATAAGACCACCTAAGTGGTATTCACACCTTTTCAGGGGTGGTATGTACAATTTTTTAAGACATACTCCTTTTTATGTGCGAATATGAAGGTATTTACAAAATATGCTAAAAACTATGAACTCTCTTACAAATTTTTCATGTGATTTGCATTGAAGTATCTTAGAATTAGTATATGAGTATACCCAAAGTGATAAAGGAGTATGTCAAGTTCTTTTAGGTGGTATATCAAAGGTGGGAGTAACTACACCCGGGAGTAGAAAGTATATTTATATATATATATATATATATATATATATATATATATATATATATATATATATATATTTTCATTCTTAAGTTTAAGTCAATTCTTGTGGCGTTAGATTAGTATAGAGATTGATGTGCTATATGATTGGATTTTGATCCAATAGATAAAAATGTGGCTTTTGTTTAAAAAATTTCAGTGGCCTTACGAATAGCCTTTATATACATACACACGCGTTATGTATACGTGCATATCAATACATGCAGGTCATGTGCGCAATTGTTTGTATTATGCATGCATATACCGAGGATGTCGGCGAGGTTGTAGCCGTTGGTGAACCTTCCGGTGACGTTGGAGCGCGGGAGGTCGATGCCGTATGGAACATGTGCCCTAGGCGCCGGCGGCGGCAGGAAGTCGTTGTTACCGACGTCGACGAGCGAGTCACCAAACACATAGATGGCGGGGACGTGCGCCGCCGCCGGGGAGCGAGCGGCGAAGCAGACAAGGAGGACGACCACGGTTACTAGAGCATTGGTCACTATATTATTCTTCATGGCCGATCGAATTAACCAACCAAGCAACCAATCCAACACTGAGAATCTGAGATGATGAATATATCACCAGCTAGGACATGTTTTAGCTAGGGTTCTCGATCGATCGATGGCTTTGGTGTGAGGATGGTTGTGGTGGCATACTGGTGTTTTATAGTGTTCATATCCGTCGTGAAACATGCATGCTTCTGTACCCACGGAAGTTAATGCGTGTGATTGTCAGACAGTTGGTGCGTCATTAATTATAGAAGAGTAGATCGAGCGAGCGATATGATCACAATTCGTGCAACCCGTCGGGCATGTCTCATCATACGCTCTGACACAACATTTTTTTAAATAGAAAATTCTTGACCAACTTTATTGTATGTCTTACACATAAGGTACCTCTGAGTTATTTTGGTTAGCAAATGGAAAAAGAAAATTATTTTTACTTGGACGGGTGGTAAGTTAGTCTGATTTTGGAGTTTTGTAGTAGTCCCGCCAAAGTCGATTAGGTAGCCAGAGGAGGAACTTAACACAATCTTAAATCTCCACAATAATTGCGTAGTCTTTTCTTGGGATTTGTAGTAGTCTCGTCAAGGTCGATTGGTTCAGTAGGGACAAAAGTTTCTTGTGGACTTTTCTGTTATTTCTATAATTTTTTTTAATTTTGCTCTGTTCTCAACCAATCGACTTTGTATAAACTACTAAACCCTCAAAACCAGACTACACAACAATTGTTGATTCAATACATTTAATCTTGAGAATTTCCTTTCTCCTTAATACAGTCGCACGTACGTACGTGTTTATCTCCGCGCAGGTTTCTAGTTGGTCACTATATTATTCTTCATGGCCGATTGATGGCTTTGGTGTGAGGATGCTTGTGGTGGCATACTGGTGTTTTATAGTGTTCATATCTGTCGTGAAACATGCTTCTGTACCCACGGAAGTTAATGCGTGTGATTGTCAGACAGTTGGTGCGTCATTAATTATAGAAGAGAACGAGCGATAGTTTTTTTTCTTGAAAGAACGGCCATGACAAACGTATTAGGCTGCTTCCAATAGGCAGTAACTTAGTGCAGTTTCTTTAGTACATGAGGGGTGTTAGGATACTATCTTTTTAATACATAGCTTCTTATGGTGTAGTATCTTAGACTGTTTCATTTAATTACATGCATGTTCTTTACTAGTATTTGAGCATTGTTACCTATTTATGGCATGAACTAAAGCAATACATGTTTGTTGACACACACAAACGTAAATACACGGGATCGATCACAATAAATTTTATGCATTAGATTTCGAGACCGAACCGGTATCCAAATTAGATACTAGAGTACCCTCTCTCTTCATTAACTATGGGCCACATCATTATTTTGCCTACATAGTAGGCTTAAGATACCAGCCAGGGTGGAGCACTGGAAGCAGCCTTAAAGAACGGTGGCGCAACTAACGCTCAGACAACTTCCCATCAGACGCAAACATTTTTTTTCATCGTGTGCAAATATTTTTTTTCAATGCTCGCAAAAAAAAAAGATTTGTTCGTCAAAGGAGAGGTGATGGAAAGGATTCAACGTATCAAAGAAACCAGATGCAGCATTTCAAAGAAGATTACATCTCAAAAAATCTCAAATGTAGTAGAACGCTTTTAACAGTAAAAGCGGTTGGTTTTACAATATTTTTTTCGACGATCGCAATTTTTTTTCAACATTGCAACAAAAAAGAACTGGGAGGATGCAACATATCAAAACAAAAGGAGGAAACATCTGGAGAACGTGTGCAATATTTTTTTTCAATGGTCGCAATAAAAAAGCTTTGATGGATGCAACATTTTTTCAGTATTTTGTTGCAACAATCAAAACAAAAATAGGAAACATCTGTAAAACCCTATTGCAACATCCCACGGATGACCATGCAGCATTTAAGAAAATTGCAACAGCATGCGCTCCCTCTCCTTACCGGATCTGAGAGAGAGAGAGAGAGCTGCAACAATTCCCTATCTTTCATACGGCGGGGGTGGAGGAAGTGAGGGGGGACCAAGGGAGCATCAGGCGGCCAGGGGGCAACAAAAATAGAGAAAACAAATTGTAACAACTTACTGTATGAAGAATGACTGTGGGTGGTGACAAGGAGCCGAAATCAGAGGAAGCAGTGGTGGGCGGCCTTATGATTTTGGTGCAGGTGGGAGGGACCAGATTGGGTAGAACATAGGGGAAGAAGCATACGTCACCAATCACCCGGCCCATTTCCTCTTCTCTTCCCCCCAATTCGAAACTCCTCAGATGGTCATGCATGTCTAAATTGAGTGGATGCTTGGGTAGATTGAAAGATAGGGAATTCAAAAATCATATATGCACGAGTTGATTTGGTATTTTGATTGGTGTATTTAAGGGAAAGGAATGAGGTTGGAGTGAAAAGCTTGGGGAATAGAATAAATGAGAAGTAACGAGAGAGAGAATTTTAAGACCGAGGAAAGCGGATGTATAGTTATGAGAGTGGAGTGAGTGTCCTGTACGGTGGTTTCACGAGACATCGTCCATTAAAGAAAGATTGAATTCAGAGAAACCACACGTTCAGAAGCCGATTCCAAACTTTTCGTACTTGCAGGATGAGGACATTTTTTACGGTGCACACAGGAAAGAGATATAATTACAATACTAGCTAGTTCGTAGTAATTGTGCATAGTCTACCATCATAAATAAGTGATATTTGGAGAATTGGAATGGTATCCCAAACGAAACTTTGATCACTAATTAAGCCTAGAAATTCTCTCTCGAGAAAAAAAAAAGAGGGATCTATACCTCTTATTTTGACAGGCCAGTTTATAACGGTGCAATTTAACCATTTATAGGCATTAGAGTTATATAAAAGATACAATTGTATTTTCACTCATGGGCATTAGAGTTATATATTAAAGTCAACTATATCGTAATATGTACACGCGTGATTGTGTGGGTAATTAATTCGTTGCTAATTTCCTTACTAGTTATATTTGCATTAATCCAAAACTAACCTCAGTCAATGGCTTAGATTGAAACCCTCTCTTACCTCTAGAAGGGTAAGCTGGTGCACCGTAAAAATCTCAAATTATAAATATTCACAGAGATCTTTGATAGCCAGAGTTTATAAAATTTGACGGCACGGCTTTTAACCAACACCTTAGCTAGATCAACGGCAATATGGATAGATAGATCTCAACTTGACACTTTTGGTGCATATATAGGAGTATATATATGCATATACAGTAGTACGTACGGTACTAGCTAGCTGGAGGGTGCATTACTGATTGGTGGTTGGCATTTTCTGGACCAACCGCTTGAAATTGATGGGCGATGCGTAGCAGCGGGCGTTGTCGGTGGATCCAGATCGTACTGTAGATAATTATTATTTAAATAGTGATTTCAGTTTTCGTGAACAGTATTTGACAGTAACACTATAGTGAATACTGTAAAAATAAGATGTAAAAAAATACGCTGTAACAATTTTACTATTTTATTTGGTGACAAGTGTAATGCATGTTTGTGATCCTCTGCGTTAGCCCATAAAAATTGAGAGGATCCGTTTTCCACGTTGGTAGGTGGCCTGTGTCCCGTGCACCCTGTCCTAGAACATGTACTCAGTACTCGTCGCGATCTGGCAACGCACAGTAGGTTGTGTTTGGCAAGCTGCACATTACCTCCCCGTTAACGTTAAACCTTTGCCCCCGCAGCACACGCTCTGGACCTCCTCCAGTCCTGAAAAATGCCAGAACATATATATCGTGCAAATCACGATCGAGAAGTAACAATTAATTCATATCCTACGATCGATCAGCATGCATGAATGCAAGCATATACACTCCAGCCTCGAGTGGGCTGGTCATCAAGTCATAGAGGACGTTGTAGGTGCTGCCAATGGAGTAGGTCAGGCCAAGCATGGAGGTTGCCACGGCGCCGGCCATGTCTAGACCGATAATGTGAAGCCACGACAAAATTGGAGGGTGGCTTAAAGCTTTAAATAACTAAACTAATTTGAGACAAACACAGTCTTGTATTTTTTTTAATCAAGTTCATGCATGAAGAAAAGCAAAGTAAAGCAAAAATAAATACATTTAAGGTACCTCGCTTATAATGGAAAGCGCATTTCCAAAATATATAAATATGGTTCCAGTAGGTAACGACCTGTACATCAAAATTAGCAAAATTAGTGATACACTAGCAAATTGTACTTAAATGATCATAAACATTAAAAATAAACAAACCATACCACCACTACTACAGGAAGCCACATCACAGACGGTTCTGAACCGTCATCACAGATGGTTTCCAAACCGTCTATATTTGTTGATGCGTGATAACGAGCCGTTATCCTGACGGTAAAAAGCGTCACGTGATTAAAACCGTCTGTGAAGTGTAGTATCACAGACGGTTTCGACGAAAAACCGTCTATGATCCGCGAATATCACAGACGGTTGTAAATAAAAACCGTCTGCGATCTGTGAATATCACAGACGGTTTGTTTTTATAACCGTCTGTGATATTCGCGGATCACAGACGGTTTGTTTTTATAACGGTCTGTGATATTGTCGTATCACAGACGGTTTTATGCGGAAACCGTCTGTGATACTTTCCTTCACAGATGGTTTTAACAAAATCCGTCTGTGATAGCTCATATCCCTGACCACATTTTTGCTATTTTTCTGACTAGCCTCGATCAGGAATTGCTAGCCATGCCCTCTGAAAACAAGCATATGCACAAAAACAGATTCAAGCATGCACAAAAACAAATTCATCAGAGATAATCAATTGTTGACAACTCAAAGTGATCATTACTCAAAATAAATTACAAAAGATCGCATTTGTTCAAGTATTGTCGCTATAGTTACAAGCGGATTACAATTGTTTACGTTGAGAGGTGTCGGGGGTGATGCTCTCGGTTGGCGACGGAGTGAAACTCTCCGTTGTCGTTAATGATTTCGAGTTGATAAAGGTGCGAGCTTCCTCGAATGTCCTTGATCTCTTCGCAATGAGTGAATCACATTGTAAATCCAAGACTGACGCTACCAAGAGTAAAGTGGTAAGCTATATATATTTAAATTTATAATTAGGAAATAATTATTTGAGATTGACAAACCTCGGGATCCTTCTTCCTAGCTCTAAGGATTAGTTGCATATGATAGCAGGCGTAGATTGCACATAACTCATCATCTTTTTGCTGGCGGCATTGCAAAAATAGAATTACATATATAGGTATAGTCAGTTCGAGACGTGTTATTATGAAATATGATATAGGATTATCGTGTTGTAGCACGTACCGAAAAATCCATCCTGTGTGTTAGTTGGGCGCTCTTTCCATTGTATATTCCTTTGTTGGCAACATAATTGATGAACGACCTACAAGATTCGAAAAAGTTATCCTCGGCCATTTCAAACGAATGAAGACTACAATAAAGTTATGTAAGGAGGAAATGAGCATACCACTCAAGTATTCCTCTTAGAACGTTGAAGTCGTGCTTGTTGCGGTTTAGGGAATCAAGGTATATCACATGGTTCCTCTTGGGTATAATAACTAAAAGGATCTAGTGGTACCTACTCATGTATGTCGCTATAGTCATTAAACCTAAGTTCGTGCGGCGTATAAAGTACAAATGAAATTTGTATAGCAAGTAGTGACACTTACCCCTGGTTGTAGGGCACCACTATGTACTTCATGTTAGTCGGCGAAGCAATGACCTCGTTATGTATTTCTCGACGAAGGGCGAGTCTTCTTGGATGGTTTAGCGATACCACATGTGGGTTGAGAAACCCACGGTTCTTTCCATTCCGGACATTTTTGACATGTATCTATACATAAGCAATGAGTTGTGATATTTATCGGTATTACATGAATGTAGAACTTGATTATGCGTGCTACGGTGTCCAACATCATAGAAGCGAGGCGTCGAGGCCAGCGAGGTTGAATAGTTCATATATGTCGTTGAAGCCCACGACGAAGTACCTCGTCCGTTGAAAAATGCTTCTCCCGTGTCGGCGGTGATTCGATGTCGCACCCTTCTTTTGGGTCTTATCCAAGTACCGGGCATGCAAAGCGACAAGCATATCCAAAGGCATGCATATCTGCGTCGAGCACAACGGTTTTTGATGATGTAGTTCCGGGTATCGCGGACTTCCGGACTTGGGAGGCGCCTTATGCGTTCGTCGATTTCGATTTGGCCTTAGCGATTGGCGGCGTCTTCTTGTGAGAGCGACTTCGGGAACCGATCTGTTGACGCGCTTTTGTTCGCCGGTGTCTTCTCCACGGGAATCGAAGAGGTGGCCTTTTGAGGTGGAGTCATCGAGGGTCCCGTTGGAGAGGAATGGTCATGTTCAGATCGCGGCACTGCTGGGTCCAGGGTGATGTCCTTCTTGGGCCACTAGATAAAAGAGTGGACGGCATCCCCTAGTGTTATGATCTCTTCGTTCGGGCGAATCTTCAGTTGGACGGCTCGGAAATTGACATGTACCATATCCACCTGGACCTTGGCGTAACCTGCGCCGGTGGCTGCCGTCTTTGACTTGCCCCTTCCTCGTATGGATACACCATCCCCTGCGCAGCCTCAATACAAAGGGACCCATCCGTCCTCACTTGGAGCTTGCAGGGCGTCGGCTCTTATAAAATGATACGCAATTAGCTAAGGCGTCCTATAGGTCTATCTTTGGTGCATTCCATAGATGTACGTTACCTTGATGTCATCTATCGATAATCGGATGTCGTCTATCGGTAATCGGACGTCGTCATGTTCAGAATTATGTGCGGACGCGACACTACTCCGACGTCGAGGAGGACTGCCTCCCGAATTAACGGGGGCGGCTTGCGACCGCTGGCTCAGGAGTATCTCCATTTGACTCTGCAATGCTGCTATCTTTTCTTCAAATTTGTTAGTAGTCATTTGTACCAACCGGTCGTCGTGCTCGGCCTTGGATCTCTTCCTACTCCTATACGTGCAGTAGTCGTCCGCGAATCCATGACTCCAAGGTACGTTAACCACAAGGCCTCGCGTGCGACCCAGGTGCTCCTTGTTTCCCAAGGCCGTAGATAGTATATCCTTCTCCTTATGCGCATGGAAGGAGCCTTGGGAAGCTTAGGCGATCAAGTCACTGCGCAAGAGGTCATCATGTTATTATAGACACTATGAAGTTATGGACTTATTAACTAGGTAGTTCGATATATTTACCACGTTGGGACACTTCACAGTGCGCGGGTTTGTGAAAGAGATCTTGCCGAAGGCAGAGACTTTTGCCCTCGCTTTTAACCGGCTTAGGGAACGCGGTGCGTGATATCGTGAAATGGCGGTTGAGTTCTGCTCCTCATTGCCCATGCCTCTTATTTACCAGCGTGCCAGCGATCTGAAGTTTGTGGGTGAGTGTTTCATGTCAGGAGAGCTTTGTGCGCCGCACTTTGCTCCTTAAATTCGGCCCGTCGTTTTCATAGCCACAAAGGTGTCCCATGCTTCTCGCGTTAAGAATCTATCTTCATGAAGGCGTCGACCGTGTTCACGTACTTCATGACAAGAAAGCTCTTGAAGGTCCTCCACGATTTATCCATCGTGAGCATCGTCGTCCGTCGCACGCGTGCCACGTCTGCATCTGGAATAGTGAACTTCTCTGAAAGTTCATCCCACAAAGACGCCTTCGCTTCTTTCGTCGGTCCTTCCACCTTGGTGTGGTGATGGGGACAGTTCCTTCAAGTATCTCGTAGATGGTCAGGAATCTCGTGGCGATCTCTTGGGACTCAGAGGGAACCCAAAGTCACTGACCTCCGTGATGACCAGTCGGCCCAGAGGAATTTTCGATTGTCCTCTGCCATCTCGCTTCCGTGTCATTATCGTCGACGGTGACGGCGGCCTCGTCGGCGCCTCTTCCATCTGCGGCGTCGGTGACGGCGGCCCGAAGACGATGCCTCTGCCATCTAAACACTTGCTATCTATATAAGTTACATATGCAATAAAATGGATTGCAAGTGTCCCAAATTAACATATACATTTAAACTTAATAATATGCTCAACATGTGCAATATTAGCAAATAATCATAATTAATTCCAGCATAAATATGAAACAATTAAGCATTACTTCATCAAGCCGACACACTAAAGTGTACCATTTGTTTCATCTTGGTGGAGGATTGGCATGAAACAAAGGTACACTCAAGTGTCGAGGATCGAACGAAGGAAATGCTAAGCAAAGGTTTAATCCTCTAGAGCTCATCGCCTCCTGCTCCTATTCTAACACTCCTTAATCCACCAGCTTCTCTTGTGATCTTTGTATAGATAGAAACTAGTGATACAAATCTTTTGCCGAAACCTATCTTTGCAGAGCCTACTTCATCGAGGCAGAGCACACTAGAGTGTACCATTTGCTTCATCTTGGTGGAGGATTGGCATGAAGCAAAGGTACACTCAAGTGTGTCGAGATCGACTAAAAACCGAATTTGGATTAAACTCTCGACCAATAAAAGGTCTAGAGATTAACGATTACACGAGACACTATTCCAACATATTGATTGATGATATTATGTGCTCTCGAAGGAGAGTAGCTAAAGAACAAGTCTTTGCCATCTCAATCCTATTGTCTATACTCTTCATTAAATGAATATGATAATATAAATTCAAACTATGAGCTCTAAACAATACTTTGCTAGCTGTCAAATGATCTCAAGCATTAGCAGCAGATTAAACTTCGATCAAGCAGAGGTTGACTATAGAGATCAAGATGGCAAATGAAAAGTTGAATGAGCTCATCTGAGACTACTAGAAGAATCACAAACTAGTCAATAGAAATGATCAATTTGCAATAGAACTATGAGCTCAACAGAAAGTAACCAATTAACGGTACATCATATTGCGGTAGCAAGTAATACAATAGAGCTCAAGTATGAACTAACTATCACATTCAATCTCGATTATAAGGCGAGTTCATCACGAGCATGTCAACAAAACCAGCGATCAATTTGCAATGAGAACTATGAGCTCAACCGAAAGTAACCAATTAACGGTACATCATATTGTGGTAGCAAGTAATACAATAGAGCTCAAGTATGAACTAACTATCACATTCAATCTCGATATAAAGCAGAGTTCATCACGAGCATGTCAACAAAGCCCACCGATCAATTTGCGGCATCTTGATGATTAGATTGAAATCGAACTAATACAGATCAAGGTATCAACTAGCTTTGCAAATATATATATATATATATATATATATATATATATATATATATATATATATGCAAAGATCAACCGGCGCCACGGAGGCAATACTCACAGAGAGGATGCGCACAAGAACTCACGGTGCAAGGAGGAGGCCGGTGCGAGGGGAGGTGGCGGGAGGAGGGGAGGTCTGAGGAGGAGGCCGACGGGGGGAGGAGGGGCCGGGGAGAAGGCGGTCTGAGAGGAGGAGGCCAACACGGGAGGAGGAGCCGAGGAGAAGGGCGGTCTGAGGAGGAGGAGGCCGACACGGGGAGGAGGACGACGGCGTCGAGGTCAGAGGCGGCGATGTCGGGGCTTACGGCCGGGGAGGTGAACGGGGGCATCGAGGTCGGGGGCGTCGAGGTCGGGGGCGCCGAGGTCGAGGGAGGCGGCACCGAGGTCGAAGGCGCCGAGGTCGGGGGAGCCTGACAAAACCTGATAATGTGTGATATCCTGACAAAACCTGATGACAATGTGTGATATCCTGACAAAACCTAGTGAACCTGCTGACAAGTATGATGACAAGTTCATAACACATTTGACTTCAAAATTTCATATCTAATTCAAATCAACTCCAAATCAAGTGAAACCAATTTTGATACTCCACATTACAATGAACGTCCACATTGACATCAATATCAAATATGATAAGTCCATAACAAGTTCATAACACATTTGACTTCAAAATTTCATATCTAATTCAACTCAACTCCAAATCAAGTGAAACCAATTTTGATACTCCACATTACAATGAACGTCCACATTGACATCAATATCAAATATGACAAGTCCATAACACATCAACACATGACAATTTCACGTTGACATCAAAATATATGAGAGATTACAAGTCCATAACACATGATGTTATGGAATAAATTAATTACATTGGAGTAAATTCTTAATTAAAATATAGGCCTTCACGATGATTGTGGCATATAGCTAGCTTCCTCCTTTGGGTTCTTCCTCGAGCCTAATCTTTGTTTCCGAAAGGAGGCAACTCGTCAAATTGATTGTATTCTTCCTCATCCACTACATTCTCAACTCCGACAATCCTCCTTTTTCCATGAAGAACTACGTGGCGCTTCTTATTTGCCGGTCGGTTACATAGAAGACTTGAACAACTTGGTTAGCTTGATCGAATGGTTCGTCTTTGTATCGGCGCGTTCGAGGTGCACGGTAGTGACACCGTGCTTATCGACCTTCACATGGGAGATGGACCCAATGGCACGAAATAGGGGATCTTGAAAAGCACATAGTCGAGCTCCATATCTCCCTATTTGCCCATAGTAGAGCTCCTCCTCCCATCGATCTTGAATGCATCTATCACGAACACATTTATTACGATCATGCTCTTCCTATCTGGCTGCCGTATAAAATGTGTACCCATTTATGTCGTATCCTTGCCATGCGACAATTGTAAATTGTGGCCCTCATGCCAACCATAGCGATGTATCATCACTTGATGACCTCCGATGATTCGCACCTTTAACCATTCGTTGAACCGCGGTTGTGCTCTCTCATGATCCAAACCTCCGGCCAGTGCGGATTACATTGGCGCACCATGTCTTTGTGCTTTCGTCGATGTCTGAGGACACTTGGGTCATGTGTTGCAAGGCGTGAAATGGGCTTGGCGTGCGTATCGGATCGGGAGTGATTGATTTCCTTCCGATGGTCGATACCATCCATCTCCCCTCATGGCGAGATAGAGGCACACCTATCGGTTCCACGAGCCATGTAGTCGACGCGAGAACTCAATGACCTCTTCGGTTGCATAACAGCCGATGATCTTGCCCTCGGTCGAGATCGATTCCATACGTAGGACTTGAGAATTCCCATATACCTCTCGAACGGGCACATATGACGCAAGAACACAGGGCCACATATCTTTATCTCTTTCACAATGTGAACAATGAGATGGACCATGATATCGAAAAATGACGGAGAGAAATACATCTCAAGATGACATAGAGTCATCACCACCTCGGCCTGCAAAGCATCTAGTCCTTGGGGATCAATGATCTTCTAAGCAATTGAGTTGAAAAAATAACACAGCCTTAAGATTGCCACTCGGACCTTGTTCGGCAAGATACTTCTAATTACAGAGGAAGCATTTGTGTCATCAGCACATGATAATCATGAGGCGTCATACCAATTAATTTCAAATCTTGCATAGAAACAAGGTTCTTAATGTTAGCGGAGTAACGGATGGGACTTTCACACCATGCAAGCTCTAGCACAGTTCATTTCTCTCGGCCTTGGGCGAGTGTAGCAAATTTGGGGAAGAATACGTTAAATCTGTATCGGTCTCTTCGGTGCTAACTTCGGTCCTTATGTTCATATCAACCAAGTCACGCCGTGCGTTAACACCATCCTTTGTTTTGCCACTAATGTTCACAGAAGAGACCAATCAAGCTATCACATACATTCTTCTCTCGTGCATGGCGTTGATGCGATGGCGAACTTCTAAGTGCTCCCAATAAGGCAAGTCCCAAAAATTGACCGCTTCTTCGGATGTTCTTCTCACGGGTTCTTAATTTCGTCCTTCCCAAGCACAACATCGATATCCTTAACCATATCATAGACCTCTTTCCCTCTAAAAGCCCTTGGGTGAATCGTTCTCCTTATTTCCGTCGAATTGTTTTTTCATCTTGCGGTATGGGTGACTCCTGGGAAGGAACCTATGGTGATGCATATACACAGTTTTGCGCGAGTTGTTCAGCCATACACTCTCCGTAGCATCTAAGCAGTGTGGACAAGCTTTGGCTCCTTTTGTCTTGGCTTGTCTTGAAGTTACCAAGGCGGAAAATCATTGATGGTGCGAGAACAACATGCGCGTAAAGTGAAGTTCTCTCGTTTGTAAGCATCCCATACACATGCCCCTTCGTTCTCTGGTGTCACAAGATCTTCCGGCAATGGTGCTAGGTACACATCAATATCATTCCCGAGTTGCTTGGCCCTTGGATAAGTAGTGACATCAAAATGTACTTCCGCTTCATACCTGACCAAGGAGGAAGGTTGTACATACATAGATTCACGGACCGGTGCTATGTCGGTTGCTCATGTTACCGAAAGGATTCATTCCATCTGTACTCAACCTAACCTTATGTTCCTCGGTTCCGCACGAACTCTTGAAGCTCGATCGAAGTTTCTCCTTTGGCGAGAATCATTTGGGTGTCTTAGCTTTTCATCTCTCTTCGCTCCTCTCGAGTGCCAGCGCAGCAATCTTGCCTCCTTTGGGTTCGCAAATAAGCGCTTCAAGCGTGGGATCACGGCGAGATACCACAACATCTTAGCAGGAGGTCCTTACTTCACCTTAGCGATGATTCGGCGCTTGTATCGGGATGCTTTGCACAGGACATAAATGCATGTCTGCATACTCTTTACGGTAGAGGATACAATCGTTCGGACATGCATGTATTCTTTCTACTTCCATTCCCAATGGACAAATAACCTTCTTTGCTTGATAGGTGGTCTTTGGGCAACACGTTTCCCTCGGAAGGATGTCGCTAGGAGACCTAACAACAACCGTGAAACTCTTATCGGACCAACCATTGCTTGCCTTCAATTTCAGCAGTTCAAGCACGGTTGACAACCTTGTATATTCGGCTTGCAACCAGGGAACAAAGGTCTCACCGAGTCCTCCATAAGCCCTCGAATTACAAAACTCTCTCTCCTTGTAGTTCTCTTACGCATCGCGTAGCATCCGATCCAGTTGTCATCGTGCCACCTATCCTCATCAAAAGCACGGTCCACATCCGGAAATCGTTGACTTCCTCGGCGATGTCGTCATTATTAACCGGTATAATCTGCTCTTCATCGTGGTGGTCCAACATGTATACCCTTTTTGAAACCCCTTGAATCAAGTGCGCTTCGATCTCGCGCGTTGTTAAACATCTTGATTACGCAATCAATGCATGGATAGTACATAAAATTTATCCTTCTTCAACATATCACCTTTCGGTGGCTCTTCTAAAAACAACCATGCCATTAATGTACTCTTGACTCACACGGTTCACACCGTACATCGATTCGATCCATCTACACTACGCATGTAACAAATTAGTGTCAAATTGATTAGCGATTAATTTATAGCAAACATAAAGGGTTATAGATCGTTACCCTTGGAGCTCACGAAGAAAATCTGATTCTCTCTCCTTTCCTTCTCCTCTCTAAGGTGGCGCAATGGGGAGGAGGCGGCGTGGTGTTCGGCGCTAGAGGCGGGGTCCAACCTTCTCCTCTCTAAGTGGAGCAGCGGATAATTATTGATTATCTGCATGATTGTTGATTAGATACGAGACAAAAGACAAGAGGAAGATCCTAATAACTAGCAAGTTGGTCGCGCGATTGTGCGGTATCCGTTTTGATATAATTGAAACAATAAACCCTTTGTGATGGCGTTTCTTCATGGATAAATGGAGGAAATATAAAATAGATCATTGCACATGTGACTTATCTTGGCGTGTCAAAAATTCTTCTTTTTAATCATTCTGAAAACTACTCATGAAATTAGTTCTAATTAAGACTTTCACCTCTTTGTACGTACTCACTCGTTTTGTCTCATCGTTGCACAAAGGGAATTACACCAGATTAAAGGCTACATGTTTTGCTTTTCATTTTCTAGAATTTATATCATAGTTTTGGTTCAATAACATCCAATGGTCGCTATAGTTTAGGTTTAATTAGGGTCCATCAAATTGAGAGCTAGATGTTTTGCCTTTTCTAGAATTTATAGCTTTTGTGAGAAGTATTAATTGAAACTTAAACCCTATATATGCTTTCGATTAAGGAATACAACAAAGAAAACAAAACATTAGGGTCCATGTGCGAGTAGCAAAATAAGGAAAATCATTAATCAATAGAGTGGATAAAGGATAATAAGTATTACTCCATCTGTTTAATTAGGGAGGAGCCGCAGTTGGAGGAGAGCTAGGCGGGAAGTGTGGCACAGGGAGGGCAGCAGATCTAAGTGGAGCAAGGCGGGGTTGCTCCAAAGCGGTGGCGATGGCGAGGCGATGGCGGTCTGCAGCCTTGATGAACCTGCAGGCGATGCGGCGATGAACCTGGCGATCTTGATAGAGAGGATGTCGGGCTCAATTTATGTGGAGCGAGGATATCCTGAGCAGTTACGATTAATGATAACTAAATATCACGAGCGGTTCTCATTCAAAACCGTCAGTGATAGTACTGACGGTTGTAAACTAAAACAAATGCGTGATTGAGATTATCACGGATGGTTTGTTAATAGAACCGTGCAGTGATAATTCCTGACGACTCTATTAATAAACCGTCAGTGATAGATGACTATCACTGAGCGGTTCTAAAATCCGCAAATGATAAGTGCTCGCGCCACCGCAGTGCAGGCAGAGACCCAACACGAGCAGTTCAAAGGCGAGTCTATGATGGGACGTCTACTATAGCCTGTTTTGTGGTAGTGTACTAAGGCACAAGCTTGAATCACGACTTTGCCAAATGTGCTGGATTGTGACGATTTCTTGAAAAGAAAACAATAGAGACAAAAAGCGGCATCTTTTTCACACTATATTCTAACCAATCAAACTTATTAAACCATGATTCTTGAAAGGATCTCCACACTCTGTCATCCAATGTCTTTGGAAAGGCATATCCAATTTCTCGAGTTGGACCATTTAACAAATATGCCCTCATTACTTCATATCTAATTTAATTGACAAAATCTTCTATTAGTATGTTGTAACATCCCAAAAATCCCAATTTTAGGAAAGTATAATGAAAATAAGTAGGAGAATAATTCTGAACATGTTTTTGCATGGAAAACTATTTTAGCATGAATTCTTGAGCTTTGCATAAATCAAATAGTGAAATCACATGCAAACAGAAAATTACATAAGAAAATATACTATGTCATAAGCCTTCACAAAAAAAATTCATCAATTTTGGAGCCTATTTGATAGGTTCAAAAATTTGGCAAAAACTCGGCCAGTTTTGGAAATTCAAAAATAGTTTTTAAATTCTCGCCGGACTCTTGGGCCGCATCTGAGCTGGCCCAAAACCCATCACAAACTCCTGCCCGCGCCAGTGTGCACTCGCCTTCTCACTGACATGTGAGCCCCACTCGTCAGAACCTTTCTTCCACCTCGCTCTCTCCCTCACTCACCACCGCATGAGAGCTCCTCGCCAACTCCGCCGCTCGCCCACTGACTTCCATCACCACCCACCATTTTGCGCCCAACTACCCTGTCACCTTCCCCAGCTCCTGCCCATGTTAGCTACCCCATTCATGGTGATTATATCCCACACTAGTGAAGGGACCAGGGTAGACCGTGAGTATCTCGCACTACCGCCGACGTCTCGCCGTTTTTCTCATGCAACTGTTCTATCTATTTAAGTTCTAGAGTGTGCACTGTAATCCTCAGCTAGCCTATGTTCCATTTCGCACAAACCCGAGCTTCATAGCTCCTTGGTTTCACAGGAACATTTGTGCCGTTCTCAACGCCGGTGAGCGCGCCTCCGCACTATTCCCGCTGTGGTGAGCTTCCTCACCCACGATGACCGCGTCATCTTGATACTCATGCATCACTCATTCCTCTTCTGTGCTTAATGCAGCCCGAAAGTCTTGTAGCTCGATCGCGTTCTCCTTCGTCCTCAGCTTCGGCACGCACTTGAGTTCGCCAACGTGTTGCCGTCGCTCTGGTGAGTTCGAGCCCAAACTGAACATGTCATAAGGTGTTCTACACTCCATTCATGCTAAATCCGAGCTTCACTCTCATTTTCCCCATTCACAGTTGTCGCCACCATTTCTATTCTTCTTTGAAACCCAGAGAGCATCGGGCTGATTCCTTACATCTACATCATCCTCAGCACCTTAGTAACCTAACACGACACTTCTTGTAGCACCTCCGTTACTGTGGTGAGCTGCTATCGTGGACCTCCTCTATGCCGCCGCTGCTCGGCACCGACAAGGTGTTCCAAAGCAGCCCCGACCTCATCTTCTTCATCCTCATGGTCGTGGTGAGTCACTAATTCTCATGCGTACATCAATTTACCAAGGGAGAGTCCCTAGTGTAATTCCCCTTAGCCACTCATGATGCTGCCGCAATTGCATGCTGTAGGCACGCCTCCGGTGACCCTAGGTCCCCGTGCTCGGCCCATTAGCATCGCCTGGACGATTCTAGTGTGACACTACTTTAGCTCAGGGAATGCCTCCTACACGAAGTGCATGATAGATTCGAGAGACTCCGCCGCTCATCTCTGTTGCACTGCCGATTTCGTCCACCTTTCTGGCCACTTTTACCTCCCCTTGCATTGCATGGACTCCCTCTACCCATTTTCGGGCTCCCCCAAGCTTTTCCGTGTGTGCCTCGCCACCAGCGAGCTCTTCCCCCTCTCGGCCATATGCGTTCCCAACTCCTTCCTTCCTCTCTCTCTCTCTCTCTCTCTACCAGTGGGACCCACATGTTTAAAAGTTAATTAGTGCTTAATGACAATAGTTAAACGTACTAAGTCTATGACAAGTGGGACCACCTCTGTTTTATAAATAAAATCCAAAGAATAAAACTTTAAGTCACTGACAAGTAGGCCCCACATGTAAGTTAATAAAAACCGAAAAGTTTAGAAAAGCCACTTTAAGTTAAAAGAGAATGCGCTTTCTCTACTAGAAAGCGTAACATCTTAGCAGAACTCTGAGAAAAATATGTTTTCTCGGTTGGAAAGCATAAACCTCAGCAAATACCCTTTCGACGTTAGCACTTTTCTATTTTCTAGAATTTTCAAACCGAAGCAAATTAAAACATTAATAACTTTTGCATACAAACTCAAAATTGAATGAATATTTTTTCTAAATTCATATAAAATCATGCTCTACCTAAATATAAAAAAATATTTGGATTTTGGTGTAGTTGAAATTATTTGGCTATATTTAATATGCTTCTGGTTCTTTTGAATAGATGTCGATTGTTCAAGCGAATTTTACAACGATCCTCCATCCACTTATTCAAAGCAACCAGAGTAAGGAAAGCACCTCCTTTGACCTTATTGATCCTACTATTTTAACTATTGTAATTCTTTATGCAAAATCTATTATGCATGCGTGTATGTTTGATTAAAATTTCTAAATTCGGGGATAACGGTAGTCGAAATCCTATTTGATTCATGAACCTCCTTGAAATATTGATATCCTTACTATTGTAGCCATTAGGTTATGGTATAGATAATAGATTATGTCAATTTGAGAATTTTGAGTGCGAGTATCGCACAATCGCTCAATCAAGCTATAGTCTTTACTAAAATTTGCTAAAATGATGACATGATGAACATGAAATTGGAAGTTTTGAAATCTCAGTTTTGGTTATACTTAGTGAAAATAAGGGTTTATATACGCTCTACTCAGATTTGGAGGTTTATATACAGGTGAGTAGAGTGTGAAAAAAGCGACGAGAAGACACGGCCGTGGCGAGTATCTCGTGTCCCTGCCTTCAGCGTCTCCACCAGAGCGGGCGTTTGGCATCATTAATGGGACGGTTAGCACGAGTCGAGCCAAGCGGAGGTGATGGCAGTAGGTGAAGCACGAAACTATGGGCAGTGAAGGAATCCATGGGTGGCCCAGGCGAGGCCTTGGCATGTTGGCGGCGGCGGCCGAGGTGGAAGAAGAGTCTTTGATAAGCGGGGCCCACCGTTAGCGGCCTTGAGGAGCAAGTGAGGTTGGCATGGTCTGGGGTAGTGCATGGAAATGGGCTGGCTAAGATGTGGCCCAAAGGTCCGGCGGGAATTCAAAACAGATTTCTAAATTTCCAAAATCTGGCTGAGTGTTTACCGAATTTTTTTATTGAGCAAGCAGAGTCCGAAATTTGCAAAAAAAAAATTGTGAGGGTTCCTGACGATTTCTAGTTTCATATGTAAATTTTCCATGATTTTATATACTCTGTGATTTGCCCAAAAATTCTTACAAGTTGTTGTTTGTAGGCAATTTTATTATTTGCTTTATACAAATATTTCAAAAATCATGCATAAGAAATTTTCCATATAGAATATGGCTAAATTTAATTTCCAATTTATTTTCACTAGGTCTTCCCAAAAATGAGATTTTGGGGTGTTACAATAAACACAGACAGTGTTCATGTTGCCTCTTCCTTTTTTTTAGATAATGAAAGAGAAAACCTCTCCCGGCCTCTGCATCAAGGATGCACACAGCCTATTTTATGGAAGAAGTCCATTCTATCGTCTCAAGTATTGACATACAGACACCTAACCCCATAAACTAAAAAATCGGCCCTTTGAAACCCTAAAGTTGCAAAACCGGACAACCTACCCCCTCCGGCTGTTTTGTGCGGTGATTTTGCTGATGTGGTGTCCAAGTAGCCCGGTTTTCGCCAGATCGGCTAGGTGCGTTGGCTTCTTTGGCATTTGGACCCACCTGTAAGTCAGCTCTTCTCTCTCCATGCTCCCTGGCCGAAGCTTCTCTCATGACGCCTATATTCCCATTTGCTTCCTTCCTCTCCCCTTCCTCCATGGCGCCTCCCCCTTCTCTTGATTGGCCCGCAGTGCCGGCCCGCCGCACGCTAGCACCGCTACCCCGGCCGCCCGGCTCGGCTCCTCACTCTGCTCGGCAGCCCGTAGTGGTTACTCTCGGCCCTTGGCGTGGAAGTGGCGTATGTATTGTGGCGGAGGTGGGGCGCCACCACCAAGACGCCATGAGCAAGGGAATGAGGCGCTGTGCTGGTGCGCGTTGTGGCAGACCCACGAGCCTTCGATCACCGTGGCTCGAGATTGCGTGTCGAGGCGAGGAGATCGTCTGTGAAGTCATCGGCGAAGTCGACTGTCGCTAAGGCTAGCTGGCGTGATCGCCGCGCCGTCGCGGACGAGCTCTTAGAAGTGCAGGTGATCATGGATAGCCATGCCTCGCGCCTCCATCTCAGTTTCGATCGACTCAAGCGGCGGCGTGCCTGACCACAAGTAGTAACTCAGCAAGTCTCTGTGTCTATTCATCCCTGCAGGGTTCCCCACCATCGCGCCGCTCTCCAAGTGGCTGCTCTCGATGTGGGCTGGAGCCGGCGAAGCGGTGGCCGCTCTCGATGTGGGTGCCGATGAGGGGCTCAACCTCGCATAGGGGCCGTAGGAGCAGCGCGTCGGACACGTTGGTGACGAGGACCGCGGTGGCGTCGACGGCCCTGGCGAGCGGGTTGGCGAAGACCCTTGCAACAAGCCTCGCGACGGAGTCGTCGGCGACCTCCAGGAGCAGCACGGAGGACCTAGAGGGCGAGCGCGTCAGCGAAGAGGGTCTCCGCGGCATCGGTGGCCTCGCAGAGTAGCCCAGCGGAGTCGTCGAGAGTCGCGCGTGCGTGTGCCCTAGAGCTTTCTCTCAACTCTCTCCTCCCCTCTGTGCGTGTGAGCGAGAGATTCCGGGAGCAAGCCAGGGAGGAGGAGGGAGGCAGCGGCGCATAGCGGCAATGGCGGCCTTGATGGAGCCTACCGGTGAGTGGCGCCCGGGAGATCTTGCCCGAGCAAAGCTCCAATGGGATAAAAATGGAGAAATGGAGAGAGGAAGCAGATGAGGAAGAGAAGAAATGGAGAATGCACCACTCGGACGCCACATCAGCTCCTCTCCTAGCAAAACTGGGCTACTTGGACGCCACATTAGCAATACCACCACATGAAATAGCCAGAGGGGATAGGTTGTCCGGTTTTGCAGCTTTAGGGTGTCAAAGGGCCAATTTTTTAGTTTAGGGGGTTAGGTGTGTGCATATCGATACTTGAGGGGGTAGAATGGACTTCTTCCCTATTTTATTAGCAAGTTTAAGACACCAAAGTGGCCAAAGCCTTACAAGAAAATGATGACTGAAAGTTAAACTCAATCATTACAAATCCTGTGACTAAACCGTCACCCATGAATACATAAAATTTGTTTCGCCACAACCTCCAAGCAGTGCGCTTCCGACCCGACATGGACTCATACGGGCGATTTACGTAAATTTGCCTATGCCCTCAGCCAGTATCCAGTCAAAAAGATAACCTACAATGGGTTAGTAACAATCTTTTTATTAAAAACGGCATCATTCCGACATAGCCAGATAGACCAACATAAGGCACTAACTCCCACTAGGAGCTGTGACTTTAAAAGTTTGGGAATACCATTTAACCAATTCCCAAACAAATTTTCAATACTCAAAGGAGGAGATAAGTTAAAAGCACATTGAACCGCCCACCAAGCAAGACGTGCAAAGGGGCATTCAATAAAAAGATGTTGAATTGTTTCACTACTACAAAAAGGCTATCTTGGGCGCCTCATCACAGACGGTTGACCAAAACCGTCGGTATTACATTCAATCACGAGCGATTTTGGTTTAGGGCAAATGCATGCTACTAAACTAGCGCTAAAAACCGTCTGTGAAGAGGCAATATCCTGAGCGGTTCATGTTAACCGTCGTGAAGTATCACGAGCGGTTACGCTAAAACCGTCTGTGATATTAATCGATATCCTGAGCGGTTTCGCTTCTAACCGTCTGTGAAGTATCACGAGGCGGTTACGGCTAAACCGCTCGTGATATTAGTTAATATCCTGAGCGGTTCTTAAAAATCTTCGTCTGTGATAATATTGCTCGGCGTGAGTTTCTTCATCGCCGTCGTCATTAAATCGCCATCGCCCGGCTCCCGTCGTCTCTTCATCGCATCGATTCGCCCGGCTCCCGATCGTCTCTTCGTCTCACGCTCGAATTTATTCTATGTTTTATAAAAGGATCATCCGCCATCAAGATGATCATCCCCACATACTTATAAAAAACGAAAATTTGCCTCTTCCTTATCGCCGCGGCGATGGCCTTCTGGCCGCCTTTCTGAGCACCTCTCTCGGCGTAAGTTGAGCAGGCTCTGGAAGAACAACATTTGATCAGCAGTGTCTTCACTCCTCTGCCATGTGAAATTTGCGGAAGCGGTGGCGGCCACCTTCCGCCGTCTTGACATCCTCCTCCGCCTTGTCTTCGGGTGATCTCCACTTTCGGCGAGTTTACCGTGTCATCGGCGTAGTCCTCCAAAAGCGGCGTTGCCCGTCTCGGGAGGCTTGCCGTCACTTAATTTGTGTGTCGGCGGCGGCGACCGAGTCGACCGGGCGAGACCCTCAAGCAAGGGAAGAGCCTATGGGCTCAATTCTTCTTAGTTCAACGATCTGAGGTCTTGGGAGACACTTTCGAGCAGCGCATCAGCGGTGGATGCATTTTAGAACCGTCGTTGATGATCGAGAACCGTCCGATCTTGAAACACACAACGCGCTATGAAATATTGCAGATGGAGATAGTAGCCTACCTTCGCCACTAGAAAAACCTTGTTTAATTATAGGTTTACCTTTTTAATATAAACATGTAATTTCTTCATGTCATGTAAGTGTATATACTTGAAAAAACCATTTCTGAGCGGTTCCATAATGGAACCGTCGTGATATGGACATATCGCAGACGGTTCTATTATGGAACCGTCTGCATGATAATATCAGCAGCGGTTCCATAATAGAACCGTCTCGATAAAATCTCTTTATAAGTAGGAGCTAGCCCGACTTGCCGCTAGGGTTTGCGCTCTAACAAATCACTCCCCGTGGCCTTACTCTCGTCCGTTCCTCCCGTCGCTTGGCCTTGCGCCATTCTTCCGTCGCGGCGGTTGTAGCACTCTGGTGACCTTTGCAAAAGACACTCGTCACGATAAGAGTGTCTTTTTAAGCGTCACCATTGTGCCACAACTTCTGTAACGCCCAAACTCGTCACTCAGCTCGGCCGCTAGGGTTTGCGCCCGCCTAACTCAGTTCCTCCCGCCTCGGCGCCGCCGCTCAAACCTGCGTCGCCGTCGCCCGTCGACCCCTTGCGCCCGCTAAGTCTCTCTGGCGACTTTGCTTTCCCCATCCTCCTCTATTCTCCTCTAGATCTGTTAGCTTAATGTCTTTTGTTGAGTTTGATTTTTATGCATGAGCCTTAAGTTGTGTCCTAATGTTTGTGTGATTTATGCAAGGTAAAGAAATGGATGAGGGTTGTCTTTGGTGGTGGGAATCGCCACCGTGGTTCTTGTTGTACTAAGGTCCCTCTCTGTCTCTACCCTCCTTACTTTGTGATGAAAATGGCTAGCTAGTGCTCTGCGATGGATCTTGAGGGCTACTCTTGGTGTGGTGGGTTTGGACACCCTTGGTCTTGTTCTCTTCTTGCGATGAAGCGCTCAATGATGTTAATAGTCTTATGCTGAAATTGAATTGATAATTAGTTCATATTAATAGTCCCCTTGCTCTTGTGATGTAATGATGTAAATAGTCTTATCTTTGAAATTGAATTGATAATTAGTTCATATTAATAGTCCTCTTCTTTGTGTGATGTAATGATGTCAATAGTCTTATCTGAAATTGAATTGATAATTAGTTCATATTAATAGTACCCTTGCTCTGTGATGTAATGATGTAAATAGTCTTATGCTGAAATTGAATTGATAATTAGTTCATATTAATAGTCCTCTTCTTTGTGTGATGTAATGATGTCAATAGTCTTATGCTGAAATTGAATTGATAATTAGTTCATATTAATAGTCCCCTTGCTCTGTGATGTAATGGTGTCAATAGTCTTATGCTGAAATTGAATTGATAATTAGTTCATATTAATAGTCCTTGTTCATGCGGTCAAGTTCTCCTACCTCTTGCGTGCAGTCGTCCTACCATTCCATTCATAATCTCTTCTCTATAAAGTCTCCAAGCAGTGGCTGCTTGTGCCATTAAAACCGGCATCATATATATATTATATATATATATTATTAAGTGATCCTCGGCCACTTTCGAAATTAGTCCACATGACATGAGAAGAATGAGGCGGTATCCACGAGCAACCTCATTGAGCCCTGTAAGTTTAAAAAGTATGGATGCAAAGAGGCGTTCGGACATCAATTACGGATTGGGCGTCGCTATGTTGAAAAGTGGCGTTGATCATAACTTCTCCGGTAGGAAGTGGCATCATGTATTAGCAACTAACAATTCTTGAGCATGTAATTGTCTTTAAACCCAACAAGAACGCAAGCAACAATATGAGAATGGTTGCGTGGTGTTCTTGTTGAGAATGATCATGCGTCAATAGATATATATGATGCCGATTTAATAGTACAAGCATATATAACCGCTGGGCCTTTATAGAGAAATCATCATCACGAGCGGTTTCCACCACAAACCGTCTCGTGATATATACTTATCATGAGCGGTTTGTGGCTGAAACCGCTCGTGATATGTGCTATCACGAGCGGTTTGTGGATGAAACCGTCGTGATATTACTATCTCATGAGCGGTTTGAACCACAAACCGTGCAGGAAGTATACATCACGAGCGGTTCAAAACCGTGCTCGTGATGACCTCATATCATCATCGACCCATAAACTCGGGCGGCTCACGAAACCGTGCAGTGATGGCGTTTTGAACCGTCTGTGAAAGCCTTTTCAGTAGTAGTGTTTCCTCGTTAATACAAAAACAACACTTTTTGCTTCCCCTGCAATTTCTTTTGAACAAATTATCTTTAGTTAAAACTACCCCTTTTTCAAGATACCAAAGAAATATTTTCACTTTTAATGGAATTTTAATTTTCCAAAAGTGGTTCATAACAGAAATTTGAGAACTTGTAATTAGAGCCGCATAGAAAGATTGTACTGAAAAAAAATCCCAAACTTGTTCAAATTCCACCTAAAAACATCTATTTGATCTATCAATTGTACATTAGCGATTCTCAAAAGTAACTCATTCCACGCAAGTAACTTATGCCCAACAATAGGTCGTCGAAAAGATATATTTAAAGGAACTGCTCCCAGAATATTCCCCACCGTATCATCCTTTCCCCTTACCACATCGTAAAGAATTGGATATTGCCCTTTCAGCGAAGTGTCTCCTAACCAGATATCTTCCCAAAACCTAGTTTGCATTCCATTTTTAATATGGAATGAACCAAAACGAAAGAACTGATCTTTTATTTTCATTAAACCTGACCAAAAATGGGAAGTTCCAGGCTTATAAACCATCTGCGAAAGACACTTCCCACCCAAATATTTTCTTTGTAACATAGATTGCCATACTCCTTCTTCATTAAATAACTTAAACAACTATTTTCCATGTAACCTTTTGTTTTTTGTGTCTAAGTTTTGAATTCCTAGGCTACCTTGCTCTTTGGGTGAACACACTAAACTCCACTTAGCAAGCCTATATTTTCGTTTATGATTATCACTATGCCAGTAAAAACGAGAGCGAAAAAAATCTAATCTTTTGAGGACCTCCCTAGGAATCTCAAAAAATGATAACATAAACATTGGCAGACTGCTAAGTACCGAGTTAATAAGTACTAAGCGTCCACCAACAGACATATGTTTTCTTTTCCAACTGCTAAGTTTCTTTTCAACTCTATCTTCAACCCCTTTCCAATCACAATTCCTAAGTTTCCTGAAGTGAATTGGAATACCTAGATATCTGAAAGGAAAGGCACCAACTTCACAACCAAATAGCTGTGCATACTGCGATTCAACCTCTTTGGCCTTGCCAAAACAAAAATTTTCACTCTTATGGAAATTAATCTTTAAACCCGATAATTGTTCAAAGACACATAGAATAAGTTTGAGATTTTTTTGCCTGTTCTAAATCATTATTCAAAAAGAGGATAGTGTCATCAGCATACTGCAATATTGACAACCCATTATCAACCACGTGGGGAACAACTCTAGATAAAAGACCTTCTTTATCTCTAGAAATAAAGATGGCAACAGATCCACAACAATATTAAAAAGAATTGGGGACATAGGATCACCTTGCCTTAGACCCTTCTCGATTTGAAAAAAGGATCCTAGATCGTCATTGACTTTTATGCCAACACTTCCTCCCTTAACAAAATTTTCCACCCAAGAACACCACTTAGTAGAAAAGCCTTTCATTGTCAAAGTTTGAATTAAAAATGGCCATTTTACTTTATCGTAAGCATTTTCAAAGTCAATCTTGAAAACTACTCCATCCAAATTTTGTTTATGTAACTTATGGATTGTTTCATGAAGGATAACGACTCCATCAAGAATAAATCTCCCCTGCATAAACGCCGACTGAGAAGATCTGACAACCTTTTGAGCAACACCAATAATTCTGTTAGTAGCGACTTTGGTAAAAACTTTAAAACTAACATTTAAAAGGCAAATAGGTCTATATTGCTGTATTTTCTTAGCATCTGTTTTTTTGGAAGCAATGTAATGATCCCAAAATTCAAGCTAAAAAGAGACATAGAACAAGAATGAAACTCATGAAACATGGCTATCATGTCTTTTTTAATGATTTCCCAAAACACCTGATAGAAATCAGCTGGGAAACCATCTGGTCCCGATGCTTTATTGTGTTCCATTTGAAAGATAGCTTCTTTCACTTCCTTCTCCATGAAAGGTTCCGTAAGTATTTTGTTTTCAGCATCCGAAACTTGAGGCATGTTATTCACAAAAGTATCAATCATGGATAGATGATTAACTTCGGAAGGTCCAAACAGATCTTTATAATAGTTAGTGATGTACTTTTTTGATTGTACATCACCCCGAATTATCCCCTCCTCTTGTTCAAGCTGAAAAATTCTTTGTCTCCTATGCTTACCATTTGCAATCAAATGATAATAGCGTGTATTTCTATCTCCCTCCAAAAGAAATTTCGTTTTGGACCGTTGGTACCATTTAATTTCTTCTTCTCTTAACAAATGTGCCAATCTTTTATTAGCAAAATTTTTAAGAGCCAAGTCTGCAGCAGACAAACTCCAAAGCTCAGCTTTTTATCGATCTTATCAATTATCAAGTTGAGTTCTCGCTTTTCCTTTTTATTTTTGCCACTGATATTTTTAGCCCAACCGCGAAGATATTTTCTAAGAGATCTAATCTTACATTGCCAAATGTGTAAGGCAGATTGTCCACTAATTTCCTTATTCCAAATGTCAGCCACCATCTCCCTAAACCCTTCCCTACACAACCAACCTAATTCAAATTTAAATAAAGGTTGACTCTTTGTATTAAAAGAGGCCGCTCTTGTATTTAAAAGCAATGGCGCGTGATCAGACAAAGATCTTTCAAGAGTATTAACTGTAACCAAAGGAAATTTGTGCTCCCAATTTGTACTCATTAACGCTCTATCCAACTTTTCGAAGGTTAAATTATCTAATGAATTGGCCCAAGTAAATTGTCTCCCAGATAAGTCTATTTCCCTTAATTCCAAATTATTAATCACAGCATTAAACAAAAAAGACCATCTATACTCGAAATTATCATTATTTTTTTCACCTGCATGCCTGATAATATTAAAATCACCCTCAATTAAAATGGGGAGCGAATCTTTCCTACAAGCATGTACAAGTTCAGTAAGGAATTTTTCTTTGAATTGGGTTTGAGTCGCACAAAAATGACCACAAGAATCCATTGGAAGTCATCCTCTCTATTTTTGGGTAAAACTTTACATAAAAATCACCAGCATCAATAGAACCAATATAAAAAATCCTAGGATCCACCCCTAAAAGGATTCCCCTGGATCGACCTTGAGGAGGAGAACAATGCCACAAAAAATCCCCCCACCACAAAGATGATTAAGACAAGACGCTGAAAAGTCTTTCTTACCAGATTCAAGAATAGCTACAAAATCTAAATGTTGCTCCTTAACCACTTCACAAATGTATCTATGTTTAGCCAAGTCTCCTAGACCTCTGCTATTCCAAAAAAAGATCTTTCATTTTACCTTTAATTTGATTAGCCTATTACGGAAAGTTTTCTTTTTTGATGACTTTCTATTTGTCACCACAGTGAAATTAGAGTGATCATCCTCCAACATGTCATCTAAATCACTACAAAATGGTTAAGGATTGAGATATCATTGCAATCTAGATTATCATCCTCCATCTCCTCTACATCTACCAAACCTTTATTTTTTAACCTCCCTAATTCCAAAGTCTTAAGATTGTTAATCGAACTACCAATCTTTGAACTATCAGAACCCAAAGAAATTCCTATGCTAGCAATTTTTTCAACAATTTGCTCATCAGAAAAAGACATAAATGAAAATTTATTTCCAGTCTAGTTCGAGATTATGAACTTTTGCCCTCCATATAGCATTTTGGATCGAGTCATCATCACCGGATTGCTACTTCTTAATGCGCGCACTCTATCTAATGTCCACCGAATGAACCCTCTGAATCAATGTCGGCCAAGACTCTGGACCTGCATCTAAAGCAACCTTGACAGCCATTGGGTCATTCAGAACAGCTTTTGCGTTACCATGGAGATTGGGATTTCTACTCAGACCACCGGCACAACCCCGACCAAAATCCATGGAAGTTCGCTGACGAACAACTTCAGCAAACGATCTTCGATCTCCTGTTAACGTCCCTGACCATCCGCCACCAAGCTTTTTAGGGTTAGGACGGTTTCTATTCCAGTTACTTTGAAACACTTTTCTCATCCAAAGCAATCCTCTCGTGGCCGTATGATCCGACCGAAAAAATGGCGAGGAGGCCACCGTCTGGCTCGACCCATTAGCCCCAAGCCCATTGGGCGCAAGACAGGGCAGAGATTCCTGCGAAATTGCCTTGCCATTTGAATTTTGAAATGCCAGCTGAACTGCCGCTAATTGAGCATGGTTCAACGGCCTGGGCAATTGACTCCGGTAAGCTTGATCAAGGACATCACCGACTGTCACTGAAGGTGACCTCCGAGGAGGTGGTAGAGGCCCCTGCCATGGTCGACCAACCCCATCAGTCTACTTGCTCCGGCCTGTCGTAAACCCCACTGAGCGAAGCTCTAACGGAGAGTACCCCGCAGCAATGGCCTCATCAAAGAGCAAATTGCTAGGCAACTTCGAGGAAGATCCTTGGCCAGCGCTCCCCTGACCCCCAACCTGCAAAGATTTGCGAAAGCTAGATAAGATAGAGGATTGAACGCCTTTACCTTGAGAAAACTTTGGGACGTTGTCGGGAAGAGTAACACACCGATTTTCTGCCTTCGTTTCATCCGCCACTTCTGCTAAGATGATCTCTTCGTCATCGGAAGAATCACCCTCATGCAACCGCCAAAACCTTGATCCAATCGCGGCGCTAACAACCCGATGAACCTGCGAAAATGGAACTTGGATCTCACTGGATCGGCCACAACTCCAACACCGGCGTCAACCTCCAAAGCCGACCTCGGTTCCACAACCGCCGCCACAAAAGCATCCAGATCTCCTCCCGGGAGAACATCCACCTTCGCTGCAGCAACTGCCGTACCAACAACCTCGGCTGGCATGGCCTTCCCTCTCGACGATAGACTCACAACGTCTGTCGCAGCTTGCAAGCACTGCTCGGACCCGACGACGACGGGTTCCCTCATAATCTTGGACGAGATCGGGCACAGGAGCTCCACCGGCACAGCCGCCTTCTTTCTGGTATGCGCCCTCTCTTCCGTCGCCGCCGCATTTGTTCCTCCGCCGACCCTCGCCTCCGTAGCGCCTCGGCGCGCTTGCGCCGCCTCGTCGAATCTGCTCGCCCGGCCCCTCCGGCGATGGATTGGCCGCCACCGGCCGCGCCATAATCTTGCCGCCTCCTCCTCCGTCGGTGCTAGCTTCGCCATCTCAGATCTCAGATCCGCCACACAGGCAACTCACTAGCCCACGCATGCATGGTTAACTGCCCCCACCGCCGTGCTAGGGTGAGCCACCCGCGCAGCTGGCCGCCAGATCTGAGGTCACTGACGTCGGATCCAGGTTCGCCGTCCCGGCCGCCGTGAGAAGCGCCCGTGAGAGGGTAGATCCGCTTTTCCCGTCGGTGCTGGGTCTTTTTTTTCCAGCAAAGACATAGCTATTACATTGTTGTTGCCTCTTCCTATTTCTCTTCCATATATCTTTCTATTTTTTTACGGACCTTGTTTTTGCCTCTTTCATTTTTTTTATTTAGCGGTAGGAACTGGAGTCCCAAAACAACACTGTTCCTACTGTCTATTTCAATGAAAAAAAAAATTCTACAACGACAGTATCCTACAAGTTCTAAAACAATACTGTGCTATACTAATTAAGGATCCTCGCTGTTATAATTACATGGGCCATCCAATGCATGTGCAAGATCTTTTCTTTTTTCTCTCGATTATTGAGAATTTTTAGGATTTTTTTTTCTTATTTAAGGATTATTGTGAGATTTTTTTAATCTCTAAAGTAAAGAAGATACCTTTAATCTAACCGGTTGTTTGTAGATATATATAGATAATAGATTAACTAACTGATGAACATGTATTAGAGTTCTCGATGGTTTTAGAGCTAGTAAGGTAATTAAGGATGCTTGATTGCTTGTGGTGGTAAACCGGTATCTAAAGTATGGATAATAGTATCGTCCGTGCGTCCGAATAAAGCTCTTCATCCGTACAGTTGTTTATCTTCTCACCAGGAATAAGGCTCTCTCTGGCTAACCTATCTTCACTATGCGATGGACATGACTGATGCCTGCCTTCTTTCACTATGTGATGAACATGACTAGTGACTGCCTTTCTCCCGCCTATCTTGTCCCATTATTGTACGAGCAACTAGCGATATATACCCCCATGAGGACATAATCACATGTTGATAAATACAAGATCACGATATATATACATCACACTTTATATGTAGTACAGAAAAGCACCGGTGCGAGTGACGGTGGAAGAGCCAAAGCTTACAAAACGTAGATCAAAAACAAGGAGACATCGATTTTTACGTAAAAAATCCATTGGGAAAAAACACGGACGCACGACAGCGATCCTCACTATATCAAAAAAAAAGTGTTGCAACCGTTGTTCGGGGATGTTGCAACCATTGTCCTATGGTGTTGCAACCGTTGTCCGGGGATGTTGCAACCATTGTCCTACGATGTTGTAACCGTTGTTCGGGGATGTTGCAACCATTGTCCGGAGATGTTGCAACCATTGTCCTACGATGTTGCAACCGTTGTCCGGGGATGTTGCAACCATGTCCGGGGGATGTTGCAACCGTTGTCCGGAGATGTTGCAACCGTTGTCCGGAGATGTTGCAACCGTTGTCCGGAGATGTTGCAACCTTTGTCCTAGGATGTTGCAACCGTTGTCCGGCGATGTTGCAATCATTGTCCTAGGATGTTGCAACCGTTGTCCGGTGATATTGCAACTATTGTCCGGGGATGTTGCAACCGTTGTCCTAGAATGTTGCAACCGTTGTTCGGGGACATTACAACTATTATTCGAGGATGTTGTAACCATTGTCTTAGAATGTTGCAACCGTTGTCCGGGGATATTGCAACCGTTGTCCGGGGATATTACAACCGTATCCGGGGGATGTTGCAACCGTAATTAACATGTCTCGTGTTCCGGCGTTTTCTTCACTGTTGGATGGACGTGGCCACGTGTTTTGGTAAAAATCCCTGAAGATGTACATATACATGTTCATCAGGAATTTTCTAGGTAGGAACCTTAGCACTATATATATTAGTATACAGGACAGGACGTACGTACCTGCAGTAATTTGCATTATATAGTATGTACGTAGAGACTAACCCTATGTGAAATTAACTTGACTAATCTTCGGGGAAAGAACAAAAGAAATAAGGACGTACAGATGGAAGACTTAACCCGTACGTCCGACTCCTAACAACGTCCCTAAAGTATTCAATTCCAAACGTGAAACGTGCTTCATTACTCTTGAAAATGTACTTGATGTTTACAAGTCTGGAAGCGTCCCTCTTGTCCGAGGAATACATAGATTTACTGATAAGAGAGAGTTGTCACGCGCGCGACGTTTGTGTTTTATATATATAATCGGATGTACTTAGCCATTTAGCTTAGGTTGATTCCTTTTGGTTTTGTGTATGTTCACTTTGTCTCACAGTAACTACATGTACTGTGCAGTGTGCGAAACGTCGACGTGATCGATCGCTCGTGCATATCTTAGTTATAAGCGCATGGTCGAGTATCCATTTGATCTGCACTCCTATTTCCTAGATCTGTATGCATGATAATGAACTAAATTCAGGACCAATTTTGACATCCAAAGTTCCAAACGTACAGACAATGATCAGGAAAAGCATGCATTGAAACTCAGTTAGCTGGATCGACTTTATCTCTTCATTGTTTGCCTTATCAAGTAACATAAGAAGAATCTTTACATACAGTGCCTATATTATAGCACAATTAATCACAACAACATTAGAATCGTAAGCATGCATGTATACATTATCTTGATAGGTTACACAAATGGAGCAACATACAAATACGTCTAGCAATGAATCCTTGTTAACCACACTCACATGCAAGATAACTTTACGAGACTAGCTAGCTTACGAATTAAATGTACTTTATGAGACTAGCTAGCTAGTTTACGAATTAAATGTAATATACGAAAAATATATGGACGAATAGTAAACATCGAGCCTTACATACAACCATGCGCATGCTATATATGCACCTGGTGCAGGGCTCCTCTACGGTTGGTATATGTCGGCTGCTACGGTACCTGCTATCCACTTTCCCTTCCTCTGCATCGCGTCCGTCATATCTTGAACCTTGGTTATAATGGGCACACAGCTGATCTTTGCACTCAAGGCACTGGCTTCCTCCTTCCAACTCTGAGGCATGTTACTGACCACCATTTCCTTGAGATTTTCAGCACTTGCTCCCCTCAAGATTGATCCTCATCTTGGAGCAACCCGAGAGAGTGATTCTTGTGACCTTCGGAATGGACTCAGATACTATCTTCAACTCTAATAAATCCGAGAGGTCTTTGAGCACCACGCTTGTTAGGCTTCTGAATCCACTTTCAGAGAACTCGAGTTTTTCTCCATCATATGATCCCTTTGACAACACTAGCTCTGCAAGGCTTGGTAGCTCTCCTGTCTTGTGGATGAAGCTTTGGTTCACCATCGATAACTTGAGCACTAGCCTAGTGAGGTTTGGCAATGTGTACCACTCTTCCTTCTCTGTAGTCGGCGTGATGATCCTTCCGTAGAGCTCTAGGATCTGTAGACGCCGGAGGGTAAATTTTGTGAACAGGTCGAATGGGATCTCATCCCCATCTAGGTGCAAGTACATGAGTGACTCTAGCTTCTTGAAGGCGTCTGAGAGGGCAGTCCATGTTAGATTGATCTCAGCCGATTAGCCCAACGGCTAATCGGGCCTTGATCCGCGCCCTGATCGGGGGCGTCCAGCCCGACCACTGGCTGATGGGCCCCCGTCGCGCTGCGCAATATATAAAGAGGTGGGGGCCGGCGGCTCAAGGAACGAGGTTCGCCTGAGCCGCAAAACCCCACCGACACAAACCCTAGACCGATCTAGAGGGCGATTAGCGACGGGAAGCTTCACCGGAGCCGCGTCGCCACCACCTCCGCTGCCAGAGAGACGTCGCCGCCAGGGAGACGCCGCTCCTTCTTCCCCGACCGTCGCTGCCCGTGCGCAGACCTCACCAACGAACCAGCGATGGCCGGCTCCTCCTCCAATGCATCGGATGGTTAGTAATGATGTCTACTCCTCTCTCTCCCTCTCCCCTTCTCTCTGGAATCCGATCAAGAGCACCCCGCAAGAAATTATAACAATTCAAGAGATATTAACAATGGTATCAGAGCGGGAAGATCGGGCGGGGCTTACGCTTTTAGTCGGCGACAGGCCGGCCCTTACTACCGCCGGCCCTCCGGTGGCCGCTCCGCCTGGTGGGCCTGGCCTCCGCTCCGGGTCTTGTGCAACGCCAGCGTCGCCGTTTGCCATGCTGCCGCCTTGCGCTCATGCGCGCGCGCTCTTTTTTGCGCCCGCCGCTCCGTGTTTTTGGGGAGGAGCCGGAATGAGGTAGGGTTTGGGGCGGTTTTTATTTGGCAGAAAACCCTCGCGTCCGTCCGATCGATGGACGGCCGTGATCAAAGCGGGGCTTAAAGGGAGAGGTGTTGGGTGTTGGCCCATGAAGCTGATCATAATCTTTCATGTTTGTTTTAGGCCGAGTGGGCGGCGTGGAAACAGGCCGTGATTTAGCGAAATGCTGTTTGCACAATGAAATCGAAATTGAATTTATTAGGGGCTCGGCCCTAAGCCTCGGCTGACAGACCTCGCTTCACGCTCGATCGAGTGGCCTAATTGATGAATAGAATTTGATTCAAATCTCTGTAAATTTTTGCACCAACGTGTTAATTTTTTCAGAGATTAAATGTGTCTGATATAATGTACGTATAATGTATTATTTTAGAATAATTACGGTTTCATTGCAAAAGTCAATGTTGATTACCTTTTCATTATTAAATTGAACCAACGGGAGAATTTATTTTTAAATATATAGATGCAATTTCGAGATAATTATGATATTGTTATTTTCGACCAAGCGTTGATAATATGACATTATAATTTTTAATTGATGATTTTATGCATTATTTCTATTTACGCTAGCGGTGATGTAGATTTAATGTATAGATTAAAATTGTATGTCGTATTTTTGACCAACGTTGGAAATAAGGCATATAATTTTCTTTGTTATATTCTCACTTTTATTTGAATTATTTTTCAAAGGATACAACTTGATGAGTTGTATCAAAGAGATCCCCATCTCAAAGGAGATAACTATGGGGAGTGGAAGAAAAAGATAGACTTAGCGTTTATCTTGGGTGAGGTGGGTGGGTCCTCACTAGCCAAAGACGCCCCCATCGAGCCCTGGCGCTAGTGAGAAAAGAAAATGAGGACGACATTGCTTGGCGAGAAAAGACGAGAGGACCATGCTCCTTACAGATGTCTTATGACCTTGAGCATAAGAAATGGACCACAACCAACAAGAAATGTATGGTCATGTGATAAAGAACACGATTGAGCACGCAGTGCAGGCTCAATCGCAGAGTGTGATCTTGTCACGAGTACCTTGAGAAAATAAAGAGTCGGTTCTTGGCTCTTCAAAGACTTATGCTACTGACTAATTAAGCGACTTGTGAAAAGGTACTCTGGTGGTGGCGGTGGCATAAGAGAGCACATACTAAGGATGAGCAATTTGGCATCAAGCTTAAACCAATGGATTTGGCTCTCAAGGATGAGTTCCTTATTCATTTGATTTTTGCTTCCTTCTTGGGAAAAATTTGACACCTTTGTTGTCAACTATAACATCTTGCCCGAGAAATAGGACTTAGAAAAGTGCATAGCTATGTGTGTGCAAGAGGAGGAAAGAATTAAATCCTCACATGGTGGTTCCATCAACTATGTGAAGGACAACAAGAAAAAGAACTTCAACAGTAACTCCTTCTCAAAGAACAAAGGAAAAGCCACTGTCCATCAGCCTCAACAGAATAAGTTTATAGTAGACAAAGATCAGTGTCTTCACTGCAAGAAGACGGGACACTACAAGAAGAACTGTCCCGATTACTTAAAGATGATAATGGCAAAGAAAGGTGAGAACATTATTACCTTTATAAATGAATCCCTGTATGTACAATATTCGAAATCTACTTGGTGGATTGACTCAGGAGCAACTGTTCATGTTGCTAATTCTTTAAAGGGATTCCGTTCGACGAGGACTACGCAAAGAAAAGAAAGATGCGTTAAAGTCGCAAATGGAGTCCAAGCTGAAGTTGAAGCCGTTGGCGATCTTTCATTAGAGCTAGCTGATGGCTTCACTCTTTTACTTAGAGGTGTTCTTTATGTTCCCTCTTTACAGAGGAATTTGATTAGTGTTTCATGTTTGGACAATGATGGTTATGATTGTCATTTTGGAAATGGTAAGTGTGAAATAATGTTTAATAAAGAATGTGTTGGTCTTGCCATCTTACAAAATGAGCTTTATTTGTTATCATTATGTGATGATGTGAATGTCGTATGCGATAAAGGGAACGTCACGTGCGAGAAAGTGAATGAATCCTCATCTACGAATGTAAACAGGAAACGAAAGAGAACTCTAGATGCGTCGTCGAAATTATGGCACTGTCGTTTAGGCCATATTTCGAGGGGGAGAATAGAAAGACTAGTTAAGAATGATATTCTTCCTCCATTAGAGTTCTCAGACTTAGAACAATGCAGAGACTGCATTAAAGGAAAATATGTAAAGAAAATTAAGAAAGACGCCAAAAGAAGCACAGGAATTCTACAAATTATTCACACAAATATTTGTGGTCCTTTTCTTGTGAAAAGTGTGGATGGACATGACTCGTTCATAACATTCACAGATGATTACTCCCGTTATGGATATATTTATCCAATCAAAGAAAGAAATGAAGCCTTGGATAAATTCAAGATATTTAAGGCTGAAGTTGAAAACCAACACGATTTAAAGATTAAGATAGTCCGATCTGACCGTGGGGGGGAGTACTATGGTCGACATACCCCATATGGACAAGTTCCTGGACCTTTTGCAAGGTTTTTACAGAAAATGGTATAGTAGCCCAAGATTCTACAGGCGAACCTCAACAAAATGGAGTAGTGAAAAGACGAACAGTACTCGATGGATATGGTGCGAAGCATGATGAGCTATTCCACACTGCCATTGAGTCTATGGATGGGGCGTTGAAAACCGCCATTCATATTCTCAACAGAGTGCCTAGTAAGTCGGTGCCCAAAACAAATGCGAGTTGTGGACGAGGAAGAGTTCCTCATTAAACCACTTACGTGTGGGGGAGTCTCTTTGAGGCTAAAGTATTTAACCCAAACCTTGGGAAGCTTGATCCCAAAAAAGAAGTTGCCATTTCATTGGCTACCCGAAAAGTCAAAAGGTTTTCGTTTCTACCGAGTCGAGACGAGATATACAAAGTTTGTAGAAAGCGAGACACGTTGTCTTCTTAGAGGATGAAATGATGAGAGGAAGTATGGTAGCTCGTGAGATTGATCTTGAAGAGAAGCGGGTGTATCGCCCACTCCGATGATTCAAGAGCCATTCTTCACACTACTTTGTCATTTCAAGACCGACAAATGCAAGACAACGTGGTGCCAAGACTGTTATTGTTCCTCTTGTGGCAACAATGAATGATAATGAGGAACCTGTTCTTGAGGATCCTATAGAACCTATTGCCACAGATGAGGGGAGCAACAGCTGACCTCGCACGTAAGATGTACCAAATGAGGAGGCCCCGAGGAGGTCTCAAAGAGTAAGAAGATCAGCTATTTCTGATGATTATCAGATTTATCATACAGAGGAATTTCAAATGGAGGATGATCCCACCTCATTTGAAGAAGCCATGAGAAGCGAAAATTCCTCAAAATGGCTTGAAGCCATGGAAGAGGAAATGAGGTCCATGAAGACTAATAAAGTCTGGGACTTGGAAATTATTCCTAAAGGAGCCAAAAGCAAGAGGGTAAATGGGTCTACAAGATAAAGCTTGACTCCCAAGGGAATGTAGAAAGATACAAAGCGCGACTTGTGGCAAAAGGATTTACATAAGAGAAGGGATTGATTACAATGAGACCTTTTCTCCAGTCTCATGTAAAGATTCCTTCAGAATCATAATGGCATTAGTAGCACATTATGATTTAGAGTTACATCAGATGGATGTAAAGACGGCATTTCTTAATGGGGATTTGGAGGAAAATGTTTACATGGCACAACCGAAAGGTTTTGTCATGGAAGGAAATGAAAGAATGGGATGCCGCCTAAAGAAATCGATTTATGGGTTAAAGCAAGCTTTAAGGCGGTGGTACTTGAAGTTTGACAAGACAATAAGAAAATTTGGGTTTAAAGAGAATGTAGAGGACAAGCTGTGTTTATGCAAAGTTTAAAGATGGGAAGTTTATCTTCCTAATCTTGTATGTGGATGATATCCTCTTGGCTAGTAGTGATGTCGATCTCATCGAGACAAAGAAGTTTTGTCCTCAAACTTTGATATGAAAGATCTTGGTGAAGCTTCGTTCGTTCTAGGGATCGAAATTCAGGGATAGAAACAAAGGGATATTGGGACTATCACAAAAGACATACATAGAGAAAGTCTTAAAGAAATTTGGGATGCATAAATGTAGTCCTTCACCTGCACCTATAGTCAAGGGTGACAGATATGGGGTTTCTCAATGCCCTAGGAACCAATATGAGATCGATCAAATGAAAGCGGTTCCATATGCTTCAGCTGTCGGAAGCTTACAGTATGCTCAAGTGTACTGCATACGACTTAGCATTTGTTACGGGTTACTTGGCGATTCGAGCAATCACGAATAGAACATTGGAAATTGATAAAGAAAGTCTTGCGTTATTTGCAAGGAACAAAAGGCCTCATGATGACATACAGAAGATCAGATTTACTCCATATAGTGGGGTATACAGATTCTGATTTTGCGGGAGATGATAGAAAGTCTACATCCGGATATGTGTTCACTCTCGCAGGAGGAGCTATATCGTGGAAAAGCTCAAAGCAAACCGTCACTACATCGTCCACAATGTATGCCGAGTTTGTAGCATGTTATGAGGCTACAGGCGGTGTGGCGGCTAAAGAAGTTCATACCGGTTTAAAAGTGGTTGGCGACATCAATAGACCACTTAAGTTGTCTTTGCGATAATGAACCCATGAGAACGTATGCCCACAACAATAAGTCAAGTGGTGCTGCCAAACACATTGACATAAAGTACTATGTTGTGAAAGATAAAGTTCGGGATCAAATTATAAGTCTTGAGCATATAAGTACCGCAAAGATGTTAGCGGATCCACTTACTAAAGGCTTACCACCCAACGTGTTCAGAGAACATGTAGCGGCATGGGTTTAAGGAAAGCCTATGATTCTGGACTAAAAGATGGCCCAAAAGATTAAAGTAACTATTTCAAGATGAGAGGTGTATTGTAGTCATTGAATCTATCGGCGATTGACCGTGACGATGAGACATGTTCTATGCACTAATCTGTGATGGAATGTGTAAAGTCAAAAGTAATTAAAGTTAAAGCACAGATTGAGATCAAGGGGGAGAATGTTAGATTGATCTCAGCCGATTAGCCCAACGGCTAATCGGGCCTTGATCCGCGCATACGATCGAAGCGGCGGCCCACCACCACCGGCCGATGGGCCCCGTCGCTGCGCAATATATAAAGAGGGGGGGGCGGCTCAAGGAGCGAGGTTCGCTGAGCATAAACCCCACCGACACAAACCCTAGACCGATCTAGAGGCGCGATCCACGACGGAAGCTTCACCGAGCGCGTCGCCACCACCTCCGCTGCCAGAGAGACGTCGCCGCCAGGGAGACGCCGCTCCTTCTTCCCCGACCGTCGCTGCCCGTGCGCAGACCTCACCAACGAACCAGCGATGGTCGGCTCCTCCTCCAATGCATCGGATGGTTAGTAATGATGTCTACTCCTCTCTCTCCCTCTCCCCTTCTCTCTGGAATCCGATCAAGAGCACCCCGCAAGAAATTATAACAATTCAAGAGATATTAACAGTCCAATGCTGAGATGTGAGCCCTGAGATCTCCAAGTATCGAAGATTAATCATGTTATGAAAGGGGCTGATGCTGCCCCATGGATCCGAGCAAACCGAGCCGTCAAGTGTCTGCATGTTGTTCAACACCCCAACTGACGTGGGCAAGCGCAGCTTGTCTGTGAGGATGTGCCGTAGTGTTGGGATCTCCCAAAATTCTCAGGCAATGTACTCCACTTCCGTTCTCTTTATGTCGAGTGTCTGGAGGTTGATCAGATTCCTTATGGACGATGGGAGATCAACCAAGGATCGACTCCGGACACACAAGTATCTCACGTGGATCAACATCCCAATAGCGTGTGGCACCTTTTTGACCCGCAACCCTCGGAGGTCGATCACTCGAAGAAACATTGGCGTAGCCAGACGCCTCCATTGGCGTCTTTCTTCACTAGCTGGATCATGCCCCTTGCTATCAGCTCCTTTAGGTACCCTTGCCCAACATCCTCCATGGTCTTCCCCTTCTTCGCCTTCAAGAACCCCTCAGCAGCCCATAATCGCACTAGACGCCTTGCCTTCAAGATGACATTCTCTGGCATCCCCGCAAAGTATAGGAAGCAGGACTTGAGTCGACTTGGGAGATCGTCAAAGCTTGACGCCAGAATCCTCTTCACTCTCTTGGATTCTTCATTCGACTTGAGGTGTGTCAGCAACTTGTCCCACTCTCTGAAATTTTTTGTCCGAAGGAGCCCAGCTAACACCACGATTGCTAGAGGAAGGCCTTGTGTTATCTCAAACACATCTTTGCACACCTTCTCCATTTGTTCCTCGCAATTTTCAGGTGTTGAGGAGGCTTCGTTACCGAAAACCTTGTGGCGAAACTGGTTGTTGCTCCCAAAAACCTTGTGGCGGAACAATTCATTGCTCTCTTCTTGCTTGAGATGGCTTACCCTAAGTGGAGGAACTTTTGGGTCAGCATCTGCAGCCTCTTTGTCCTCGAGGCGAGTGATTATCATAAGTCATAACCCTGCTTCCTTTGTCATTGCTTGGTAGGCCGTGTAGCACGGAATTCCAGTTGGTGAAGTTCACAAGCCCATCCACCATCACTAGATAGCGTTTATCCTTCAGATGCTCCGAGAGGGCGCCATGAACTCCTTGCGTGGTTGAAGCCTCTTTGTCATCATCTTCAAGGCAAAGGCGCTTGTAGATGAAGCATAAGATGTCAGTATCTCTGATGTGCGGTGGGACACTATCCAGACACGAACATCAAAGTGCTCCCTTATGGTAGGGCTATCATAGACCTTCCATGCAAGTGTTGATTTGCCAATGCCGCTCTCCCCGACGATCGAGACAACAGACCGCTCCTTATTGCCTTCAAGAAGCTTGTGTTCGAGGGTTTCAAATTCCTTCCTAAAGCCGACTACTTTTTCGTCTTCATCCCTGATGAAGTCCATACAAATGAATCATAATAAGATACTGTGTCCCTAATATGAGCCAGGGGATGGCAATGGTACAAACAAACCTTTAGCTACAAAAGCTTCTCAATTCTTCCACTCTCTATTTTTCGCAATGGATGGTGATGAAAAGTGCCAGCATAAAATAGAAACACTCTACCTTGGTCACCTCTAAGGGTATTTTTCTTTCTTTTTTAAAATTTATTGGGATGAACTTATATGGCTTATTAATAGAAAATGTACTTGAGCTGTTTTTCATGTAAGTCCAATATGTTCGTTGTAGTTAGTTCTGATAGATACGTATGTGAACAAGGACAACTTGATACAGGAAATCTTTTTCTTAGGTTCCATAATGGGGCTAAATGGCAAATCCATGGCCATAAAGTTTTCAGTTAAGTCTTCGTAATCTTTTTTGAAAATTAATTCACTCTAATCACTGTTTGGTCAAATGATTATTAATTTATTTTTATAAGTCGGTACTTATCTTAATTTATGTATCTATGTATATAAGTTGAAAACCAGTGAAATTGGAGGTTACCAATATTAGTCAAAATTCTCTAGACTCACTTGCTAATTAGTGTTGACCCATCTAAAAAAACATTATGTGATGGACAAAAGTAATTAATTTTCTGTGTAATTTAGATCGAAAAAAATCTAACCCATCAAAATAATTACAACGCTAGCTTAAGATTTGTTCTCAACAAGAGTCCATGTAATAGGAAACCTGTAATTACAAATTATGTGATCATGTGCGGACTCTTAATCGGCATATGATATATGTCCATGCTTATGCATAAGTAAGGGTATACCATTTTAATTAATCGGTAAAGTAAATATCTATCTCTATTTTAACAACAAAGGAACAAATTACGTGGTGCATGCATGGCTTTACGATGCAAGGAGAGTAAAGAGTAAATTGCATCAAAGTTTCCAATATATAGCAAGAAAAATATACTCCCAACCTCTGTTCACAAAAGAATAATGCCATGTAATCCATGCAATTAAACAATTATATACACTACTACAAAACAAGCTATACTAGACGCCTAATCGCAGATGGTTCCTTTGGAACCGTCTGTGTTGTAGTTATCACAGACGGTTCCTTAAGAATTGTCTGTGATATGGACTTATCACAGATGGTTTGTAAATAAAACCGTCTGTGATAACCGCAAAGATCATAGACGGTTATTGTTAAGAACCGTCTATAAATTATCATAGACAGTTCTATTTACAAACCATCTGTGATAGTGCAATGTTACAGACGGTTCTTATTAAGAATCGTCTGTGATGGCTCCGTATATCAAGCCATGGTAAAATCATAGAGTATGGGAAATTTCAAGCCATGGTAAAATCACAGAGTGGGAAATTTCAAGCCATGGTAAAATCCAAGTCACAAACGATTTTTAATACAAACCGTCTGTGATGAGATACTTATCACAGACGATTCGTATTAAGTACCGTCTGTGATGAGATACTTATCACAGACGGTTCATGATACGAATCGTCTGTGATATATCGTCACAGACGGTTTTTGTATGAAACCGTCTGTGATTCGCAGCATAGAAGTTCGAAAAAATTTAAACACGTACGCAGGAAGCAAAATGTTTTGGTGCTGTCTTTATATATTGAACGCTGGAGAAGGAGATTGAGGCAGAGGAGGACGTTGCCAGGAGGGCGCGCAGGAGGAAGTCCACAAGGGCGGTGCCAAAGTCCGCTACTGCGACGGCAGCCGCAGACAAGGTGGTGGTGGTGGAGAAGGATGAGGACATGAACTTGGCTTTGGTTCTGTCTCGTACCGATGCCACTCACGGTATGCGAAACTAATCTCTTGTTGGTTCTTGTTAATTATTGATTTGACGAAATCATTTGCTCTGAATCACTGATTGTTCCCTTGTTCTATCCATTCCTTTCTAATTGTTATTGTTTTGAATCACAGGAACTGACGTTATGGAGCAGACTGGGTGGGAAGGTCTCTGTGAAAGGATCGTCGAATTGTTGATGTGGAAGAACGTCGCGAAATCGGCAAGACTGTTTGGTTGGGTTCCATGTTCTTCTCCTCTTGCTCCTTTTCAAGAGACATCACCTTGAGGCATGCACAACTGCTACACTTTTACAGAAATTCCTACTTTGTCAGTATGTTTTTTTTGTTGTTGTGACAATCTTGTAAAAGAACAATATTTGCTAAGTAATAAAAATCTGTGATTGGTGAAATCTTAGGTATTGCTTGTTCTTCTCTTCGGTGCTAAATATGGTATACAAATTTTTTTTGCGATAGAAAAAACTATCACAGACGGTTCTAAACAAGAATAAATCGTGATAATTACTAGCACGAGCGGTTTTGTTCGTAATGCTCGTGAAAATAGACTATCACAGATAGTTCTAAACAAGAACCGTCTATGATAGTTACTATCACAGACGGTTCTGAACAAGAACCGTCTGTAATGATTACCTGTTATCACAAACACATAAATCCAGACGGTTCAGAAAACCGTCTGTGATGACGGTTTAGAACCGTCTGTGATGAGTCTTTGACCAATGATATTTTTGTGAGTATTTAGATTAAACACATATGAAAGTGAAGTTGAAAGTAAGTTTGTCATAAAACATATACTTTTATAATGCTATTCATTTAAAACTTCGTCTAAATTAATGTATGGTATAGTAGAATCTAACGGTGAAATATGCATCCCTACATATACCACAGGCCCCGTGAGGGAGGTCGACCCCCACCCTGCGGAGGAAATTGCCATCCCTACATATACTGCTGTTGAATTTATATATCTTTCTAACCTATAAAAGTAGGTTGTATTATAAAACGACCCAACTATGATCTAATTAGCAACCGATGAACAATCAAAGATTGAGACCGCGTCTTGTACAAATTAATATAGCATGTATTAAATAAGGTTGGAGCAAATTAGAAATATGCATGCAGTTTTATCTCATCAAAATCATATAATTGATGTTATTATTTATAAAATAATATTTTGTACTTCTACGGTTGACCAGTCGATAATTTCTATACTACTCCCTCCGTTTCGCTATATATTTGTCTATAGCCTCGAGAGTATTTGCTTCAATATATTTGTCCATTGAGAGAATCTAGAGTGTAGTTATTGCAATTTTTGCACTCTCTCTACCCTTATTTAAATGCTTTAGAAGAAGTTAAGTGATTGTGGTTCATTTAATAGGTGTGTGTATGGTTATTTCTCATTAAGTATTTCTTAGATTTAGTATTTCCTTGGTCTGCGCGCATGGTTGACTATAGATAAATATAGTGAAACAGAGAGGGAGTACTTGTAAAAGCACCAGTTTAGCACCAGAGGATCACAACCATCCATCATGCAAATCCAATGGCTACAATTCAAAGTTGTTCCCCTCCCTAAAACAATACTTTCCCATTAATATATTGATTACTGCTTAGTTAGTTTGGACGGATTAATTGCCTCAATTATTGTAATTACCCATCATAATCCCCTAATCCTAATCAATTATACTTGATCTAGAATTAATTATGCTTGTAATTTCATATAGGTAACGTGGATTCCACGTACCAACCGACCTGTAAAATTAAAGAACGGGCTAGCAATTACTTACGCGTACCATGCGGCAAAGGCGGAGATGGATGGATTAGTAGCGGACGAAGAAGCTGAGTGTAACTGCTCGATCTTGTACTTGTCGACGTTATCGGAGATCTCCTTGAGCCTGTTCTTGATGATGTCCATCCGGGCCTTGAGGTCGTGGCGGACGGAGATCTGCGTGGTGCAACCAGAGATGTAGTTCACTTCCTCCAGGCGGGGAGGCCCAGCGCCAGCTTCTCGAGGTCGGCGCTGAGCAGGTACTCGTCGAGCACGTCCTCCACCTCGTACGCGACGTCGCGCGTCTGCCGCACCCAGACGCCCATGTACTTGTTGGCGCCGGTGCGCCGCTCCTGGTCGGCCTCCTGGATGAACGTCTGCAGCCACTCCAGCTTGTCCCGGAGAAGACGGATGTCGTCGTCCACCCCGCGCAGCAGCGCCGCCTCCTTCACCGCCAGCTCCCCGAGCCAGTTCAGCACGAACGTGATCGAGGCAGACGCCATGTCGATCGATCTCCTTGCTAGCTACCTGCTGCGTACGCGCATTCAGCTCTAGCTAGCTAGCAGCGAGTCGTACTATATATATTATCTGTACTGTAATATTTCTGATTCAGTAATTGCTTCTTGTGTACTGAGCTGTAATACAGGAGTATTTGTAAACGAGACCATCTGCCTTATCCGCTAGTACTCCTACTAGCTAGTTGGAGTGAATATACAATGACTGTGAGATGGCACAAGCTAAGTTGCTGGTCAAGTAGACTAAGGTAGCTTAGCTAGCTTGTTAATGCATACCTCTCTGAGCAAGCAAGTTAGGTCATAGTTAATTAGAATAGCTAGTAATTTTCTATCTAGGACCATCGATCGATGTATATACTAGTAATAAGCACTCCAGCTCATTGCTTACGTATGTGTGCTAGTTAAATATATATAATCAACTCGATCTTGACGTACGTATTGCTGATCGATCGATCGATCTATGCCATTTACGTCCATATCGGATGGACGATGATCCAGATCGCAATGCAAGCTAGCCCTCGTTTATCAAACATGGATCTCTGGTCAAGTCAATAGTCAAGTAAGGAATATTAATTACCCCTCCCAAAGAGATAGATAGAGAGAGAGAGCGCGCGAGCAGGAATCATGCATCTCTAGTCAAGTCAACTTGTTAAGCAGTACTGATTAACTACCCCTCCATAGAGAGAGAGAGAGAGAGGAATCACTAGTACACTGGTAAAAAAGTAAGACGTACACATATACGCACGTTCTTGTATATGCTGTAAGTTGACCGGCCGACTCACTACTAGAAAAGGGGTTTTTCCCTACGGTTAAAAACCGTCAGAAAAATAGAAAAAACCGTCAGGTTTTATTTTCCTGATGGTTAACCGTCAGGAAAATACCCTCAGGTCTGGGTGGTCGGGAAAATTTAATTTGTCTGACGGTTAACCGTCAAGAAAATATTTGTTGACGGGCGAAAACCGTCAAGAAATATAAACCTGATGGTTTTGCAATAACCGTCAACAAAAATGATTTTCGTGACGGTTTTAGCCCGTCGAGTTAATTTGTTTACATATTGAGGCGACCGTTCACGTCAAGTATATAAAACAGCGGTTTTCCTATTACCGTCAACAAAAAGCATTTTCGTGCGGTTTGGCCCGTCAGGTTAATTTGTTTACATGACGGGTGACCGTTACCGTCAAGAAATATAAACCTGACGGTTTTGCAATAACCGTCAACAAAAATCATTTTCGTGACGGTTTTGGCCCGTCAGGTTAATTTGTTTTCGCGGTATCAAAACCAACGCCAAAATGACTCAGTTCCTGTCAACAAAATTATGATTCTGGCAGCCTACTAGCAAAAATTGTCAATTCACATATTCATACACATTCACGCATCATATAATTCACAATACACATCCATGAATTACTCCATACACAAATAAAAAGTTCAAGCTTATCATTTCAAGCCCAATACCATCCATAAAGTTCACTTGTAGAAAGCAATCCGCACAAAAGACATCTAAAAGTCCAAGACTACCACAATACACCTAAAGACTAATATCACATACAAGTCATGTAAGTACATCTAAAAGTCTTGATAATACCATGTTCAACTATTCAAAAGAGCTAGCAAGACACCATCAAAGTTCATGTAGACAATTAGTTGCATCCGTCGCGGTTGATGTTGTTGATATCATCGTTGTTGCCGCCATTAATGTCGACATTGCGCTTATCGCCATCGGTGTTAGCATCGTTGCCATCAATGGCATTGTCATCGTCTTGAGCCCACATGGGAGGATCCGGTCGATCCGATCCCTTCTGTAAGATGAATAGAGTGGCGACAATAACTAACTAGGTTAATTCGACAAGATGATCATATCGCCATTAGCTCTAATAACTAACTAGGCGACAAAGCGCGCCACGCGCTACCAGTATAAACGATGTTATAGTAAAATAAAGAATCATTTATGTATTCATTGTTGTATTTTTTGGGCAACACGGTATATCTATGATCTTAAAAGCGTTAAGATTGTTTAAGGTAGTAATGACAATAACAATAGAACCAACTAAAGTATTTTTTAGTTATGGGCTTCTCTTACACAAAAGCTGTACCTACATTAGTTCTACATATTTTTTAGTTATGGGCTTAATGAATGGAGGTCGATAAGATGTGGCAACAAAAGCGATCTGATGAAATTTCACCACCTAAATATGTGAAATAGTCGATAAAAAGTATGTCCGAAACACAAAATGGGTTAGTTCGCCAAATTTACTGAAAAAATGTTTTCATGAGACAAGAAAAACCAACACAAGCTTCAAATGATTAAGCTCGAAAAGGCTTTGTATGTAAGAGCCAGCTGTGTCACATATCAAAGACTTATCTATTATCTTCAACTCTGTTGAAAGCATGTAGATTATATGCATGTTTTAGAATCAAGAATGTGTTATGTACTTTTGTGAGTCGACATTAGCAACAAGAAGTCAAGCGCATCATCTAATGAGGATATTTCTTTGCGAGGTCTTTTGACTACTTTAGCTATTTCAGTTGAACGAAGGAATATCAACGTTAATAAATTACGACTACAATTTGTTCTCTATCATAGAATTTCGCACGATTTCCACTTAGACAAATGCAGCTTAAACATCCACAGTTTAGGAATTCTCGTTGTGTCAACGTATCTACAAATAACATTTGAAGGTTATAGCCAAGATAGTGAGCAGAGCATGTACAATAGAGACAATATAGTGTATATTATGTACCTTTTTTTTGTTTTCCTGAAATAACACTTAGGCATGCTAGACCATTTCTACCATTTATAGAGGCAATATAGTGTATATTATGTACCTTTTTTTGGTTTTCCTGAAATAACAGCACCCAATATAAAAGAATGATTTGCAAAAAAAAACGTGTATGTATATGCATAGAACCTCGTCCATACGACGACCAACAACTAAATGGGAATCTATAACATCCTGCAATAGGTTTGCATAGTATGTAATCGCATCTTAGCAACATGGATTAGCTAGAACTGCAACCTATCAGTAGCACAAATAATGCAGATATACAAATTCCAAAAATAGCTTTGCTAGAGTAGGTTCTCAAAGAATTTCTTGATACATATGAAGTAATTATTAGAAGAGTTCCATATGGCAGGTAATCACAAAGGCATATCAAGTTTGCGATACATGCAAAATTCCCACGGAAATGCAGGTTTCTGAATCTGTAATCTGTGAATAAGAATGGAAAATAACCCACCAACTGATTTCTTTTGCTGCTCTAAGACCCTCCTCAAGCCTTTCAGCAATCCAGTGCCAACAGAATTCATGGTGAACCTACATGCATGGAGAAAAGAAGGTTAAATGATATAACCACAAACAAAATCATTGGAAAACTTCCCTGTTTACCCATTGAATTTAAAATCAAGGAAACATCGGAGCAATCAATTTCACTCAACATTTTGCCCTAGCAGATCTATTCTCTTGCTTAAACTAACACAAATGATAGATTTGCATGAGGAATTTCTACTTTAGCAGTATGCATGGTATAAGGATGTACATATATCGTGTTTTGGTCTTTGGTTAAATGATGTAGACTGCCTTATGGCTCATTCCTCGTACTGGTAGTGCATATATGTCTAAATCCAACTTTTAGCTCTGCGATTCCATTACTGACCAATTTGGGCGGTTGAATTCAAAAGAATATAGCTGTTTTGATCTATTTTTTCCAAGCATCATCATGAGAGTTCCATTCCATATATTACTGCTTACCTCACCTCAAAGGTCCTAACACAAAATTCATACAGCTCTAGAAGGCCAACACGCAAGGAGACATACTCATACACCTGTATCAGGAGAACCATAAGCAAAATAGGTGCATACGTTGACAAAACATAAATAACATACATCCCTTTTACAAGTTAATGACATGTATATCTAATTAGACAAATGGTTGGTAGAAACCATTCTTTTGAAAGGAAACGATACAATTAATCTATTGCCAGACTTAACATAAAGTTACATTGTATTCAATAGTATTCATGCATGGTGTGTGTTCATAAAGGATACCAATATATCCATTGACATACTCTATTTAGAGTATATAGTCGCACAAAGAATAATCATTTGCTTCCTATTGGTAAATTTGCTATTGCACTTCAATAATTAAAATGAGTAGTATTTTGTAGAATTATGCAGTTCTTCCATTTTGTCCAATTAAATGCATGGCACTAGATCTTCCTTGGCTCATGATGTCAATATGTTTACCTTCTACCTTGATCACAGATAATTCCCACAACATATATAAGTACCATAAAGGCTAAAGCTATCATGGACCAGATTCGAGGAGATAGTCAAATGTAAATAAAAGGTTCTTCTATGTCTCCTTATGGACTCCTGGTATTGCACTTTAAATTGGTTTCTTTCTTGCCTACATGGACACATACAACTAAATTCTTTCAACAAGTACTCTTGCTAAATAAATATTTTAACAAGAGACACATCATTAGAACATAAACAAAATTAAAGTCATCAACCTGCCTAGGAGAAAACAATAAAGTGGGTTCAAACTAGAAATTTGATGATGCATGCCAAGCAAGACCATTTTTGCATTATCAATGACACACCTTTTAATAAAGAAATCCTTTCATAAACCATAGGTCAAGTCATGTGCTATAATAGAAAGTTGATTTGAGCCCCTTCATAATACAAATCAATGTTTTATTAGTCAAAGATTAATTTTATAGCTCAAGGACCATGGTATATATAGCAAGTATTTGAAAACATGCATTGCGTTTATTATGGCATATCACTGCTGACATTCCCTTTGTAGACAATTTATAGTTGGAATCGAACACAAACTTGGAACTTTTCAGGTTTACACACACACCCCTCAACAAAAATGGAGAAAAAAAGGCAAGGACCTTTCCAAATCCACCATAATTTGTCGATGCCCAGGATGTTCTAGTGAACTTAGTTTTATGTAGTACATTTTTCGAAGTGTCCCAACAGGATCTTAATTATTAACTTAATTTTGACATGAAACATCATGTAGCAGTGAACGGAAACTAACATTGTCCATTCTCATACAGAAAAGGGGCTTTTTTTTGTCATTAGCTATTTTTCTCATTTATATTTTATGTTCAGCTCATTAGTGAATAAATGCTGCAGTATTTACAGCACAACGTATTAGCATGGACAGTATTAACTACTAGCTATTGTAAGCACCTTTAGCTCTATATGAGAACAAAGCAAATGTTTTCTGTATATTAGAGTTGCATGTATCTCTTCTGAAATTTTTAGGTGTGACAAGCATCAACAAGTGAAAGAATTAAACAAACCTTCATGATTAGCTTTCTAGCTGGGGATGACATGCGTAGGTCATAAAGTGTTATACTCCGATCACTGCAAAATAGATACCATCCTATTTTATTCAGAAGTTTTGAGGGGTGCAACACAACAAAATGCAACATTCACAACCAAGAAATAACATTGACAATGACAAATGGCATTAAAGTCACTGAGCACAATAAGAAAACAATATCCACAATTACTTCATTAAAATGAATGCATGCCGGGATTTAAGAAGACAGCAAAGAAAAAAAACAAATATAACATAAAATATTTTGCATAGAATAAGTAAAGTTACCTAGCTGATGTAATTAAAACATCAGGTAGGTAACCTGAGCACCTACCGTTGCAAAAAGATTACCATCCCACTGGTGGTCAACACCCCTAAAGTTTAATTAGAACAGAAATGAATCTTATTCACAAAGAATGATGAGAAAAATCTGGAAGGAGTCAAGACGGTACAGTAATGCTCTTACCAAAATGCATGCTTCCAGGTGTAGACAGCTGACGGCTGTAAACCACATTGGCGAGTTAAACAAATGAGATATCATATAACAGGGATAGAGCAAAACAAATGTAGATGGGTCCATCCAATGCATACCTGGGAAGCATCTCCAATAGTATCACTAGTGTCCACCATCTTAAGCATAGGAACTTTCCAGAGTCGAAGACTATAGTCAGTGGAAGGATAAACGCACAGTAAGATCGGACACTGTCAGACTTTTACTAATTACACTTAGAAACAATAGACTTTGATCAAGTAAATTATTTTTTAGAGCCTGTTTGCAAAGGCTTGACGTATGTGTAATCTGTGTAAGGTTTAAACCTATATGCCATTGGAATGCACCATAAGCTTCTTAGTACATATGGGGCTTAAACCTATATAAGAAGCCATTTCCAAAACAAGCTGTTAGGTGGGGATTAAACTTGTGGCAGCTTTAAGCTCAAGCTTAAGTCCTACCCTATATACCTTTAAGGCTTTAACACATACATAGCTAAGATGGATATTGTGTATATAAGACTGTTCCTGAAACCTAGTGGACAACTGGTCATTAAAACACCTCTTGGCATAGAGCCACCTTTTAACAAAAGAGTGCAGCGAGAAGACATAATTTAGTTGACATCAGAACACCTGTATCTAAAAGCCAAACGAAGTGACATCAACAATTTAACTTACGTGCAGTCAACACCACAGGATATCAGAAGATCACCATCGATAGATGTCGCCAAACCTCTCACAGCACCCTGGTGTCCAGGAACTGGCAGACTGTCTTCCTGTTTTTGTTATTGTAAAAGAAATGAAAATTGCATTCATAAGTGACAGAAAACTATTAAGAACAACTCTCTTAGCCACAAGGACATGCAAAGATAAATCAATTGGTGGCATGAGTTCTGGATGGATGGAATAAAAAAAGTCATTCTCTGGCAAAAAGATCATCACAGTTGCATGAGTAGTACCTTGCAGCAATGTCCCAGAGATAAACCAAGTTCTTCTTATACGTACAATATATATGGTTGTATGTATATATATCCTTGGAGGAATCGGTAAGAATTATTTGAAAAATATTTTGATGTATGATTGAAACCTAATTTTGTATAGTGAACACGCCATTCCACCCACAGGCAATTATTTCATTATGCTACTGGCCAGATACTATTGAACTGTTTGGAAGAGATTAATTTGTTCACCAAATCTTATGATTAATCTTATGTTTTGGACTAAGAATGTGGGTCATATAATGTGTAGAACAGATCGAATGCAAATATTAATGATATGGTAAAACAAGTCAAGATTGAGAGGATGAAACAAGATGAGGTACTAATAATCTGCGATCAGGTAGAGTTGGGGGAATAAAACCTGTTTTCATAGAAACTACCATTTTCTTAGTGCCTTGCTCCTTTCACTTGCAGTGAGTTTGCACCAAGCTACAAAAAGCAAAAAGGATAAGAACATGGAAACAGAATAACTAGAAGTAGTGAATGTGATCAACAAGAAGTAAAGTAACTACAATGAAATATACGGAGAGAAAATCATCGCATTGGTATAAAAATATTTATAGAGGCGAGGGAAAACATCAATTGCAAACACCCAATTTCATGCAGACCTTCTATTTCTATTATGAGGAAATTGAGAAGAGTGTTCTACCAGGTATGGAACAATTATAACAAAAACTGATCCTGATAAGGAGAAAGAAAATGTTTCTCAGTATAATTTTGTGAGACTTCAAACTACAGATAGAATAGCAAAAGTTGAAATCTAAATTTTAATAATGGCTATGCATATAAACCTAGAAACACATAACAAAAGGATCATCACAGAACATATCAAGGTATTGCACGAAAATTCTATACCACAAGCTCACAACCAAGAGAACCCAACCTACTCAAGATTAAAATCTGAATCGATCAAAGATAGTGTCCAACCACCTATATCATATATTTATATGACCAAAAGGTACAAAAAGGGGACTTTACAGGTTATCGTTGAACAACTAATAACTTGTATCTTAATATACTTTAATGAAGCCTGAAAGTTCAAAATGAATTGCAGCAGTTCTAAGCTTTCCAATATACCTCTCATCGAAACTTCTGTCACATTCAGTGGAACATAGCCTATATTCAGAGTTAAAACTTTGACTTTAGACTAAAAAGTAGTATTTCCAACCAGGTTTCACATACATCTCCACAACAAGAAAGTAAGAAATGACAAACAGAGGAATTTTACAGGGCTGCATACTATTTACGTTCTAGTACTAAATAGGTCAAAATGTCTTATTAATCGGTGAAGAACCGGTCATAATTAGTAGCTTCAGTTTTGAAAAAAATTCACAACCATTGTTATCGGGCATATAACTCACAATACAAGATACGATAATCACCTACCAAATCCCTATTCTCAAAAATTGCGCATGAAAGCGAGTAAGAAGACGTTGCAGATACCTCTCACTTTGAGCTCCTCGTCGATGCCTCCGCCATTATCGCAATCCTCCGGCGTTTCACCCTCTTCAAGCTCTGCAGACAAGCAGACCACACAGACGGACAACCACGGTCAAGTAATTCACCTACCGAACACGAAAACCCGATCGAAACAACAAAAATGGTATGCGAAAATCCCACTCTTCTCATCATCCAGAACGCGCCCCCGAGCCGGGCCTCGCGACGAAAGCAGATCTGGACCAAGGAAGCGCCAGAGAAACAGATCATCACCACTGCGTCTGGATGGAACAAAACAGAGCGAGAGGTGTAAGGATCGGATCGCAGGGTTCGCCACGCCGAGGCAAACGGACGGTCGTCGTGGCATGCGCGAAGCAGGAGAGGAAGCGACCCATGGCGCCCCATCACGCGCGCGTCGGCCCCGTCGAATGTTTGGGCCAGCTAGGAGTTGCTGAACTTGGTGTACTCGCCAAGACCGCTGCAGCAGCGCCACTTAACGTGTAGATCAGCCACTCCCCTTGCGGTGCCTCCCCGCCTCCATCGCCCTCGGCGCCGGCGACACCATGGGATCCGGAGGTCTGCGGCCAGCAGCAGATCTCGTGTTCTTGGCAAGATCGAGTACTTGGATTGGGGAGGAGAGGGAGAGATCAAGAAAAAGCAGTGGGAGTGGGGATTTCGTGATTTCTTGGTGCGGGGAGAGTATCCAGCATGGGAGAGGCAATGGCGAGGGAGGCGGCATGACGAGAGCTCGATTGATGAGGAGGAGGCGCAAGGGCATGGTGGTGCGTGAGGGGCGCGAGGGGGAAGGCATGGCGAGGAAGGTGGAGGGGCGAGGGAGAGAAGGCAAGAAGGGCGGCGGAGGGGAGCGAGGGAGGGCGGGGATTTGGGAGGAGGGCGAAGGGCGTGAGGGGCGCGAGGGAGGCGGCGGGCGAAGGGGGCGTGAGGGGAGGGAGGCAAGAAAGCAAGTGAGGGAGCGAGGGAGGGTGCGGGGATTTGGGAGGATTTGAGTGGAGGCGAAGCGGACTGGAAAGGAAAGAGAAGCAAGTCGGCGATTTTTTCATGTGGCGAAAGCGATGCTTGGTATGACGACCTATTTTTCACGCTACAATGTAATTTTTTTTGCACAGTAGATCTAAATAATTAACCTGACGGTTTGAACCGTCAGTAAAATACTTTAACTTGAGAGTTGTATTAAAACCGTCAGCAAAATTAGAATTTTGCTGAGTGGGTACTATTCCTGTGACCAAAATAGCAAACCTTGACTGACGATCGATGCGGCCCGTTAGGAAAATTTGTAACCGTCAGGTTTGCCTTGTTTTCTAGTAGTGACTGGATGGCGTACAAGCGTGAAGTGGCTAGCTGTCTGTCACCGTTTAATTTATAGTTTGATGCTGCAATATGCATGACGGACACTAGAGAGAATAACCATCCATGTGCTTGGTTGGCGGTACAGAGTTGAATGGAATGGGATTGTATCATGTTGTTTTATGGTTTTTGCGTGAATAAAATAGTTCAATATTTAGAAATAATATTCCATATATTTGTATTTGATCATCAGGATGAGATGATTCTATTTATTTAAGCAACCCATATATGTATCACATGGTATAAATACACCCTCAGCTGAGCTAAGCTAGGTAGGTAGCTAGGTATTTGGTCTTGGCTTTTCACACGCGGCCTTTCAGTGACGTCCATGCACAATGCAGGCTAGCTACATACATGCATGTGCTGCGTGCATAATTAATAATCAACCAACCAACCAAGGTCCCCTGATTGAAATGTTTCATCGATCAGACAGCAGATCTGTATTCCAAGGATCAAGATATCAAGCAGCTAATCCTCAGAAAAGCCCATGACTTTTCTCTCTCCATTTATCCTGAAAGCACCAAGATGTACCAAGATCTTCGGAAACAGTTCTGGTGGTCCAGTATGAAGAAAGATATCGCCGCATACATTGCCCGTTGAGACGTGTGCTAGCTTGTTAAAGCAGAACACTAGTGACCTGGAGGGTTACTTCGACCCCTGAGTATTCCCGAATGGAAATGAGATGAAATTAGTATGGATTTCATCACAGGATTACCAAAGACCCAAAATGGGCGCGACTCCATATGGGTTATCGTGGACCGCCTGACCAAAGTAGCTCACTTCATTCCTGTCAGCACCACTTACAATGGAGTCAAGCTTGCAGAGCTCTATATGGATAATATCACCCGTCTGCATGGCGTACCAAAGATCATAACCTCTGAACGAGGACCTCAATTCACTTCTTGATTCTAGGATAGTGTGCATGAGCTGTTATGAACTGAGCTATTCTTTAGCATGACTTTCTACCCCCAAACAGGAGGTCAAACAGAGAGAACCAATCAAATTCTAGAAGATATGTTGTGAGCATGCGTGATGTCTTATAGCACAAATTGAGAGAAATGTTCGGCATTCACTGAGTTTTCCTATACCAACAGTTTCCAGTCTAGTCTTCAAATGTCTCCGTTCGAAGCACTTTACGGGAGGAAGTGCAGAACATCTTTGTTCTGGTCAGAAGTCGGCGAATGACAGTTCTTTGGACCAACCATCATCCAAGAAGCTCAAGAGCAAGTCGTTGCGATTAAAAAAGCGCTTGAAGGAAGCGTTGTCGTGACAGAAGAGTTATGCCGACAGCCGTCGCCGTGAGCTGAGTTTTGAAGTATACGATTTTGTATATATTAGGATCTCACCACTATGAGGTATGTGCCGTTTCCAAGTCCATGGGAAACTGGCACCTCGGTATATCGGCCCATACCGAATTTTCGCAAGGAAAGGTGAGATAGCCTATCAGCTGGAGCTACTGCCTCAACTTTTAGATGTATATGATGTCTTCCACATATCTCAGCTCAAGAAATGTCTTCGAACTCCTACCGAGTCCATTCCGTTCAAAAACCTTGATCTCCAACTGAATCTATCTTATCGTAAGCACCCAATCCGAATTCTGGATGAAGCCATGCATCATGCACGTAACTGTGCCATCAAGATGTTGAGAATCCAGTGGAGCAACCACACCGAAGACGAAGCCACGTGGAAAAGAGAAGATCGTCTTAGAGCCGAATTCCCGAACTTCTTTGCTAATTCCTCTAAATCTCGAGGGCGAGATTCTTTGTGAGGGGGGGTTGGTTTGTACCATCCCAAAATCCAGATTCTGGGATTATGTACTATAAATGCATTAGATAAATCACTTTGATCAATTTCATATGAATTATGCCATGTTGAATTTGGTTTTTGAAATTAAAAGCAAAACTTGAACTACAATAAAAAATGGTGTTAAAAATGAAATAGATAAAATAGAGTAAATATATCTCGATAATAGGATTATTTTGGGCATATTATCCCAAGAAAAATTCACAAAAGGATTTATATGAAATCTTATTTAGACAAACAATTACAAAAGAGCAAAATAGAAACTTGTATGATATTTGTAGAAATTCAAAAGTATTAACACTTGAAAATTTTACAGTAGAAACTACATTAGTCCATAAGCCAACCCAAATTTTTTTATTAAATTGGGAAGTATTTTGCTTAGTAAATAAAATCGGCTAGTAATTCAGCAGAAAATCAAAACCTAAAACTAATCTCACCTCTCTGTCTCTCTAACTCAGGCCCGCCCACGTGGTTTGTCTTCCACTCATGGCTGAAGCGCCAACAGGCACCATTTCACTGCCTCGCCCACGGTTTTGCCACCGGCCACACCTAGCTAGTCACATCGCCTTCACATCGCACCCATTCCCCTGCTGGCCACACCTGCTCCTACCCGTACATCGTTGGGAATTTCCAAGAGCTCCGCTGACCTGCCCGAGATCTCCTCATTGATCTTCACCCCTTCTATCTATAAATAGGACACTCCGAGCTGCACCTCTTCTTTTCCAACTCCATGCACATCTCCCCTATTCTTCTCCCCCACTCAATCAAGCTTAATCGCTCGAAGAGCATGAGCCCTAAAACGGCCATGCACCGCCACCTTCGTCCTTGATGCTGTGAAGGGTTTAGTGTTAATCTCTTTGTGTCATATCATGTTCTAGAGGACCCTAAAGCATTCCCCTCACTTGATTTTGCTTTTGATCCTCAAGAGCTCCTGAATAGCTCCTTCTTCTCCAACCCCAACCAGAACCACCGCTTCAGTCACCGCTGGAGCCCTACTGTACCTCTAGTTGATTCCGTGTACCTGAAGCACCACCTGGACCTCCCGAAGCTCCTTGACCAACAATCAAAGCTCTCCTTCACCCGAGCCTCTTCTCCACATGCGACCGACCACGCTGCCTCGGCTCGCTATCGACCAGTCGTCTCTGACCACCTTCGAGCCTCCGTGTCCTTCCGGTATGACCCTAGTAGCCCCTAGATGCTATTACGCACATTGGTTTGGCAAGGGCATTGCTCGTTCTAGCTCTTGCTCTTTGCTGTAGCAGCTCCTTCGCTCGACACCAACGCACCATCGCGTCAGACCACCTCCGGCCAAGCCGTCGGTGCCGGCAAGTGCACATTAGTATGGAGATCTCGTTTTGGGCACTCTCCGACCTGTCCAAGCATCACATCGCCAGCAACATCGCGGGCGTGAGTGCCACCGCGCGGCACAATGGTGACGAGCACTGTAGCTCGTCATCAGTTGCCTAATCCTGTCATTAAACACTAAGTGATGTTTAGTTATCAGTTTAGTTTTAATAAGTTGCTGAGGAGTGGGACCAAGAGAGTAAATAAAGAAAAACTTAACCAAAACGTTATTTGTTAATGAGTCTATGACATGCGGGCCCCACAGCTTTAGTGCACAGTAAACCCAACCACATGAACCCGTGCGCTACGCATATAGACTGTTTGTCTATACACTGTGCTCATGGACCAAGCCATTGGTAGTGGGCCCCACTTGTTAGTGTAAACGAAAATCTAAAGAAAAATAAAAATGCGCTTTCAGTTATGAGGAGAATACATCTTCCTTTACTAGAAGGCGTAAACCTCGTTAGAACAGACACGAGAATACATTTTCTCTATTAGAAAACCTATTTTTCATTTGATTTGGATTTTTTCAAACCGATTGGAATTGAAACCTTAATAACTTTTGCTACAAAACTCTAAATTTAACGAAATTTGTCTATAAATTCGTCTAAAATCATAATCTACATGACGAAGTGGCCCGGCTCGTGGAAGAAATGATCCTTCGTGTATCTGATGGTGATTCCAGTATCGCACCCCTTCTCTTTGGTCTTCCGCATGTACCAGGCATGCAAAGTCTGACAACCTACTCCAGCGCGGGCTAATACTTGTCGGGGGCCAACAGACTTCCAAGGGAGTATTTTCAGGGCTTGGGAGGTGCCTTAATGTTCTTCGATTTCAATTTGGCCTTAACGACTGGCCCGCTACACGTCTTCCTATGAGACGACTTGGGAACCGATACGGCGGCACGATTTTCTTGTTCCTTCGGCGTCTTCACCACGGGAACCGATGAGGTGGCCTTCTAAAGAGAAGGTTGAGGTGGAGTCATCGTGGGTCCCATTGGAGAGGAATGGTCATGTCGAGATCGCGACACTACTGGGTCTAGGGCGATGTCCTTCTTGGACCACTAGATAAAAGTGTGCATGGCATCCCCTAGTGTTCTGATGTCTTCGTTCGGGCGAATCTCCAGCGGGACGGCTATGAAAATGTCATATGCCATGTCCACCTGAACCCTGGCGTAACCCTGCGCCAGTTAGGCACTATGTTGCATTGTCCCTTCCTGGTATGGATACACCATCCCCTGTCTAGCCTCAATAGAAATAGACCCAACCATCCTCACTTGGAGCTTAGGGCGTCGACTCCTACAAAACGATACGCAATTAGCTAAGGCGTCTTATAGGTATATCTTTGAAGCATTCTAGAGATGTAAATTACCTTGATGTCGTCGATAGGTAATTGGACGTCATCATGTTTAGAATTTGGAGTGGACGCGACGCTACTCTAATGTTGAGGAGGAATGGCTCCCAAAATAACGGGGGTGGCTTGCGACTGGTTGAGGAGTTGATTCATTTGACCCTGCAATCTTGTTATCTGTCCTTGAAATTTTGCAATAAGCACCTATTCCAACTGGGTGTTGTGCTCGGCTTTGGATCTCTTCCTACTCCTATACGTGTCGGAGTCGTGTCGGAATCCATCCCTCCAAGGTACGTAAACCCCAACGCCTCGCGTATGACCCAAGTGCTCCTTGTTTCCTAGGGCCGTAGATAGTAGATCCTTCTCCCTGTCTGCTTCGAAGGAGCCTTGAGAACATGAGGAAGTCAATGCTTGCTGCAAGAGGTCATATATCATGTTATTATAGACACTATGAAGTTGTAGACTTATTAACAACTAGGTAGTTCGACATATTTACTAGACGTTGGGACACTACCTCGTCTACCGGGTTTGTGAAAGAGATGCCGCCTGAAGACGTGGCTGATACCCTCGCTCTTAACCAGCTTTGGGCACGCTCGTCTGTGATCCCAACAAATGGTCCGGTTGCATTCTTATCCTCCGCCACCCATTCCGTGGTTTTACCCACATACCCAGTGGTGCCGAGGTTGTGGGGGTGAGTGTTTTGTGCCTGGAGAGCTTTGTGTGCCACACTTTGCTCCTAAAATTCAGCCGTCATCTTCATCTGCACAAAGTCGTCCCATATATCCCGTGACAAGAATTGATACTTCGTGAAGGGCGTCTGACCCGTGTTCACGTACTTCATGACAAGCGTGCTCTTGAAGGTCCTCCACGCATGTCCCATTCGCGAGCAATGCCTGCCATTGCACGCGTGCCTGGTCTGCTTCTGGGATAGTGAACGAGCCTGAAATTTTAGTCCACAGCTGGCCTCTCTCTACATCCATCAGAGACTTCTAGCTTGGTGTGGTGATGGAGCCCCGTTCCCTTCCAAGTATCCCGCAGATGATCCGAAATCTCGCCGCTGCTTTCTTGGGACTTAGAGGGATCCCAACGTTACTGACCTTCGTGATAGTCATTCGGCCCGCAGGCAATTTCGATATTCCTCTGCCATCTTGCTTACGTACCACTTTGCTCGGAGATCCAGACGCATTCAGCGACGTCGATGACGGCGGCGAAGACGGTGTCTCTGCCATCTCGCTTACTTGCTATCTGTATAAGTTACATACGCAATGAACTAAAATTACCTTGTAAACAAATTAATTATATAAACAAATAGAAGTTACCCATTGAACTTAAATATAGAATACGTAGTAAAGAAAATTAAAAATTGAACACTTTCCCAAAAGTATACGTAAGGAGTATGATTAGGACTTAATAACAAAAATTATGCATGAAGCACATGACTGAGGCACAAATACCATTAATATTGAAGAATTTGCACATAATACGGATACGTCATAAAAATTCTATAGGGGCAGTAAAATAACCTACATATAATACCAATAATTCAAAATGTTGAGAGTTTTTTTAAAAAATAGATTGCAAGTTGATATCCACTAGGTATTTTCGAAGATAATTTCCCTTGGAAACATATTTTATACAAAAAAAAGAAGTTACCCAACCAATTAACTAAAATTGCCTTGTAAAAATAGAAGTGCTATATATAATTAACACTACTGACTATTCAAGAAAAGTATCTATTACTCAAATAGTATCAATCGATACATTCACATCAATAGACAATACATTCACAACAAATGGAAGCATATATAGTTCGTACTACTCAAGGAAGTCTCCAATATAGCACTAACATTGTTTTGTTCATTCAAGCAAATATAAACAGTATACTTTGAATCAATGTATCAAACAACTGGACAGCAAAGTCAATGCAACAAAAAAAGGATTTTACAAACATAACCATTGATTTGATTTGCCAAAAGAAGATACAGTGACAAAAATAGCACTAAGCGAGACACTGATTTAGAAAAAGCATGTATAAACTTAATATTCTTACCACAAATAAGTAAATCTATAATCTAAAATACAATCTATCAAAAGGTATACATATTTGGTTAAAAAATAGCCTAAATATTATTCTTAACACATACCAGTAGGTTAAACTACATAAAACTTTACATGCATTCATCAACCAGTAACATCAAACTCCACCAAAGTAGTAATACTGATATATACATATGAACATGAACCTAACAAAATGTAAAAGAGCAGCAGAGTATCAACATTCCACTACAGCATAGGTAAAAAAATGCGGTCATTGTAAGTAGTAGCTCCAACAAATCAACCCCCAATCTAAAATTTCTAGCCATTGTTTCATCATCACATAGAACATTCAAACCCTAGCTACATAGTATCAACAAAGCAACGACGAAATGCACCGTTGGCCACTGGAGAGGAGGAAAGCTAGAGAACCGGAGGAGGCGCTGGAGTCGGCGGCGTGAGGGAGGACCAGAGGAGGCGCTGGAGCCGGTGGCGCGAGGAGGGAGTCGGTGGCAAGCCGGAGAGGAGGATGGCGATGGGCTGTGGAAGAGGCAGTGCTTTAGTGGAAGAGGAGGCGATGGGCTGCGTCAGAGGAGGGAGGTGGCTGCTCGTCGGGTTGGAGTCGAAGGAGGATGGCCTAGAGCTGGCGACAAAGCAGGGGCAGCCGGGTGTCGTTAATGTCGGGGGCAGCCGTCGGGGGAGGAGACTTTAGTGGAAGAGGAGGCGAACGGGCGAGTGAGGAGTAAGGCACTGGGGAGGGGAAGTATCGAGTAAGGGTGCAAACCCTAGCGGTACCCTACTTAATAAAGGGATATCACAGCCAGTTCTATTACGGAACCATCTGTGATAAGTAATCGCAGACGGTTCTATTAAGGAACCGTCTGTGATTACTTATCACAGACGGTTCCATAATAGAACTGTCTGTGATATGCCACTATATGACAAATCATTCAGAGATATGTGCAACAAGTATTAGACATACAAGAGCACATTCAGAGAAATCCATAATTTGGCATGAGAGCACATGAACCTTTATAAGCCATACAAGAGCAATGAGATATTAAGTCCATCATGTTTGATATATTAGGACATGAGACAAATAGGTTTTACAAGTGCATAATATTATTATTTCCACATTACAATAAAGTCCACATTGACATCAAAATCAGAGATGACAAGTCCATAATACATGACAATTCCATATTGATATCAAAATAAGAGATTACAAGTCCATAACACATGACAAGTCCACATTGACATGTCTCATGTTATGGAATAAATTACAATGGAGTAAATTCTTAAGTAAAATATAGCCCTTCATGACGATCGACGTGCATATAGCTAGCTTCCTCACTGGGTTTTTCCTCGAGCCTGATGTCGTCTCCAAAAGGAGGCAACTCTTCAAATTGATTGTACTCTTCCTCATCCACGACATTCTCAACTCCGACAATCATTCTTTTTCCATGAAGAACTACGTGGCGGTTCTTATTTGCCGGGTCCATTACATAAAAAACTTGAACAACTTGCTTAGCTAGTATGAATGGTTTGTCCTTATATCCGACACGTTTGATGTCCACAGTAGTGACACCGTACTTGTCGACCTTCACACCTTACAGAAGTTTAACCCAATGGCATCGAAACAAGGGGATCTTGAAAAGTACGTAGTCGAGCTCCCAAATCTCCTCTACGAACCCATAGTAGGAGTTCAACCCACGTGGCCCGGCGGTATTGAACTGCTCGTGAAACGCATCTATACGGACACCGCTATTCTGGACTATGCTCTTCCTATCCTGGGCTGTTATATAAAATATGTACCCATTTATGTCGTATCCTTGCCATGTCACAATTATAAATTTTGGCCCTTTTGCCAACCATAGCAGCGTATGATCACTTGATGATCTCCCAGTGAATCGCACCTTTAACCATTCGTTGAACCGACAGTTGTGCTCTCTCGTGATCCAAACCTTCAACCGGTCTGAATTCTGTTGGCGTACCATGTCTTTATGCTTGTCGATGTACCGGAACACTTGGGTCATATGTTGCAAGACCGTGAAATGGGCTTGAGCGTACGTATCCAGATCGAGAGTGATTGATTTCCTTCCGATGGTCTCGATACCCTCCAGTCTCCCCTCATGACGAGATAGAGGCACACCTATCGGTTCCATCTGAGCCATATAGTCGATGCAGAACTCAATGACCTCTTCGGTTGCATAACCTTCGATGATGCTGCCCTCTCGGTCGAGATCGATTCCGTACGTAGGACTTGAGAATTCCCATGTACCTCTCAAACGGGTATATATGATGTAGGAACACAGGGCTGCATATCTTAATTTATCTCTTTCACAAGGTGAACAATGAGATAGACCATGATATCGAAAAATGACAAAGGGAAATACATCTCAAGATGACATAGAGTCGTCACCACCTCGACCTGCAAAGCATCTAGTCCTTGGGGATCGATGACCTTTTGAGCAATTGAGTTAAAAAAAATAACACAGCCTCAGGATTACCACTCGGACCTTGTTCGGCAAGATATTACCACTCGGACCTTGTTCGGCAAGATACTCCTAATTGCAACTGGAAGCATTTGTGTCATCAGCACATGACAATCATGAGACTTCATACCAATTAATTTCAAATCTTTCATAGAAACAAGTTTCTTAATGTTAGTGGAGTAACCAGATGGAACTTTCACACCATGCAAGCTCTAGCACAGTTCATTTCTCTCGGCTTTGGACAGAGTGTAGCAAGCTGGGGGAAGGTACGTTCGTCCTTTATCAGTCTCTTTCGGTGCTAACTCGGTCCTTATGTTCATATCAACAAAGTCACGTCGTGTGTTAACACCATCCTTTGTTTTGCCACTAATGTTTAGTAAGAGACCAATCAAGCTATCACATACATTATTCTCCACATGCATGACGTCGATGCAGTGGTCAACTTCTAAGTGCTCCCAATAAGGTAAGTCCCAAAAAATTGACCGCTTCTTCCAGATGTTCTTCTGATTGGTTCTTAATTTACGTCCCTTCCCAAGCACAACATCGATATCCTTAACCATATCATAGACCTCTTTCCCTCTAAAAGCCCTTAGAGCTGAACCGTCCTCCTTATTTCCATCGAATTGTTTCTTCATCTTGTGGTATGGGTGAATCCTGGGAAGAAACCAACGGTGACGCATATACACAGTTTTGCACGAGTTGTTCAGCCATACACTCTCTGTACCATCTAAGCAGTGTGGACATGCTTTGGCTCCTTTTGTACTGAAGCCCGACAGGTTACCAAGGGTTGGAAAATCATTGATGGTGCAGAACAACATGGCGCGTAAAGTGAAGTTCTCTCATTTGTACGCATCCATACTTGTACCCCTTCGTTCCACAGTGTCACAAGATCTTCTAGCAATGGTGCTAGGTACACATCAATATCATTCCCAGGTTGCTTTGGCCCTTGGATAAGTAGTGACATCAAAATATATTTTCGCTTCATACACAGCCAAGGAGGAAGGTTGTACATACATAGATTGACGGGCCAAGTGCTATATCGGCTGCTCATGTTACCGAAAGGATTCATTCTATCTGTACGCAACCCTAACCTTATGTTTCTCGGTTCTGCACTGAACTCTTTGAAGCTCCGATCGAAGTTTCTTCACTGGGTAGAATCAGCAGGGTGTCTTAGCTTTCCATCTTTCTTATGCTCCTCCGAGTGCCAACGTAGCAATCTTACCTCCTTTGGGTTTGCAAATAAACACTTCAAACGTGGGATCACAGGCAGATACCACAACATCTTAGCAGGAGGTTCTTACTTCACCTTAGCAGTATTCTTATGCATGTATCGGGATACTTTGCACACGAGACATACATGCATGTTTGCATACTCTTTACAGTAGAGGATACAATCATTCGGACATGCATGTATTCTTTCTACTTCCATTCCCAACGGACAAAGAACCTTCTTTGCTTAGTAGGTGGTGCTGGCCAACACGTTTCCCGTTGGAAGGATGTCTGGTAGGAGACTTAACAACGCCGTGAAACTTTTGTCGGACCAACCATTACTTGCCTTTAATTTCAGCAGCTCAAGCACGGTTGACAACCTTGTGTATTCCAGCTTGCAGCCAGGGAATAAAGGTCTCACTGAGTCCTCCATTAAGCCCTCGAATTTATAAAAATATCTCTCACTGTAGTTCTCTTCTGCATCGCATAGCATCTGATCCAGATTGTCATCGTGCGACCTATCCTTATCAAAAGCACAGTCCACATCCGGCATCTCGTTGACTTCCTCGGTAATGTCGTCATTATTAACTTCCTGTATAATCTGCTCTTCATCGCGACTGATCCAACATGTATACCCTTTTTGAAACTCCTTCGAATCAAGTATGCTTCGATCTGCACCGGGTTGTTAAACATCTTTAGATTACCGCAATCAATGCATGGGCAGTACATAAATTTTATCCCCTTCTTCAACATATCTTGCTCGGCGGCTCTTCTAAAAGCAAACACGCCATTAATATACTCTTGACTCACACGGTTCACACCGTACATTCAGTTTCGGTCTATCTATGCTACGCATGTAACAAATTAGTGTCAAATTATATTAATAAACCGCAAGTACGTACTCTTCCTATTGACCAAAAATACTTAAATTGATTAGCGATTAACTTAGAGCAAATATAAAGGGTTACAGATCGTTACTCTCGGAGTTCACGATGAATATCCCAAATTAATATCCCACGAGATCCCCCTCCCTTTCTTCCTCCTCTACTTCTCCTCCCTTCCTCCTCTCTTTAGCTTCTTCCTTTCCTTCTCCTCTCTAAGGTGGCGCAATGGGGATCGAGAGAGGGTTGGCGGGGGCGCAATAGGGATCGGCAGGGTGGCGGCCGGAGGCGCTTAGGGTAGGGTCGTCGGGATGGCTCGATATTTATAATAGCAAAGATATCACGATGGTTAAATTCGTGATGTTGCACTATCACAGATGGTTTATAATTAGAACCGTCTGTGATAATTCACAGACAATTCTTAATAAGAACCGTCTATGATATCTCGATTATCACAGACGGTTTTGATTAAGAATCGTCTGTGATAGTGCAACATCATAGACGGTTCCAAAGGAATCGTCTGTGATAAGTACAACATAGACGGTTCCTTTGGAACCATTTGTGATGAGGCGTCCACTATATGCTATTTTGTAGTAGTGACATATTCTGAGATCGGCTCCTTTACAAATTTTCTTTCGAAGACCTATTATTGGGCCAAATTACATACTTGGAATGAGTTAATTCTGAGAATTGCTACTTTACAATTGGACCTTCAAAAAGATGTTTTCAGATGGAATTTAAATAAGTCTGGACTTTTCACGGTACAGTCTTTTTATGTGGCACTAATTGGAACTAATGGAGCCTCAATTAGGGATTTTTTGTTCATTAAAATTTCATTAAAACTAAAAATATTTTTATGGTATCTCAAAAGAGGGGTAGTGTTAACTAAAGACAACCTGGTCAAAAGAAATTGGAGGGGAAGTAAGAAATGATTTTTTTTTGGAGGAAACGGCGAGAGTGCCGCTATTGCATTGAAGAGAGGAAAAACGTATCATATAGGGTTACAAAAGAACAAAAAAAATATATAATAAAAAGATTGGTCGCCGCTCCTAACGCCGGCAGTCACCTATCTTTTGGGCTTATGTTTCTCCTACAGGCTGGGTTTTATTCCTGCCTGGCAAGCAGGCTTGAAGAAATGTTGTTTTTGTATTAAAGAGAAAACAATTCAGCATCTTTTTATTGACTGTCTCTTTGCACGTCTTGCATGGTGGGCTGTTTAATGTGCGTTTAATTTATCTCCTCCTGAAAGTATAGAACACATGTTTGGGAATTGGCTAGCTGGTATTTCAAATATTTTAAAGTCATAACTCCTAGTGAGCTAGTGCCTTGTGTTGGTCTATTTGGTTATCTCGGAATGACATGGTTTTTGACCAAAAAATAGTATCAATAATCCCTTATAGGTTATCTTATTGAGTGAGTATTGGTTGATTGCTTAGGCAACTCTGCAGAAACCGGTCCAGAAGGAGACCATGTTGGCCGGAAGCGCAAGGTTGGAGTTAGTGGTGAAGCAAATCTTATACAATCTTAGGAGACGGTTTAGTCACATGATTTGTAATGATTGAGTTTAATTTTCAGTCGTCTTATGGTTGTAAGGCTTTACACCACTTTTAACCTCTCTTGGTAATTTTGGTACTGTCAACTTTTTAATAAAGTGGGCTATATGTATCCTTGATAGATAGACTGAGAGAGTTTTTCTCTTCTATTATCTAAAAAAAACTGGGGCGTTGATGGTCATATCTTATTTCCTGCAATAACTGTTTTCAGGCGGTGAGGAAGCACAACGAGACAACGACGCCAAGAAGCAGGAGGCAACCGCCCACTACAACGCTGACTTCGGCAAAGAGTGAGATGGAGAAACCAGACGGAGTTTAGAGCTCACCTGATGCACGCAAAAGATCTCGGCTAATTTGTTTCGCCTGACTTCGTATGCTTCCGTAGCTGACCTTTGAGGGCTGACGTGCAATTTTAGTTAGATGTATTGCAGGGCCAAATCCAATGAATACTGCTTTACATGTCAGGAGATTTTTTTTCTTTCATAAAGACTCATTCATAATCCTAGTGATCACTGGTTAATTAGTGTCAATATATGGCCATCCTTTGCCATGGTAATTGGTAAAGAGGACGCATGCATCTACGCCTAGCGGATTAGAGAGAGAAATTAAGACATGGTATGAGAATACTTGTTTGTGTTGCAATGAATGCACCGTGAAAGAATGGTACATGACTATGAATTGGCCTCACCACGGACCTTAGAGATCGGAAGTGGGTGTCTAGTTCAGCTTCAATTAATCCTAGAAGACCGACTACATACTAGCATACATTAGTCTCTAGTAGTACTACTACTTTTGATCTTATAGATGGACAAAAAGGAGTCAGCATTTGCGTCCAACCGATGTTCTTGATCCGTGCAATTAGCTAGACAAGGTTGCCAGACCACGTACACAGGCACGCGCAGGCATGACCATGTATATCTTCATCTTGTGAAGCCCATGATTTCCCTACGGATTGAGCCTGCAGTTTGATTCCCAAAATCCTTTCAGGATAGATTTTACCTACCTTGGACGTTCTGTAGCTTATGACCATTCATTCGGTGAGGAATTGATCTTTACCGTAGCTTGGGAGAGATTAGAAGAAGCTCACAAGTTCAGAGTGTTACTAATTGGTAAGCAGCAGATAGAGATTTTTTTAAAAAATAATCTACTTTTTATTCAGAATTACATAAATAATACTACTGTATTTTTTTTACAAAAATAATCATCAGTCGCCATACCGTTGGACGACTATAAAAAGCCGCCCAACGACAGAGCAACACCAGTTTAGTCACCCTCTGGTTGAGCGACATCTAATAGTCGCCCAATGGTTGAGCGACTCCTATAAAGTCTCGAACCATTGGGCGATTTTAAGTAATAACTTTACTATTTTATTAATCCGATTGGAATAATTGTATGGGAATAAATGTCAAATTTTGTAGGTAATACATTTAGCAAATCCTGTTTCTAAGATGTTATTTTTTTTTGAAAAAATAAAAGGATGGTGACAAGGTTGGTTGGTCCGTTTGTGATTTTCGTAGAATCTCGAGGGTATGAAATTTATCAGACTCACAATAACATTTTGTGATCGTTGTATGTTGTTATAGTGCGCTAAATTTTTAAAGAATTTTGTGAGGACGATAGAGGTAGCAATGATTCATAAGTACCAAGGTAAATGATATTACGATGCACCAGGAAATTCAGACACGGTTGAGAACTTTAGAGAAATGGCGCAATAATAACAACATGACAGTTGATCCGACAAGGGGTTACATGGCAAGTAGGCTACCGAACCAAGGATGGTACACGCATGCCTTTAAAAAATTAGAAATACATGGGACATATGGACAAAGAGAGTCGGACTACTGCGTGGACCGAGGCCATTTGACCTTCCTTGCAAGCTCGGCATTATACTCCTCGCTGGCCGCCTCAGCCTCGGCCACTATTTCCCTCTTTTTCTCGCGCTCCCTCTCACGAGCCTCGCGCTCCTTACACCTGCACGTCTCGAGATGGACCTGCGTCTCCCGTCGGATACGCTCGTTGTGCTCTTCAGTGCGGTGCTCCTCCTCCCTCCTCTCGCGGTCCCTATTGGCATCCCACTCCTTGCAGTCGAGAGTCCACTGGTCGTGTGGGTAGATCTCTAGGTCAATCCACTTGCGATAGTACTTATATGTTGTGCTGGCGCTACGTACGTGGCTGAATTGTAATTTGTTTGAAGGAAATTCGCGTCCGTGAGGCAGTGGCTCTAAGGAGACTCGTCGGGTCATGTCACTGCGCAAAGTTGACTCGTCGGGTCACGTCGCTGCGCAAAGCTGACTCGCTGGGTAATAAAGCACGGGAAGCAGACCCGAGGAGGAATCATGTGGCAGCACTGCGTCACGTCTCTGCGGGAAGAAGACTCGTTGGGTCACATCGTTGCGGGAAGCTGCCTCGTCAGGTCACGTCGTCCTGAATAGCTGACTTATCGGGTCATGTCCTGGTTTGCAGAAAGTGGTCACTTCCTGCTTTGCAGAGCGAGGTCACGTGGTGCGTTGCCGAGCGAGGTCACGTCGTACATTGCAATTACGATGAGAGATTGACACTTCAAATAAAGTTAAAATTTGCAATTACGATACAATTAGTTTCATAGAACTTACAACAAGCAAGGTACTTACTGAAGTACAAGTTACAACATGCTATCAGTTCTAATTTTAGTACCACTATGCACCCAACAAGGAACAGTGCAGCACTTCACGCCGGTGTTCCTACGTGTCGGCAGACGCCTTGCAAGTTCTCTCAGTATGGCCTTCCTAGCGGTAGCGGCCGCAACGTCTACCCTCCGCTCCAGCTTCCCCTTCGTCCATATTGTTCCTAATGCAATGACTATGCCGACACCCTTTCCATCCTTCAACAGGTCAAGATCTGAAATCCAAGTATTCTGTGCAATATCCAATGTGGCGAAGTTGTCCACAACCCTGAAGCTTCTTAGCTTGTCGCACCAGGCCTGCTGCACCCTCTCATTCATGAAGTACTCCGATATGAAGTTCGATGGGTCCATGTGGATGGTCCCGCACACAGCGAGGACATGAGAGCATAGCTTGTGAAGGAGCTTTGGCTTGTTGTATGTGCAGCTAGGTTCATTCACATGGTCTCTAAGGCATACCTCGTGGGTAACAAGAGACCGAGCCGTCCCAAATTTAGCTCTGTCCCGAAGGACCACATCGAAACGATGCTCCGTATTGCCCATCACGAAGACCGTGTGCGACTGACCATTCTTGGTCTTGGCCTGCATGTACGCTGTAAGTCTCAAGCAGTACTATCTATGTGGGTTGGCTGCATGAAGTGCCGTATTTGTATGCCTTTCCCTGAAATATCCGATTGTACCATGCAGAACGTCTTTCACGATGGCGATAAGGGGCTGAGAACAGAGGCCCCTAATAACCCAATTGTACACCTTGGCAAGGTTAGTGGTCATTATGCCTTACCTTGCACCGTCCGTGTTGTGAAGCAAGGACCACTTCTCTAATAGCTCGGCCTCAATCCAATAGGAGAAGCACCCGATGTCCCTTGAGGTCCTCCGTGTCAAATGGGGAGGATCAAGCTCCTGCAGTGGTATGAGGCGTTCGGGTTGCGCCGCCCCAGGAATGAGCGAACGCTTGTTCCTCTCGACGACATGCTTCCTTGTGTGCTCCTCCAATATCTCTCACAACACATCAAATTTACGCTACTAATTATGTATAGCAAGCCTCTTGAACAGCTTCATCAATGGTTGCTGCTTGAACTGCTTGAAGAAGTTGGCCCCAAATGACGAATGCACCATCTATTCCTCATGTCTGGCCAAGGGAACGGCTCATCGGGGTCTTGCTGATGTTTTCGGATGGCCTTCATCAACCCAGGGTGGCGATCATGGATTAAGCAGGCATCAGGATGTGCCCCAACTACTCCTCCTTTAGATATCAAAGGAACCACAACCAGCTATCAAAATTCTCACTTTCAACGAAAGCGATGACTTAGGGCAGAATCTAATTGTTGCCATCAACGCCAATTACTGTCAGGATCATGCCCTTCTATTTTCTAGTTAGAAACCTCCCATCCACTGAGATCATGGGCAACACGTGTCTGAATGCATTGATGCAGGGACCGAAGGCTAAGAATGCCCTCTATAGTACCATGAAACCTAGCGGCGGTATTTTGGATGGCTTATCCTTCACAGCAATGTATGTTCTCAGCTTCTTGTCGTACAACACCTAGAGCATATGAGGAAGGTTGTCATAAGTTGTCTCGAAAAAACCAAACCTCCTTTCCAAAACCTTCTCCTTAGCACACTATGCCTTCGCGTAGTTAATCTTGTACTTGAATTTATGCTTGATAGCCACCATGATGTGCTTGGCCTTCAGGTCCATCTTCTTCACTATCTCTCCGTACATCACATTAGCTATGAAGGTGGACGTTAGGTTGGGATGCCTCAACAAAACACTACTGAGCAAGCAGGAGTGCGCCTCCACTGTAGACACGATCCAGTGAGTCTCATACTTGGGTCTACGTGTGTGTACACGCCAAGGACACCCAACCTGCTCGCAGACCACAGTGTACTATTCCTGGCTGGATTTGAGTACCCGAAACGTCCGCTGCATGGACATGGCCGACAACTTAATGGCATCCTGCAGTGATCCCTTGTTAGCAAACATTGCATGAAGCCGAACCTCCCTACCATGGTACTCACACGATGATTCGTTATTGTCGTGCACAGCATGACCCTCAACGTCCACCATATTCCATTCCTGGGGGATGGGACCTTCGTCCTCCTCAGAAGAGTCATCACCAACCTCTTCTAAAGTTTCCTCCTCCACCAGAGCTATCAAGTCATCGATCTCCATCTGGCGCACTATGTTGTCGACATGCTCCCCTGCATCCGCCTGTGCACTGGGCTGAGCATGTGGTGCGGGATATTCCTCTTCTGCTTTGGCAACATGGGTCACCGCGTCTTCTTTTGCCTCCACAACATCGTTCACCTCGTCCTCTTCATGAACCACGCGCTGTGCGCCCGAGCTGCTCCCGCCAACCCAACAATAGCCGTCGGTAGGGCTTCCAACCACTCCCTTCGAACATGCTTGCGCGAGTAGCACGCAATCGTAGCCACAGCACCGGCAGCCTTCCAGAAATCCCTTCCATGCAACCGTGCATATCAGTCTAATCAACTCCCACCGAATGTGTGTGGCAGACCGACTCCAAAGCCCATGTACGACGACACTACACACCTCGGGGTCCAAAGAGAAGCTTCCAGTGAGCCACTGTAGGACATCTCCGATTCAGGCATTCTCCACGTCCGGGTGTACCATACTGTCTTTGGTAGAAACTACTTAGGTCGACACCGTATGAACCTTCACGAACCGTAGCAACACCGTAATGCACTTTTAATCTTGTGGGCTCCGACATGACTGATTTATCACTGTAAATATTTCAAACATTGCAACTAGCGATTTCTCAACATACATTCACCAAATACGTGCTAAACTAACAAGTAACTACACGTCGCCTACATTCGGCCGAGAACAAGAACAGACAAGACTATTACCTTCACATGAAGACCTTCTCTTCTTATCAACGAGCTACCTTCATCTTTCTCTTTCTCGTCCTGAGCTCCTCTCCTCCCTTATCCCCCTCTCTCGAGCTCCTCTCCTCCCCTTCTCTACCTATCCCAAGCTCCTCTCCTCTCCTTCTCTCCCTCTCTCAAGCTCCTCTGCTTCTCCTTCTCCCTACCTTCTCCCCCTCTTCATTACCCCTATCCTTCTATTCCTCCCCTTTTCTCCTCTCCCGATCTGCTCTCATTGTCTGTCGAGAGAAATGGCAAAAGAAACTGTGACGGGACCAGGTCTGGCTTTCTATACAACCGTCTAGTCGCTCAATCGTTGGATGACTTGGCAGCAAGTAGTGGACCAACGGTTGAGCAACACGTCGACTAGTCGCTCAACTATTGAACGACTTGGCAGCAAGTACTGGCCTAACGGTATAGCGACACGTTGACTAGTCGCTAAACCGTTGGACAACTTGGCAGCTAGTAAACAGTTCAACAACTAGGGTATGAACGATTGGTAAGTAATACCATAAGTTATTGTACAATGCAAGAGGGAATGCATAGACAACCATGTCATAGTAACTATGAACTACAATACGTAAACAAATAATACAAGTACACACAGCACAATGAAGACCCCCTACTGGCCACCCGCAGCACCTCCTCCATCGTCGCCATATCCCACACCTAGTCTGTGCCCACCAGTACAACCCTGCTTGGGCTTCCGAAGCACGGGGTGCCGGGGCTGTGGCCTAGACAGGGAAAGCCACTTAGGAGCCCTGCTGACCTATGCTCCCAAGGTCTCGGGGGTCGACTCCACCTGTGCTTGCGTGCCCACTAGGGCCCCGTTGAGCTACGACTCGAAAAGAACCTCGACAGGTATGGGCTCAGCTTCTCTCGTGATCTCCGTGGAGTAATCCGCGAAGAAGGCGTCCACGGCCTCATGGGCGTCAACGTGTGGGGAGAGCTAAACTCCCACCTGGAGCACGAAACCTGCAGGACAAATAATGTTAATTCCAACAATATATCGACGATCACAAACCTGTAGAGAGGAAACGTACCTTCATCGTGAGCCATGGTTCGCGACAAAGGGTCATACCCATCATACTATCCATACAGGTCAAGGAAGAAAGGCTATTGCCCTGGCGTTGTCGAGTACATGTCCAGGAATGATGGCGGTGGCGGTGGCGACGTGTACCCACGTGCCCACCCAGACACTCCGGCTTGTCCCGGTGGAGGAGGGGGTGGGTAGCCATGTGTCCAGTCTGACCCTCTAACCTGTCCAAGCGGGCGGGGCACATGTCCAGTCTGACGCTCCAGCCTTCCCAGGTGCATGCGGGGCACATGAACGTGGCCCTCTTGAGCCTTCTAACTGGGCTACAAGACATGCCGACCTCGGTGTATGTGCTGATGAGGACACCTCGTAGATCGTGCTGCACGACATCAAGGTCATTGCACGCCTCACCCCACTGTAGAGACTCAACGGGCAAACTGCGCCATCTCGTCTCGCGTCACCTTCGCACTGTGGGGGAGCCTATCCAGGATCGACCAGGACTCCCTCACCATCGCGACGTTCATGTCCGTCCACAAGGAGTACACGAAAGTGTCAAATTTGTAATTGATGTGACCTTACTCAAACATGTTGAACCATGAGAGTACGTACCGCAAGTACATGTTCTGCATGAAGTGTATAGGGAACGCGTTGGTCGGTGCTGGTACGCGAGTGGGGGAGGGTCCACGATGCGCACACCAGCCTGGTGCATGTCTGCGGAGCGTAGGTACTCGTCGTACATGCTGGGGTCATATGGGGAGCCCTCCTGCACGCAATCCTAGAGGGCGTCCACCCACTGCACTAGCCAAGACTCCATCTTTGCCGCCCAGTTCATCCTGCAGCCAACCCTCCTACTATGCCTGCGAAACATACCACTACAATTAGAAGCCATCGTAGCACAACTGGAAAAATATATGAACATGTGTTGTGTCTAACTCACGTGTGGGTCGAGTCAAGCATGCACATCCCAACTAGAAAAGGAACAACCTGGCGGAGGCCGAATTGGCGCATCAACCTATGCACCGCGTAGTCCTCAACGAACACATCGAAGACGAGCTTCTTCCATGTCAGCCAGTACGCGCGGTCGCACTAGCACAGTGAGGACAGCCCAGTGGGACCACGGTCCTCCATCTCCTAATCAGAGTACAACTCCAAACAAACATCATCTGCGGTGAGGCGGTCGAGTTGCTCGATGAAGTGCTCGTACACATGTGTGACCTACACATGTGCAAACTGTGCTTGCAAGCTGGGACATTGGTTATAAGGTGTCGAGACCCCGGGTATGCAACCCCAGGACTCTCTGTGTATTCTGAACTAGTCCCATGATCAGTAGCTAGTTCACACAGTTGCAACATTGGTGTAATCATATCCACACAACCAAACTAAAGATGAAGTAGACAAATTAATAATATTAAGTAAAAGAGACCTTATGGTCAAGTCTTACAATGGTTGCCACACAGGGCTAAAGATAACAGAGTAAACTTGCAGCGGAGAACAAAAACATCTGGTGGAGGTCACCCAATATGCCCACCGACAATCGAGTGAAGGAAGCGACCTAATTCGCATAGTCTTCAAAGAAGTCTTCTTCATAGAACTCTGAGTTCACTGGTTCACCCTCCTCTACTGATTTAAATAGAGGGCGCAAAGCCGTGAATACTTTGAATGTACTCAGCAAGTCATAGGGAATTGTATGCAAGTAATATTCATGCAAGGTTTGACAAGGACAGCTTTATGCCTATTTTGCAGAAAGCAATATTTGACATTAAATACAATAAGTAGATTGCAAAGCACATTTAAAAGACATTAATACATAAGTAATCAATTTTCTTTGAAACAACTAGTGAACACCCTGTTCACTTCCCAACCAAAACCACCAACAAGATTCGACCAACCCATTCCAACATTTTCGATAAAAGTTCTACCCCTTGCGTGAAATCACCGGGCATGTCCATAACGGGGACACGGCTATTCAATAGTTTTACAATCAGAGGTTATGCGACTTGACCCACAAGACACAATTTCTCTAGTTTGTTCGACATATATCTATGCCACCGCTCACTACCTTAGGTAGCAGGTCTAGAGTACGTGACAAGGTTTTTACAAAGCTCCATTTTAACTTTCGGATCGCTCACGAGGTTTCGCCATTCAGGCCCCTCTTGCGCCGCTTTTCAACCCTTGATGAGCCGAATCAAAACTTTGCTAATTAGTCGACTGTGTCTATCGGTCTAGACATGTGGTTGTACGGTTAAAACCCAGATCAATGGTTCAAGGTTAAGCTCTTAGTTGGTTGCTCAGACGAGACGTTTCCACATTCCAAGTGTGCGTAACGGCACCCCCCTTTTCCACCACCCACTCTTCCAAGCATAAATCATTTTCGTTCAACCCGGCCAAATGACCACCCTAGTCATGGCACAACATATTTTATCAAAAGTGGCTCTACCACGGTTCCATAATTCCTTTAGTCAAGTTCAACCATTCTTGAGTATGAGATCATGAGTCTATCGCATAACTAAAGCATTGGCTAAGCGTAGCACGATACCCATGTTGGTATTTCAATAATGTCCAACTAATAATTAACCATCCTAAGGTGTCCAAGGAGTTATGTCATTCAAGGATACTTATCGTTCGCAATTTATCAAGGAGGCATAATGGCAATTAGGTAATTAACTAATCCCGAAACCATTTATTATAAAATTAGCCATGCATGTTTATAACAAACAATATACTTTTATAAAGATAGGTTCAATATGATCAAAGGTCTACGACTTGCCTTCGTTGAAGAGTAGAGGTGCTTGATCGTTCGGTTGCGAAATCTTCCAAAATTTGGAATCTATCTGTGCGAACAAAGCTAAATAAATAAAACAACTCCAAATAAAATTCAAATAAATACCAAATAAATACTAATAGGAAGACAAGGAATTTAGATGAATTTAGAAATTTTAATCACTCGAATCGGAGTTCGAATGAGGAAGTTATGGCCAAAAGAAGTTGGAAAAACACATAAAATGATGAATTTAGGAATTTCCTGATTTTCCCGAATTAATTTTCTAAAGGAAAATCAGAAAAATCCCACTCGGTCTTGTTGGGCAGCCACGTCAACAAAGGGATGCCGTGTTCTTGTTGGGCGCCACAGTAGCGACCACGTGGCTTGCCACGTCGGACCCGAGGCAACAGCGCTCGGCCCAATGGTCGCCGTGAGCAGCGGCGGCGGCGGCGAGCGCACCAGTGTGAAGAGGAGCTCACGGGATCTTGATCGTCTTGGTGGTGAGGACGCGGCAAGACGGGAGGTTGGCGGCGAAAGCGAAAGCGGCGGAGGCGGCTCGGCAGCGACAGCGGGGTTCAGTGGGAGCTCGGGGATGGGGAGGTGCCGCAGAAAGCCTTGGCTTGGCGATGCTGCGGCGAAGGGTCGGCAATGCACGGAGGTGCTTGACGGCGGCGGCGGGTGTGGCGAAAGCTCCACGGCCGACGGTGAGGAAAACTCCAATCGCGGCCGAGAGAGAGCGGGAGAGAGATGGGAAGGAGAGGGGAAAGAGAGAGGAGGAGGAGGCGGTCCGGGCTCTCTTTATAAGCGACAGGGGGAGGAGGAGAAGGAGAGCTTGCCATGCGGCCTTAATGGCGGGCGGCGAGTCTTGGCGAAATCCAGCGGAGAAAGGGGCAAAAGAGGGCACAGGGGCATGGGCGGCGCCTTGGGTGGCACTTGGGGCAGGGGTAGGGCTAGGCAGCGCGAGAAGCGCGGTGCGGCGAGAATCAGTGAGGCCGACATGGGCGCGGCCGGCTGCCAGGCGCCTGGCAAGCAAGCGGCTTGGCGAGGAAGCAGGGACGGATGACACGAGAAAAGGACAAGGTAGGGATAGGCTAGCCGAGGAGGCGGCGCGGTGTGGCAGCAGTGAGGCGACAGGTAGGCGGGCGCCACGAGGTTGAAAACGACGCCGGGTGGTGACAAAGCGAACTGCTCATCGAGAGAGGGGAACGAATGGGAGGGAGGCGAATCTGGGCCGTCCGATTCAGATCGGACGGTCCGAAGGCTGCGTGTGGTGCAATTTGGCCGTGAGGCGGGCAGCGTGAGGAAACGATGAATGGGCCGAAGGAGATTCGGCCCAAGAGCCAAAGGAGGAAATTCTAAGGTTTTCTGATTTTTGAAAATACCAGAAAAGCAAAAGCATTTTTAGAAAATAGCTTAAGCCGTCCAAAAATTCTAGGAAAATTCACAGAAATCCCTTGAATTATTTAGGACTTAGTAAAAATATTTTTAGCTTAACTATTGCTTTTAATTTTTGTAATTAATTATTTTTAACTTAGGGCAAAAGGAAAAACCAAATTAAAATCCAACAAAACTCAACTTAAACCAACTTTAATTAGTTCAAGTTTTAATTAAGTCAAATTAAACTGCTTTTAAAATTCTAAATTACAAGTTAAGCTTTGGCAAATTAATAAAACCAAATGGTTCACTTTTAAAGTTTTCAAACTTGTCAAAAACTCAGGAAAAATAGGGATGTTACATAAGGGATGACCCATAATATGACTGAAGTAAAGATAGAAGAGAGTACGTACCCATCTACGTCACCAAAGGGACCCTACGATCGGGCGGTCCACCGCACCGCCGTGGTACATGTCCGTGCGGTACGGACTGGAGTCTAGCAGCATAGGCCATCTGAGGGAGAAGCGCTCGAACGACTATAGCTGCAGCAAGAGGGGCAGCTAGTGAGGATAGAGGCCGGCCTCATCTGACAGCACGCCTCACAAATGTCGCAGTACGTCGCGGAAAGTACGACAGATCCCTAGCTGATCTACACCTCCTCCCCGTCGGTGATGGCCCTCACGTACCCAAGGAGGCGGGCATCGATGGAGTCACCGTGGCTGCTGGTAAACAGTACCCAACCGAAGAGCCACAACAAGAATGCCTCGAGATAACGCGACACCTAGTTATTAGTGGGCTCCGCGACCATCCGTTCAACCTATGCACAAATGAATAATTAGTAAGCACGTCATATAACAAGGATAATGCATTGCTTAATATAAAAAAATGGATAGCATATGTACCCGAAACTGCGAAAGCCACCGCATGGGCGGCCCATGCCGCTGTTGGGTCTAGAATACGAAGAAGGCAAGCACGGCCTCAGCCAAAAGAACCCCCTTTGTCGGACCCGGGAGTAACACCCCCAAATCCTCTATGTATTTCTGAACTAGTCCCATTATCAGTAGCTAGTTCACATAGTAAACAAATATAGTAACATCCATAAATCGCACAACTTTATTAATAAATATGAGAGTTTATTACAAAAGAGGCTTACAAGCCAACAATAAACAAACACGGTGAAAACAAATATGTAGTAGAGTCCAGCTGATCTTCCACAGACATTCAACTGGGGTAGCGGCTTAGTCGTCGAGATCTACACTAGTAGCGAAGTCCTTTTGAAATTTATTTGCATTAAGTAAGGGTGAGCACAACTTTCGTGCTCGTAGTTACACCCATAACAGAGTTAGTGCATGCATGGATATTACCAAAAGAAGGCTTATAGGGTTATTTGTGCAAAAGAAATATTCAACATTTTAAATACAATACTAAGTTCAAAAGCTCAAATTTTACAATATCTAAAATTGAGTTTTAACTAAATTAATAAAGCTAGTGTAGGCACCAACCTAACACTAACTTAAACACGGGCACCAACCCAGGGCTTCAACCCATAACTTTTCTTATGGTCACCTATCCATGATATAAACTATTTTACAAAACCTTTTAAAAAAAAAATCAAAGTCTAACTTTGAGTGGCTTTGCTCAGCATGTCCATGACCGTGGACACAGTTATTCGAATAGTTTTACACTCTACAGAGGTTGTACAACTTTACCCACAAGACACAACTTCTTAAGTTTGTTTGGCATCCATCGATACCACCGCTCACTACCTTAGGTAAGTAGTCTAGAGCAGGTGTCAAGGCCTTTACAATGCGTCATCCCACCATAGTCCCACCTCGCTAAGATTTCACTTCCATTGGGTTAACCACCCGTCGGACTCAAGCCCCCTCTTGCACCAAGTGGGAATATATAAAAAGTAGATCATTCTGGCACCCATGCAACTAGGCATAACCACGATGAAAACGTTGCAAATTAGTTAGCCAAGTCCCTCTCATTCGAGACATGTGGTAGTACGCTATGGCATAGCAAGATGCAGCTCGAAGACCGGTCCTTAACTGACTTAGGTCACCTACAAAATAACCCCTCGGCCTCAACCCTACACAGATTGAGCCCATGCATAAATCTGCACCCACCAACTATCCACTTCGCCCAAGTCCAAACCAATTTTTGATTTTGTATCATTTTTCAAAGCATTAATAAACTTCTATGACACACCAATGCCATGGATACAATTTAAACAACATTTGATTTTTGGCTGTAAATTCCCAAATCAAATATTTCAGGTCTAAGCATGGCTAAGCATAATTTTTCCCAAAATGTTCTAGTTCATACTATTGCATAAACTATATTTTTATCTAAGGTATCAAGGTAGGTTTATTTCAATGTTAATATTGGCAGTACAAAAGAGTTAGGCATAACTATAATTTAAAAACAGGTATTAAAATTACATTGAATAGAAATAAGCATGCAATAATAATTTAATATAGAATTTAAATAATTTCAAATAATGGGATCAAATATGATAAAAGATGTAACTTGCATTGCTTGATTAATTGTTACAAGCTTGATAAAAATCTATACACAAAAATAAGCCAAATTCAAACAAAATTCAAATAAAATTCAAATAAACTCCAAATTAAATAATTTCAGTTTAGATAGCTATAATTTGATTTTATATGAATTTAGGAACAAGAATCGGTGGAATCATAGTTCGTATGAAGGAGAACTAACATCCAGAAGGTTGATTATCACATGAAAAGACAAAATTCTGAATTTCAGAATTTAAGGAATTGTTTTTGTAAAGAGAAAGAGGAAATATACACATGGCATGATGTGGCCGCTGACTTGGAGAGAGAAAGTGAGGTGGCGCTCGGGTGGCAACTGTGTAGACGATATAGTGATGTGGCGCTCGTGTGACAGCCATGTAGACGATATAGTGACGTGGTGCTCGGGTGGCAGCCATGTAGATGATATGATGACGTGGCGATGTTTTTGGCGTAACATGGCACAACATGGCAGTTATGAATTATTGCGAAATTCAAAATTCCGTTTGAATAGAAAGGTAGATAATATTGAAAGGAACATGTAGGTAAAAGGGCTCACGTAATTACCCAACGGATGAAGAGATCGGGCTTGACGGAGTTCTCGTCGGACCTGGAGAAGATGTAACCGGTGGTGAAAAATTAAGTAAATCAAAATTCCACTTGAATAGAAATGTGGAGAATCGCAATAGGAACTCACTAGTCAAATTTGGTGCACAACGGAGCAACGGATGAGGAGATCGGGCTCGCTAGAGTTGGAGAAGAAAACCGTCGATGCTTTTGTGGCCGAGGTGAACCAATAGATAAATAAAAATTCGACTTGAATAGAAATGTAGAGAATATCAAGAGGAACTCACCGGTAAATATTGGTGAACAACAGAGCTACGGATAAGAAGATCGGGCTCGCTAGAGTTGGAGAAGAAGGGCTAGCAGAGGGAGCTCCGAAAGGCTTTTGGCAAATCTGAGCGAGAGGGATGTGGCGAATGGGGTGGAGGGGCTACGGTTCAATTTATAGGGGCAAAGGAGTAGCAGTTTGGTGGGAATCGCTCGATGGAGTTAGGGCCAGATTTTTGGGCTCTAATTTCTGTTTTGACCGGTACTATAGCCGTCAGAATATTCCGAGTAATCTTCCTTTTGAAAATTCGGAAAGACACTAATAAATTCGAGAAAATAGCAAATAAATTCTGAAAAATCTAAAAAAAATAGAGATACTAAACACAACATTCTTAACTCAAATAAAATAATAATAGTAAAAATAATAATTTTATTCTTCGCAGTAATTATGTTTATATTCTTTGAAAATTATTTTTAAACTTGAAAAATAGTAATATAGCTCTAAAAATTCTTTAAATTTTCAAAGTAGTTAAATATGGTATTTTAGGCTTAAATAAAATATTTTCAACAAAAATTAGTTTTTACTTGCAAACAGCAATTCATTTTTAATTGCTACATTTTACAAGAATCAAAAAGGAATTTTAGAAAATACCAAATATATTTCAAAAATTCTAGAAAAATTCAAGGAAATTCCTTGAATTATTTTGAGCTTAATAAAATTATTTACAAATTAAATTTAGAAATTATTTTTGTACGAAAATTATTTTTAATTTAGGAAAATAAAGAAAACATTTTTAAATACAAGAAAATTCAAGATATTAATTTTAAAAATTCACTTGAAATGCAAGAAAATCCCAGAAAACTCAATAAATTTTATTTTTGACTTTAAAAACTAAGAAATTAAATAATTGATTTTTTCTTTTACCAAGAAAAATCTTTTAAATTCTGTAAAATCAAGAAAATTCTTTGTGACAAGAAAATCCAATAAAATAATAACTTTATTAATTTTATTTTGATAACAGAACTTTGGGATGTTAAACCCTCAAACCTACCTAGTAGGGTGTCGTGCCAGCGGGTAGGTGCGTCCGGCGGGGAGGTAGTGGCTCTCACGATAGGCAAATTGAGTAGCAGCGTGACGTCCTGGAGAGTGGGGACCATATCCCTGAATGAGAGGTGGAAGGTGTGCGTCTGGGGCCGCCAACGATCCACTAGAGCTGTCAGCAACGATCGGTTGAACGGAAACCACTGTGACCGCTCCGGGCCAGCATGGACGTCCCCATCATCCTCGACCAGAGTGTCGTCCTCGTCGGTGGCCTCAACCATCCGCGCAAGAGGTAGAAGGCCGGCAGCACTCAGCCTGCAAAGCACGAAGAAGTAAGTACATAGCAGACATAAGACACAAAGAAATGACACAACTTGTAGACAAACCTATCTATCTAGCATGGGCGTAGTCTCCAAGCCCGCTGGGGTGTCCGCATACGGACCACCCCCAAGTCAGTCGCCTACCCCCTAGCGTGTGGAGCATGATGGCTGGCGCGATGTTGTGCGTCGATGAGCCGGTCTAGCAGGCCAAAATGCTAGTCCGAACCGCCAAGGTTGCGAGCCAAACTTGCAAAAATAATGGAATGACTACATGTTTTTAATGACATGTTCACACATATTAACTTATTTACCAATGTTAGCAATTGTTATCAACAACACTCCATAAAATTAAGTTGTTTTCACAACTAAAATACTACAATAGTTAGTTCATTCGGAAAAAGCACAACTAAATACAGATAAACATCAGGTGTCACGTGAATACAATATCGATAATGCTTGGTTTACCCAACGCTAACATGCGTTAAATCAATAATTGCTTATTTGCCTAATCTTTACCATCGCTACTGCTCCCCCAACACAAATTTTAACACAAAAGCACAACTAATTATATATAAACATTAAGTATCATCTGAATATAATATTTACAATGCATGGTTTATCCAACCCTAACATTCGTTTACCCGATAATTGCTTAATAGCCTAATCATTACCAACACTGCTACACCCCCAGACAAAATTTCTAGCTTTGCCATTAATAATATGACACTACACATTACGCATCTAAAGATTTTTGAAGCTAACCAACCATTATTTTATTTGCTAACAATGTATCACTATACATGATATTGCTTGCTAACCTACCATGGTTTCAAAAGTACACGCATACAAAATAATGCTAGAGACTCACCGTCGTCGTCATCGAGGCGAAGATACTTTCTTTCCCCCCTCTCCCTCTTCCTCTCCTCTCTTTCCCTCCCCCTCCCCTCTTTTCCTCCCTCTCTTCTCCTTCCTCTCTACCTCGGTCTCTGGAAGAAAAAAATGGTGAGCTCGTATTGGCCGAGCGCGTGCGCGCCTTATAAGCGCCCCAAGTCGCACAACCGTTGGGTGACTAGGGCCCAGCGCTGAGCGACAGGTGTCCTAGTCGCTCCGCTGTTCGGCAACTAGGAGGCCAAAGGTCCAGTCGCCCAACGATTAAGCGAATTGGAAATTGGTCGCTCACTCGTTGGGCGACTAGCCTCACGACCCCCCGAAAGGGCTTTGGACTATAAGCGATATATATATATATATATATATATATATATATATATATATATATATATATATATATATATATATATATATATATATATATATATATATATATAAAGCCAATTTTGAAGGCACAAGCAGTCAATGCTTGGAGATTTTATAGAGAAGAGATCAAGAATAGAATGGTAGATGTATACGTACCTGGGACGCAAGGGAGGAGAACTTGACCAGCATGAACACGGTTACAAATTAGCCTAACCTTTACAAATCTGAAAAGTTAATTGCAGCCAAGCCCCATCCGAACCACATCGATCCCATGTAAGCCAACCAAGCACAAAGAACCGACATCAATAACCCTCAGTACCCATCAGAGAGCATTAACCAAACCCACCATTTTGCCCCATTCATTTTTGTCAATCTGAACCCACAGCATGAACTAAGCAAGATGCACATACACCAATAGCCCTCAGTTTACATCACATAGCAAGGGGACTATTAATATGAACTAATTATCAATTCAATTTCAGCATAAGACTATTAACATCATTACATCACAGAGCAAGGGGACTATTAATATGAACTAATTATCAATTCAATTTCAGCATAAGACTATTAACATCATTGAGCAGTTCAATAGCAAGGACAGTAAGACCAAGGATGTCCAAACCCACCAGATCAGTAGTAGCCCTCGGCATCCATCGTAGAGCACTAGCCATTTTCATCACAGAGTAGGGGGGATAGAGACAGAGAGGGAGTAAGGTAGGGTGATACCTCAGTACAGTGCAACCACGGCAGCAACCCCACCACCAGCACAACCCTCATCCATCTCCTTCACCTTGCATAAATCACACAAACATCAGGACACAACTTAAGGCTCAAGCATAAAAATCAAACTCAACAAAAGACATTAAGCTAACAAAGAGGAGAATAGAGGGAGGATGGGAAAAGCAAAGCCAGGGGGCTAGGGCCCGAGCTTGAGGAGGTCGAGTAGGAGAACCAAGCCATGGGCCTTGGCGAAAGCAGCAGAGGTGCGGTGGTGGTGCGATGGATTGGGTGGCGGCGTCACATGGTTGTGGCACGAACCTGACACTACATAAGACACTCCTATCATATGAGTGTCTTGTGCACTCTGAGTGGTGTCTGGCCGGTGATGGGAAGAAGGGCGGCGACGGCAATGGGGTTGGGCGGCGGCGTCAAGGTGGGGAGGGGAATCGACGAGAGTAAGTGCGCTGGGGAGTGATGAGTTAGGGCGGGCGCAAACCCTAGTGGTCGGCCGGGCTCGTACTAATAAAGAGACTTATCAAAAACAATTCTTTTATGGGCAAATCGGTGATATGTCCCATATCACAGAGCGGTTCAAATATCAAACCGTTGTGAAATGGTTTTCCTCAAGTATATTATCTTGTATATACACTTACATGACATGAAGAAATTACATGTTTATATGTCAATTTTGTCATTTAAAATCTTTGAAAATTTCTTTAACTATATATATATATATATATATATATATATATATATATAGTAATAATTCAACTTATAATTAATATAGTAACTTCACCTCCAAACTAATTTTTTTTCATTTTGGAACTTTCATATAGCCAAGCAGCATGGCGATCGCTTCTTACAAAGATTAAAAAAGTAGAAACCTATAAATTAATAAACAAAGTTTTTCTAGTGGCGGAGGTAGGCTGCTATCTCCATCTTCAATACTTAGTAGGCGGTGGCATTGGCGTCAGACGGTTCGTGATCGAACAAAGCCTGAAATGCATCCACCCACTGACGCACTCATTCAAGTGCCTCCCAAAGATCCTCGGACTGTTGAACCAAGAAGAATTGAGCCTATAGGCTCTCTTCCCTTGCTTGAGGGGTCTCAGCTTGGTCGACTCGGTCACCCGTCGCCTCAATTAAGCAGTCCAAGTGACGGCAAGCCTCCTGGAGATGTGCAACGTCGTTGTGGAGGACCACGACGATGATGCGATAAACTCACCAAAAGTGGGAGATTACTCGAAAGACGCGGCGGGGGAGGATGTCAAGACGGCGGAAGGTGGCCATCACCTGCTCTAGCAAATTCTCGGACAGAGGAGTGAAGACACCTTTGTTGAAAGCAGTGTTCTTCATGAACAACCGCCAACGTCTGTGAGAGAGGTGTTCGTCTGAGACGGCGAGTAGGCCATGAATGTCGACGACAAGGGAACAGAAGAGGCGGACATTTCTATTTTTTTATAAGTACTAGAGTTATATGTGGAGATGATAATCATCTTCGATGGCGGATGATCCTTTTTATAAAACAAGGAATAAATTCGGGCGTGAGGCGAAGAGACGCATCGAGGGCGAAGCGGCATTGATGCGACAAAGAGCGCGATCGGCGGACGAAGAAACTAATCATTGGGCTTTAGCGGGAGTCATGGCGATATTATCACAGACGATTATAACAAAAAACCGTTTGTGATATGTGGTGATATCACAAACGGTTATTATTAAGAACCGTTTGTGAAGTTTCATAGACGATTGTTTGTTGAAAACCGTCTATGATATGTAGAAATATCCTGAGCGGTTATTGTTAATAACCGTGCGTGATACTCCTGACGGTTTAAGTTATGAACCGTCGTGATATTACCTCTTCCTGAGCGATTTTTAGCGCGACCCGATAACCTGAGCGGTTTCTAAACCAAAACCGTCTGTGATTGCATGTAATACAGACGGTTTTGGTCAATCATCTATGATGAGATGTCCAATATTAGCCTTTTTTTAGTAGTGATGGAACATAGAGAAGGAAGGAACCACCCGGTTGAAGCTTACTCAAGAATGGTGCACGGGGGAGCTTCTCCTTCCTCAGCCACCGAGAGGAAAGATGGCGAAAATGAGAGAGGCGCGAGGGTATTATCCCTGGGAAAGTGATGGAGTGGAAGCGGCGTGAAGTAGAGAAACACTAGGAGTGGTCGGGAGAGGCGGTGGAGTGACGCTGTCGACGGAGCGTCGCAGGGCTCGACGGCCGCGTGGAGCTTAGCTCCTGCGCGTGCGCCAGCGAGAGGAGGAAGGCGAATCTAACAGGTGGGGCCTAGCGATCAATGAGAGTGAGAGCGGTGCGGTTCGATGCGGCTCGGTCGGTATAGCTAAGAGGTTGGGCTCAGTCAAGTCGCTCGAGTCTGTTTCATCGGACCATTCGATCTCGACTAGGACAGCTCGGATCAAGTGGGGCGTTCGGACCGTCCAATCGGGCAGCCCGCGTGGACCACACAATCTTGATCGGACGGTCAATGGCATTTGGTTCTGTCCGGTGCAGGTAGGCAGTGCAGTCGAGCCGAGTCAATTGGGTTGGGTTCGAGTCAGTCCAACAGTGCTAGGGTTTGACTGATTTGGTTTAAGCTGATTCTTATTTGCCCAAGCCACTAAAAATAGAACTAAAAATTCCTAAAAGTATGAAATAAATCAGAGGGGTTTCTGGGAAGGTCTAGTGCTCATAAAAATTCTTAAACCTTACTGTTCATGATATGTTTTGCTCAGTTTAAATTCAAACTTAGAATAGGTCATTGTAGAGTGTTTGAATTTTCTGAGGATTGAAACTAGTCCCATAAATTTGCAAAAAATTATATTAATTCATGATAATTATTATAGTAATTTAATAAATTATCTCCAGATGATGATCACAATTTTTCGTTCCTGTTTCTATTGGGAGTTAAATTTTGAAGTGTAGGTTTAATAATTGTTTGAGATTTTTCAAGTGCAATAAATTATGCAAAAGCTTCAAAACATGATGCATGCTGATGAAATGCATGTGTGAATTGTTTTGACATGTTGATATCCCTACTTTGTTAACATTAGGATATGGGTTAGACAATTTATAATGTCATTTGGAGATTTAGAGTGCGAGTTATCACACAAATGCTTACTAGAACGATAGTTTTTCTATAAAGAGATGTAGAAGGTTAATATGATAAATGTGAATTTGGGAGATTTATGAAAATATCCAGAGGGGTGTGCCTCTATTATTTTGAAAAAAAACAAAATGCAAAACCTAGTTTTGGACGTGAGCGAGTTATATTATAATTTGAAAAAGTGGGAAGGGAGTCTCACTAGTAGCTAGGGGGAGATTCTCGCTCGGGTCAGTTAAGGACTAGATGCCGGCAAATCCAGATCTAAGACTTTCGTACAACCACATATGTTATTTATGGGGTGGCCTTAGCTAATTAAGTCATCGAATAACTAGCCTTGCATGTAGATAGGCCGAAGAGTGCGGACAGGGCCAAGGGACCGACATGTCCAAAGGGACTCCCTCACCGAGGTGTTGGGAATAAAGTTTGTCGACACAACTGCGAATGCCTCACTCAATAGGAGCAAATCCGGGTAAGTGAAGGATCCTCACTCGATGGGAGCAATCTGGGTAAGTGAAGGATACAATCCATTCACTAGGCTAGTGCAAGGATAGGGCTAGATGATGTAAAGGCTTCGATACGTGCTCTAAACTGCTTACCTAAGGTAGTAAGTGGTGGTATCGATGGATGCCAAACAAACTAGTGACTTCGTATTATGTGGGTAAAACTGTACACCTCTGCAGAGTGTAAATCTATTATAATAGCTATGCTCACGGTCATGAGCGTTCATAGTGTGGACGGTATGGGTATAGATTTGATTTTCACAAAAACTGTCTTATCGGGAAAACATGGGAAATGGTTTGTGATTTGTTTGAGTTAACTACCGGGTTATGGCTGAACATGAAATGATGCTCACAGCCAAGGAGGGTTGCTTGTTGTAGTTATTATTGAGGATTCATTCAATTACTTACTACAGTCCTTTACTTATTTAAATTGCTCTTTTAAAATGCCGTTGCAAAGTACTACTTATGAATATTACAAATAAAATCTACTTAATGCAAAATAACTTGTAGCATAGAGTTTTCTTTTTGATTAGCCTTGCATCTAATATAATTTTTGCGATACACTACAAGTCTTGCTGAGTACACAAGTACTCAATCTTACTTATGTTGTTGTTTAGAATATGAAGAGGAGCTGATACCAGACGATGCGTTTTTCGTACCCAGAACCGGAGGGTTCGGTGACGGGTCTATCTAGGATCTTGTACCTTGTCAGGTTGCCTGAGGGTTGGATGGGCAAACCACTGGGATTTTGCTACTTTTGTCTTTATTTCGCTGCTACTCTACTCTATTTAATACTTGTTTATATTTGGCCGGTCAGCTTTTGTGATGTAATAACTGTACCGCTTAAGTTAAGTACTATTTTGCTTTACTTTACTTGTGAATGTATGAATGTGAATGCTAATTGTTGTGAATATGTGTACTAGCCACTGAACATAGGACTAGTAAGTTACACACATAAGGTCTTCGGGTATTCCACGCCCGGGAGTCTGACGAGTGTCGCGTTAGCCTGGCCAACCACGTGACATATCGTGTCGTGCTTGGTCCATACCGGCCTGCCGGGCCGAGCCTCGGCCGGCCTGGAAAAGCAGGACCCCGGCCGGCCCGGAAAAGCAGGACCCAACTCCGAGGTCTAGTGTTGCTGACTGCTGAGGTGTCTACTTTTCCTCTGATAATTACTTTACTGCTAAAGCTATCCTTACTACCTGATGTCCTGTTCCTTTTGATGATGGTGCAATGCCCACCTCTCGCAAGTCACCGGCCTGTTATTCCCATGCAGGTGTAATGTGTTTGCTCAGCATGATTCATGAAGCAAGTAAATTAACAGCAGATTGCTAGCGGCTAGTACAAATTAAGAGAAGAGAAAGAAGCATGCATGGGCAGGAATGGATATTAAGCTTTGGAATCACGCTCGTGGAATTTTCTCGGCCGATCGACTAGCCAACAAGACTAGGTTATCTCTGGGCTCTGGCGCATGCGCGCGATACATGGCAGTAAGATATAGCAACAAATGACGGGCGCTTTCAACCCCATACCATCATAAGCATATGCATCAGTCACGAACCCAAGGACGCTCCTCTCCGGCCGGCGGCCGCGCCGATTATTATGGTCGTACCACGTACGTGAGTATATGCTAGTTGGACTCGTTCTCGTAAAAGACTTGACTTAAACTCGAACTTTTACCTAATTTTATACAAGATTAAAATCCCAACACCAATTTTATCTGTAACAGCCTCATGTTAGTAAACAGTAATAATATGCATTTTATAGCATTTTTGGCCATTTTGAAACTTGTGCATATTTTGTTTCAATTTAAAAACCTCAATTTTCAAACCAACCCTAAAACTTGTTTTGAAGTTTCAAAAGAAAATGCAAGTCAATGCTTGTATTGAAGCCCGGAAAATATTTTTTATCAAATACTATATTAGTTTTCACAAATTAAGAAAAATTTTGTCAAATTTTTAGAGATCTGTTTGACCTCAAGAAAAACCCAACTTCAATTTTAAACCTATTCGGTTAAAGTATTTATTTGAGTATTTTAAAACATGAATAGTGGTGTTTCAAAAATTTTATGGGAACTACATAACCCCAGAAGCATCTTCGAAAAATTTCAGATTTTTATAAATTTTATTGCTATATTTAGCACCCCGGTCAAACTAGCTCGTTTTGAATTTGAATCTGGTCAACATCGGACTCAGACCGAACCGGTGTTCACTGTAGCGACTCGCGCCTTCCGACTCGGCTGGACCAAACCCTCTCGCGCGCATGCCGTTCTGACCGTGCCACTTTGCCTCGTCTCACTGACGACCCCAGGCTCGCTTGCCAGCGGCTCTCTCCCTCGTCGTCTCGTCTTGAGCAGTATGATGCCATGCAGCGTGAGGTGGCGTTGCTTATGCAGCGTTTAAATGCATGCAAGCACCACTTGGCCTCCTGTTGCTGACATTGCTTAGTCTATTGTCGACCTGCACACTTGCCCTCATTCTCTCCGGTCAGAACGTCAAGAAAACCCCGTTTCACTCCTCTCGGCCGAACTAACGAAGCTTTCGGTTCTTCCTCATCGCTCAGGCGTTTCCTCCCATTCTTGTACCCTTTGTCTTCTATCTGGATGCCTTACTCAAATTGATAATGGGAGGTCATGCTTTTGCTTGTAGATTCAGAACCGCGGGCTTGTCATTTGGTCTCCCGGAGCGCGCACCAAAGGCCGCCGGTGTGGCATTTTAGCATCCGGTGAGTTCCTTCCTCATTCTTGTGCGTCATTTCATGTGCTAGGTTATGGGGAGTAAAACCCCACAACTTATTGCGTTAATGATCTTTCAGGTTGGTTGAATTGTGGATTTCTTCTATATTCAGCCGAAAGTGCCCCTTTCATCTCCAACTCCGGGTGGGTGAGTTCTTTTCCAATTCCTCCTAATGTAAGCTTCCTAGGGACCTTTATGACCTAGCCTGATCACCCACACTTTGAATCCTTGCTTAGGTCATCTTGTCGCCGTGGATCTCTTTTTGCCGAGTTTCGGTCACACGCTGCCGGCAAGATCTAGTACTTCTCCGACCATTTCCTAAGCTCAGGTAGGTCCCTCATGACCCCTAGTAGCTCAAGTAGGCACTAGTTTGTTCAATGTGTTACCAAATCATTGAATCCGTTTTTGCCGTTTTTGCACTGCCACAGGTTTCTTATCGCGTCGCCGCTAGGGTTCGCCGCCGGCCAATTTCCGGCCACCTCCGGGATCGCGACCCTATTCTGAACTCGTTTGAGCTTCTAGCTCGCGTGGCCATGAGCAGTAGCCTTGACAAACCAAAGCAAAGCTCACGGTACCTCTTGCTCGGTTGTCGGATGGCGAAACAACAACATGCTGAGGCCATTAGGCGCTAATCCTTTATCGGTTTAAAATTAAACAATGATTAGTGTTTTAATGTTGTCTATAGCATGGAAAAACTTACCAGCGAAATTTTGCCGGTTACCGCTGGTAACCAGCGTTACCGGCGGTAGCCGGTAGGAATTAAAACCGGCAAAAAATCGGTTTTGATGAATTTTGTTCAAATTTGATTTTTTTTAATTTAAAATCCCAAAATTTCAAAAAAAAATTGAAAATTTTGGCCGAAATTTCCAATTTTCGCCGGTTACCAGCCTTATCGGTCCCCCAGGTAAAAAATAGACCAAAAGTTTTTCACTAGTCTTTAGCTGTTTTGCTAACGGGTGGGACCACGCACAAAACCACGTGTTTTAGCCGTTGAGTGCAACGCTGTGACGCTGACGCGTGGGCCCAATTAATTGGTTAAGTGGTTCGGTAGAAAAAGTTTTCAATGCGTTTTAAAATTCCGAATTGATTTATTGTAGTGAAAATTAGTTGAACTTCAAAAATTCATAAGTATTTTGTTTTAACTCCAAAGTGAGTGAAATCTATTTTGTTAGTTTTAGTTTTTACTGAACTTTAATCTAGTATAACTTTTAAACCTACCCCTATTGTGGAAAATTTCATTATTTATTTTAATTATACTTTAATGACTTTAATCTTGTAAATTTCATAACTATTTCAAATGAACTCCTTTTAAACTGAAATTTTCCCTAAAATTTCCTTGGAGATAAAACCTTCCTACTGTAAGTTTTTCATGCATTTTCTATACTTTTGCATTTTGCTACTTTTCTCGATGATTCATTTGCTATCATTCTTTTAGGTTCTGATTTACCCGACGTGAGTGAGTATATTCTTGAGCAACTTTGAAATTTGAAAAAAGTGGTTTATAATCAAGGCAAGCATCCTCTTAAATCATTTTGATCCCAATTTTGGTAATTAGTGTTTTTGAAATAACATAATGATTGTGAGCATGCTATTTTTGTATGAATCATTACTTTGTGAGTTAGTTAGTTATATCCCAATCTTTGTGGCTCATCCTTAATCAATTTCATACAATTATGCTTAAGATAGAGATCTTGTGTTAGAAAAATGGTCTTTAGATAATTGCTTAGCCATGCAAGTCAGTAGAACGATAGTTTGATTGACAAGCTTATCTTGTCGGTCATGGGAAACACCAAATGAATTCTAGATTTGTTTTCTTTGTTTAGATTGTTAAAAACTGAAAGTTAAGTTAAAATTTGTATGCTAAAAACTTGGTTTAGATCTAGACAAGTGCTTGTTAGTGATGGTGCCTTTGTGCACAAGATTTGGGAATGTGGTATTCTTGTCTGGATCATTAAGGACCGAACTTTGGGCTATCATGCCAAAAACTACTTGTACTTTCACATGCTGGATTGGGGCCGGTTTGGTCAAGTAGGGGGAAGACTTTATTAAATTGGAACACAGGTGGTGTGATGACATATGTGTTTGATCATATGTTCATAGGGATCCGATTGCAATTTAATATGTGCGGGTGAGCACAGTTTTAGATTTCAGTTATTGGGTCGGCATTCCCAACAAAACTTGCATGCCCTGGTGTGACGCCTCGTGTCATTACCCCAAGGGTAATCACACTTAGGCATACGGATTACTATTCGTTTGCTCAGTAAAACACTGCTCCAATGAATAGTAAGCCTTTACTAGAGTTACACAGCAGAACAATAAGATAGAAACTGTACATTTTTATTCCAGTACTAGCCACGCAAGGCTATGGTTCTTAGTACAAGTATTATATAGCTACAAAAGGAACTTCTCCTTTTCTCTCGCCAACCCTGAAGTTTCGGCCTCCTATTCATCCCACGTGTCAAATATGGCATCCATCTCGCCCTGGTCCTCACAGTTAGCGCCATCTCCTCCTGTGATTGCTCCAGTACCTGCATGTCCTTCGTCCCACTCGGGATAGTTCCCGGCCGGACGAGAATCTACAAAGGAGAATACTAACAAGGTTGAGTACATGAGTGTACTCAGCAAGCATTAATAGAAAAAATGCACTAGATGACTATCTCTATGTGTTATCACATTTTCTATGTCCTCTCTTTTCTAAAAATAACTTATTAAAACATTAGGTGGAAACTTTTAATACTGAAAACACTACTTGTCACTTGGAGAGAAGAAAGACCCCTGGTGGTTCCCGTAGACTCCAATCCAGGAGACTGACATGAATTCATGATTTTGAATAGCACTGCGCAGGCTTGTACCACTTTACCCACAGTTATTCTAAGCTCTAAATGAGTTAGATCCCCTGCATTTCCTTTGATGCGGGTTCGAGTTCAGAATACAGAATGTTTTCCAGGTTACGTGATTAAGTCTCCACCCATTACTTTCCATCGGTGCTGATTCAATCACGTTGCTGACCTCGTCATACATCGAGTTCCAGTAATGTTGGTTGGTGCGGCTCTCTGCCCCAGCGCCCAATACATTATTAGACCTGAACATTTTCATATTTGTATTACTATACTGCATGACCTGCATGCATGGATTAATGTATGGATGTGTATTGTGGATTATATGATGCATGGGATGTCTATGAATCAAATTTTAGTGTGCGTATGATCATTGAAAATTTCTGCTAGCATTGCTATCTTGGTTGCCAATAATTTTGTTGACAGCCACGGAGTCATTTTAGTGACGGTAATACACTCAGAAAAAAACAATTCACTTACAGGCACAGAACCATCAGGTTTTATTTTCTTGACGGTAATGTCCAACTGTCAAGTTTTATTTTTTTGATGGTAATGTCCTAACCATCAAGTTTTATTTTCTTGACGGTAATGTCCTAACCGTCAGGTATAGTTTTCTTGACGGTAATTCGAAAACCGTCAGGTATAGTTTTGTTGACAGTGAATACCTGTTAACAAAATTCTTTTTATGGACGATTCGCAAAACCATCAGCAAAATAGGAAAAAACCGTCAGCAAAATTTTTCTTGATGGTGAACCGTCAGACAAATTGGATTTTCTCAACCACCTAGACCTGAGGGGATTTTCTTGACGTTTAATCGTCAGGAAAATAAAACCTGACGGTTTTTTATATTTTCCTGATGGTTTTTGACCGTGGGGAAATACCCCTTTTCTAGTAGTGATGCACTTGCCTCATCCTAATGCTTTCCTGTAATACACTTTGGGCTAAGGGCCTTTCGGTCCATTTGCTTATAAATCACTATGTAGGTGATTTCTGCGGTTGGGTAATTCAGTACATGTGGGTGTCGGAATAAATTAAACGCCGAATGATGAAACCCACGAAAGCAAGAGGTGCCGACTAACTCTAGTTGGTCTGGAAATCCTACTGGACTTTGGGGATACTGACGACACCGTCTTGGTAACCAAAACATATTTACTACAATCGGTTTTACTAATCACTTCCTATGATCTTCTTGACGCGAGGGACTGAGGGCTGTGGAAGGGTTCGATGGTTGGCGATGAATGGGCAAAGTGGCAAGGATGGCTGCTGTTACCAGAATGCAAGAAGCGGATTGTAATTTAATTAATTGTTGTTATAAATATTGCAGTTGGTTGTAAGATTAATTTTGAAACAAGCAATGGGTTTGTAATATTATACTTTTGTTTTGCGATTGGAATGATGCAACGCTCTCAAGGTTGTAACAATTATGCGCTTAAAACCAACTTTGAAATTACAATTTGTTCTAGATTTAAGGAATTTTAATTATCGCTAATTACCGATTACTGTTAATTAGTTTAGGTTAATTATACGGGTTCTCACATCCTACCCCCCTTGAAAAATTTCGTCCTCGAATTGAAATCTCTCCTGAGGGGGTTTTGGGGCAGACTTTGCGTAATTCGTCCTTGTTCCCCGACGTGGCTTCACTGACGGAGTGACTCTTCCCTTGTGCTCCGCACGAATGTACAGTCCTATTCCTTATCTTCTGGTCTTCTTGTCGAACTCTGATCCCACGGTACTGCAACCGTGTCCCTTTGAGTTTTTTTTTGATGGGCGCTTGTTTGGCTTTGCAGTCGATACTCACTTCCTAGGCGGTTAGTCAATATAGACCTATAATTACTTCTAGCCCCCTCACTTTTGTAACAACGAGGTTTACTAGGAGCTTGATTTTTTGGAATACAAACTCCCAATGACTTTTCCAAAGGTTTAGAGCTTCTATTGCTCTCCACTAGTAATGCATCGAAAAGAACAATGCTCATGGAGGGTGGAAGTAATAGTGTACCCGTTACTGCATCTAGTGCTTCTTTAGTCTACTTGGCAGTCATGTGAGTCAGGCATGCCGATCCTCCTCTTCTAGCTCCTTTCGGGATGGTTTGGTTGCCTCCAGATTGCCTCATATGGGTGATCTGTGGTGGTGCTGGGGTGGGCGGTCTTGGCACAAATGCTGGTGATGGTGGGGTTCCAAACGTTCTCCGCAGGTGGGGACAGTCGATCTTACGATGACCAGGTTGCCCACAATTGAAGCATGCATCGGTTCCTCTCAGGCAATCTTTCATCAGGTGGTTTCCTCTACACCTCGCACATCTCATTGCTATGGCCACTGGCTGCTGTTGGGTTACTGGTGTCTGAAAAGGTGGGTTGAAGGGTCGCTGTTGAGGTGGTCCATATATTGGTGGTTGTTGCTGCGACATATATGGACGAAGTCTATGAGTAGGTGGGGTATGGTGGTCAGTTTTGGCTTTCTTCCTCCGCTCTTCGGTGATGTTGGAGTGTTCATTTTCTAGGATTATAGCTCTATTGACTAGGTCTTGGAATTCGGTGATTTTGTGGATGGATAGGAGCATTTTAAGGTATGGGTGCATTCCATCCAGGAATTTTTCTATTTTCTTCTCTTCAGTGTCGACGTCGGCTGGGGCGTAGCGGGAAAGATCATTGAATTGACTCAAATATTCAACCATCTTTTTCTCGTCTTGAGTTAGAGCCCTAAATTCTCGCTTCTTTAATTCCATTCTTCCCGTAGGCACATGTGTCTCTGTGAAATGTATCTTGAATTCAACCCAAGTGATGGGTTGCTCGCTGACACGGTTACGGTTGTAGTTGAGCCACCACATGGCTGCGGGTCCAGTTAACTGGTGCGAAGCGTACCGAACCTTCTCTACATCAGAACATCCGATCGTGTCCAACTTCTTCTCCACCTCCTCTAGCCAATCACTGGCGTCCAAAAGGATCAGTGGCTTTGGCAAAGGTGGGAGGGCGAGTTTGGAGGAAGTCGCCCAAACTAACCCCGCGGGTTGGCTGTGAGGTGGTAGGAGCTACTCGAGTTAGAAGCGCTTCCATGAAGCGGTTCTAGCTTTCTTGAGCTTCCTTCCTAGAGTTTTCGGCTTCCCTTCTGGAGTTTTCAAGGAATCGAAAAACATCAGCCATTATGCTTAGGGGATCGGTTGCTCTAGTGGATGGCAGTTGACTGGTTTCTGGTATGGTAGTAGCTTGAGGTTGAACATGTGTTGACTCATTGAAGTTTGCTACCGGATTCTCTGTTGGCTGATCTTGTGGCCTGAGCTCCAATGTCAATCCCAATTCACGTTCTTCTCTTCCTTGACCTTCCATCCTGTAGGGGAGATGCTTCGAAATGGTTGCAATAATTGTTGTACTTATAGCATTTTATGTTTTTGGTGAGTCTTTCTGCTGGTTATATTAGTTATTCACCATTCAGGAGTAATTTGTGGTAGGGAAGGAGTTATCGTATTTGTCTGACAGAGTTAACTCGCGGGTGAGTTGTATTATGCCACACACAGATAGTCAAATAACACTAAGAAATATAGAGATGCAAAAATATCCAAATCCTATTCTAGCTGAGTCTCTCGTGCTCAGTCACGCTTGAGATCCCATTCTCAAGACCGCCCAAACCACATGTTTGGGACCGCTCAGAGCTTGCCTCTGAGTGCGACCTACACTACCCTGGATCCATACGCCCAGGTATGCTCGAGATCCCGTTCTCGAGATCGCCCAACCATGTGTTGGGAAACGCTCAGGGCTCATTCCTGAGTATGCACAGGACTTCGCTCTTGGGTACACCAGAGCTACATGCTCGGAGTGCCACGGACCACTCGTCCGGGAAATCTGATGTGCAGAAATGGGATAAGGCATCTTTTTGCACCGTCAGCCATTTTCTTTATTTTCTTTAAGTAGTTACGGATTACCTTGATTGCTGACGGGTCATTTTGGTGATATAGATGAAAAGATGAGGAAGCTAACGGGTATGGTCCGGTCTTATCCAGAAATTGGAAAAGCAGGTCCATACCAGAATTCTACTACATGCCTCTAGCCCCGACATGAAACTTATGATCTTATATTGGTACCCCCAACACCTATAATGGGATGGGAATGGCTTTGTGTGCTTGTGGAATGTTTTGTGAGGGGCTTGTGCTGGCTGTGAGATGGGGGGATGGTTTTATAGGGAGGATGCACTCGGTTGGTTTCCCTTGTGGCTGGTTAAAGACCACTATGCCCTTGCCTCATCCTAATGCTTTCATGTAATACTCTTTGGGCTAAGGGCCTTTCAGTCCATTTGCTTATAAATCACTATGCGGGTGATTTCTGCGGTTGGGTAATTCAGTAGATGTGTGTGTCGAAATAAATTAAACGCCGAATGATGAAACCCACGAAAGCAAGAGGTGCCGACTGACTCTAGTTGGTCTGGAAATCCTACTAGACTTTGGGGATACTGATGACACCCTCTTTGTAACCAAAACATATTTACTGCAATCGGTTTTACTAATCACTTCCTATGATCTTCTTGACGCGAGGGACTGAGGGATGTGGAAGGGTTCGATGGCTGGCGATGAATAGGCAAAGTGGCAAGGATGGCTGCTGTTACAAGAATGCAAGAATCGGATTATAATTTAATTAATTGTTGTTATAAATACTGCAGTTGGTTGTAAGATTAATTTTGAAACAAGCAACGGGTTTGTAATATTTTACTTCTGTTTTGCGATTGGAATGATGCAACGGTCTCAAGGTTGTAACAATTATGCGCTTAAAACCAACTTTGAAATTACAATTTGTTCCGGATTTAAGGAATTTTAATTATCGCTAATTACCGATTACTGTTAATTAGTTTAGGTTAATTATACGGGTTCTCACACTTGGTTAGCAGGCTCTATCAGTAACTTGTACTAAGAGGGATTTGTCATGCATAGGTGTTTCAATCTAATAAAGTGTTCTTGCTAAAAAGTACCAGATCTCGATCTACCCGGCCGACACACCTAAGGAAGTGTGTTATTTCTAGAGGCTTATGGGTTGGTTGAGTCATGTGGGGAAAGATGTACACCCTGCAGGGTTTAAAACTATTCGAATAGCCGTGTCCCCGATTATGATCAATACTTGATTTTGATAGACATCATCGTTAGACTATGAATTAAAATTTTGATATAGGAAAGCTTGGTATCGGCATGAAAGGTTATTCACTACTACAGGAAGCCTCATCACAGACGGTTCGGAACCGTCATCATGCAGTTTTGAACCGTCTATATTTGTTGATGCTGTGATAACAGGTTATCCTGAGCGGTTCAAAACCATCGTGATACGCACTATCATAGATGGTTTTTGTTGAAACCGCTGCGTGAAGGCTATTATCCTGAGCGGTTTTCATTAAAACCGTATGTGATCGAGAATATCACCGGCGGTTTAATTTACAAACCGTGCGTGATGACATTTTCACGATGGTTCTTGTTGAGCAAATGCGTGATGAGATTTCTGAGATGGTTCTTGTTTAGAACCATCTATGATAGCCTTTACGTGGCAAAAAAAAACGGCAGTTGCTAAAACTTGGAGGCCGTTTATAGGCCCTAAACGACCTTTTGGGGTTTTCACTTTTTGAGACCTCACGAAGAGAATCTGACCTTGACTATGGATTTTCGGATTGAGCTTTTCGTTAGCTTTCCAACGAGCCAAAGAACGTTGCAATCGGAGTTCGTATGCAAAAGTTATGATGATTTTACCGAGCGGTCGCGATCTACCATCTATATTTTTGCCCAAACCAAATAACTCAACATGAACTACACACATCACAGTAGCATCACCCACATCACAGTAGCATCAACTCAAGTAATCCACATCACAAAGCAAAGGGGAGTAGAGAGTGAGGTCGTGGGAGGCCAGGCGGCAGTGGAGGCCAAGGCGGCAGAGGTCGTGGGAGGCCAGTGGCGACAAGGTCGAGGCGAGTTGGAGGAGGCCGCCGGTGACAAGCTCGGCGGAGGCCGGGCGCAAGGTGTGAGGAGGAGAAATGGCAGAGGAGGAGATGGAGGTATGAGCTGTGAGGAGGAGAGACCGAGAGGAGGAGATGGAGGTTATATAGCACCTATCACAGACGGTTTTTAATAGAACTGCTCAGTGACACAGGCCTCGAGAGCGGCGGTCTTGGCGAAGGATAGCGAGGATATCAGAGGATCTTAGATATCACAAAGCGGTTCTTAATTAGAACCGTTCTTGTGATAACTAATTATCCTGAGCGGTTCTTATAGAGAACCGCCTCGTGATTAAACTCGATTATCATAGAGCGGTTTGTGAATAGAACCGTCATGTAATATCCTGAGCGGTTCTATTTACAAACCGCTGTGATAGATAACTATCACTGAGCGGTTCTAAAAATACCATCTGTGATAGGCTTCCCGCGCCACCCGCAGGTCCGGTAATACCCAACATAGACGGTTCCAAAGGAACCGTCTGTGATGGGGTGTCTACTATAACCTGTTTTGTAGTAGTGATTTATGCATGTTAACAAGTCAAAGTGGACAACCACTTTGATTTGCTTTGAATTATGATTAATTCTTTGCTACTTATTGTTTTTAGTCCAAACTTGTTTACAAAATGACCTTTACAAAAATTATTAAGTATAGAAGTAAAACTTGTTACTTTATGCAAAACTAATGCCACTACAACCTTCCCTTGGACATCATTAAGCATATATAAAGATTCTAATCCTTTGGATAGGTTCTACTAAACACTTTCTTTTAGTAGTTTTGTGTAAGTCTTGCGAGTACCTTCTGTACTCAGTTGCTTTAACCACTTGTTGCAGGTGAGGACGAGTATGTTTACGACACATCCATTAGCGCCGATTGTGTCGACACTAACGAGTGATGCTGTTTCTACCTCCACTCAGTTGCCTGAGGGTTTTAGGGCACACTTGGTGGTATTTTGGTGTTTATAGATGTTTTCGCTGTAGTTTTCTGTTTTAGCTGACCGTTAGTGTCTTACGTAATTATTGTACTAAAACTCAGGTCTTGTAAAGTTTTGTTATAAATATATGGTCTTTGTATAACTTTGTACAATATTATTAGGATATGTATACATTAATCTTTGATCTTAGAAATTAATATAAAATATATGTCCGAGAACTTGAAATTATGTTCATTCCTTATTAAAGATTTTATCTTTAATATTATCATCTCTTTTCTCCCAGTTTCAAAGGCCCGCACACTGATCGACGTCTATTCCTTCGCTTTCTCGTATTTTGATGGCACGAGTGATGCCCCCACGCCCCAATGCTTAAAGGCAAGCTCACCCTTCCCTTCCACCTCTCTACTCTCTAGTATACCATCCATGTGCTTGTGTATCTCTCTCTTTCGCTCGCTGGGAGCTACTTATTAGCTAGCTTGCGTTGCTAGTAGTACCTCCATTTCCATTTCCATTTCCATCTCCATTTCCATCCCCATGGATGTCCATTTGTGCTACAGCACCACCGCCGTCGTGGCGCTGCTTCTCCTCCCCCTCCTCACCGCCCAATTCTTCTCGCCGGCCGCGTGCTCTTATGCTGCTCCCTACTACTGCGACTGGTGCCCTCGCCACTCCACCGCCTCTCTCTTCCCTCCGGACGCCGACCTCATCAATGGCGCCTGCGGGTACGGGCCCACGGCAATGGAGCTCAACGACCAAGGCTACTACATTGCGGCCGCGAGCGCCCGCTTCTTCCGCGACGGCCAAGGCTGCGGTGGCTGCTATCAGGTACGTACTGTACTGTAGTTTTTTCGTTGCAAGAGAAGCAGAACAAAGTCATGCGTGATGAACGGCATATATTCACGCTAGCTGCAAGCATCTCTGACACGATCGATGCGATGAAATCGACCTTAATTTGGTGGTTAATCTCAATTAATTCTTGTTTCAGTTGAGGTGCAGAGACCGGAGGGCGTGCGGGGAGGACGGCGTCAAGGTCGTCGTTACCGACGTGGTGAAGGACGAGACGACCGACCGGACATCTGGGCTTCACTTTCTGCTCACCAAGGACGCCTTCACGGACATGGCTAAGCACGTCTTGTCTGCTGATGATCGCTTCACGAGTTTGGACACGGTCGGGGTCGATTTCAGGAGGTAATTATACTAGTTAAAATCTAATTATTAGAGATTGGCAGAGTAACTACTAAGGTTGTCAAGATCGTGACACATATTGTGGAATCATATGATCCACGATCTATGGAGCTAAAATAACACAGATCGGTATATTGGATCGGAATTTCATAGAATTATGATCCCGAAGGTTGGATTACATAGAATTGGGTAGGATCGTGCTCAAGATCAAGTAGGATCATGATCTTGACAACAAACTACATCAACATATAAAATTTTATTTTAACTATTGCTAATTTAGGATATAATTTGCTTTGTTTTTTTGTTGATGTTGATCTAAGCTTAAAAAGTATTACCATTAATATATTGTATTTTAAATGATTAGTTTACTAAAAAACAATTTAGTTGCATGTAAAATGAATAAGTGTACCCAAATTTACGAAACTAAATTCAAAAATCTACTATGGCCTTGTATGTTTGAAAACATAATTCAATTTTCATATAAAATATATATACTTTTAAAAATCTGATAGAATCGTGATTCCGATCGATCATGTAAGACAAAAAATGACCCCATCTAGTATCACGATCTTGACATGATTGGTAACTATAGTAGTATATTTTCCTCGTTACATTTCACCAGCTAGCTTGGCAACGTCGCAAAATTATACTTACTTGTCACTATTGGGATTGGCGTAGTCCCACTGTAGTAGTACCATCTCAGCTGAACGCTATCTTTAGCCCGTGAATGTTTTATGCACCTCGTGTACGAACATGGATGCATTCAACTCATTATGCCTTATGTTCGGGCATTTTTGAGCTCTAAAGTATTACACCGGTATACAGTTCAACTGACGACGACACTAGTGACTAGTGATCGATGGAATCCATTAATGCAAGCGTACGTGCAGGACACCGTGCGAGTACAGGCACAAGAACCTGGCAGTAAGAGTGGAAGGGACGAGCAGCAGGAACCGAGGCCACCTCGCCATCAAGCTGCTCTACCAAGGCGCCGCCGTCGAAGTCGCACAGGTACGCACGCGCGAGCATGTCCATCCATCCATTCCGTGCAACCGCAAATTGAGCACCGCGTTGCAAGTTCCATGGCATGACGACGATGTTTGTGCTGTGATACACGCATATATGCAGGTGGGTGCCAATGCCATGCCGTCGTGGCGGTACATGACGCGGCGCAAGGGCGCCCCCGCGGTTTGGCGCACGTCCCGCGCCCCGGCCGGGCCGCTGCAGCTGCGCCTCGTCGTCACGGCCGGCTGCGGTGGCAAGTGGCTGCGGACCGACGGGGCGGTGCTGCCCGCGGAATGGCGGCCCGGCGAGGTGTACGACACCGGCCTGCGTGTCACCGACGTCGCCGTGCGCACCTGCAACCTCTCCTGCGCCACCGTGGACGACGAGGGCGAGCTGGAGCTCAGACCAACAAGAAGCTAGAGAGCAGCGTATCGTCCACGGATTAATCGGAGATCGGGCACAAGCTAGGCTGCTTAATTAATCTGTCTGTACGTATCTGCCGCGGGCCGGCATTATTTTTTGGGCGAGCTGGCTGCAGCTGATTGCTTCACAAATCAATCAGGTAAGATTGGGCAAGTGCAATGATTCATATGGCATGTTGGTTGATGTTTGGCTAGGACAAAACGGCGGTGTATGCATGCATTGCATGTCGTACGTGCTCTCGACAGTGGTGGACCAGGATTAAAAGTTAAAACGAAGGGATGCTCATAGAATTCTAGTTTTTTTCTACCTCTAACCCTCACTTCCGCACTGATGGCCCATGGATGTCGGTGCTACCGAGGGTTCCTAGGTCCGACTAGACCTGTTCAAAAGGCGGGCCGGGCCGGGCCGGGCTTCGGGGCGGGCTTCAAGCCCGGCCGAAAATGGATAGGCCCGAGCTCGGCCCGAAAAATCAGTTTTTGATTTAAAAATAATATTTTACTCATTTTTTGGAATAAAAAAGTGATATTTAATTCATTTTCAGAATTAAAAAAAAGGATTTTCATTGTTTTTTAGACTGCGGGCTTCGGGCTCGGGCCGGGCCAAAAAAAACCAATCCTAGGCCTGGCCCGAACAGGGTCGGGCTCGGGCCGGGCCGACGGGCCAGGCTGGCCTTGAACACCTCTAGGTCCGACTAATGGTAGAGAGTATTGCGGTGAATTTCTTTTTTTGCAAATATAGCATTATTCTTGCCGACCCACCGTGCGATGGCCTCTCCGCCCGCCACGTCACTGTTGTTGCCGCCTGCAGGCGGCAACCCCCACTGTTGGCCCATCCCCTCCGCTTGCTGCCCCCTCCGCCAACCCTCCTCTCCCTTTTCTCAGAAAGCGATGTCGCGCCATCCCGTCACCTCCATCTAATCGCTGTCTCCTTCATCTAACTGTTGTCTCCCCCGTCAAATCCTTGTCTCCTGCATGTGCATGCATGGCAAACTTAATTAGCGTGCACGGGAGAAGGATTCCATCCCGCAGCAGCTATAAATTAGAAAGTGAGCGAGCGCGATTTCATTTCGCGGTCGCTCGCTCGCTCTCTTGCTCTGTCGATTATATTTTTAGGAACATTTCAACATTATTAACCGCCGTCATTCGTAGGTAATTTGTATCTCCGTCGATTTTTCGTCATTCGTAAATTCTTTATTAACTGCGTACTTGAGTAGTTGTAATTTTGTAGCGCACCTATTATAGGCGTTCTGAAATTTTCGTAGGGATTTTGAAGTGGATGCGTACTTAAGTAGTTGTAATTTTGCAGGCATTTACTTAGTTTGACATTGTTAGTCCCATGTAATTAGCGTTCTGAGATTTCCGTAGAAAAATCATTTTGACTTTAGGAGTCCCATGTATGCTAGGTATTCAAGTATGCATGCACCATACAATGAACACGCACATATGCAATTATTATTATTTTTAGCAAAGGAAAAGAACAGGGATTAACGTGTATAATTATTGAGGCAAGGTTAATTAGTTATGAAATAATTAGTCGTAGTTAATTAGTTTGTCTAAATCAATTAGTTTTAAAGGGTAATTTCAATGGAAAGCATCATCATTGCATGCAACTAATTATTCATACATGCACTGCTGGCCATGCAAGCAAGTAGTTGCTAGGTATTCAAGTATGCACGCACCATGCAATGAACACACACATATGCAATTAATTTTTTTAAGCAAAGGGAAACAACAGGGATCAACACACACATGTTTTTTTAATTATTAGTACGCAGTTTGCCATAATTAATTTGATATGTTTAAATAGTCATATTTAATTTTGTACCACTAAATTAGTATACATTAATTTGTAGTGTTAGTTTGGCCGTAAATTTTAATTTACAGTATTTTATGGTCATTAGCAACCTTCTCACTAATATTCCCTCTATTCCATGTGTTGCAAGCCATGTCTCTACCGGAACTTCTGGAACACTTCTACGATGAGGACCACCGGTACAATCTGTGGATCGCCGATGATGCTGATGGCTCTCCGCGCCCTGTTGCTTCGGACGGGGAGGGATTACTAGGAGCTGGACAATCGCTATGTCTTGATCCTCCGGGACACGGGCTTATTGCTCCTTGTGAGGTTGGTGTTTGTCGGACGTCGGATCACCCTAGACACCAGCCTGCTATCAGCACTTGTCGACAGGTGGAGGCCCGAGATGCTATGAGGACCCTCGGGTTATTTGCGTAAGACCGAGGCCTTCCCGGTCTTATGGAAATAATCTAGGCCTCAAGTAAATGAATTCCATCTTAACTTCATCTAAGTGAGAAGACCCGGTCGCCCTAGAGCCCTGGGAACCATGAACACCGCCTCTTTGCGGGTACTACATGGTAGTCGGTTCCCCTAACAACTGAATGGACACTTAAACAAGTTAAAAGGGAATTCAAAAATAGTGGGTATATGACCGTGTTGGCTCCCAATATCAGCGACCAACACGCCATACCCTTAACAACGTCAATCACAAGTCATACAATATTCGTACAGTGATAATCCCAAAGACATACAACATAATAGTTAAGTCTACAACTATTACAAAGCGGCCGACAGGCCAAATTCAAATAAAAACATTAAGTAGCAGCAGAAGTAAGCAAAATAAACAAAAGTTCAGCAATGGTGTGCCCCAGAACCCATGGCAACCAACTGGGAGTTAGAAACAACACTATTTGTTAGCGTCGCCAAAATCGGCGCTAACGAACTCGTCGGGCGTAGAATCGTCTTTACCTAAATTTGCAACAACTAGGTTAAGTACAAAATGTACTCACAAGTCTTACACAAAGTAAAAAATTATTTATGCTTAAAGGACAATTAAAGGATGGCATTATTGGCTTAGTTTTGTGGAAAACGCAACAATTTTCATCATACACAAACTAGTTTTACAAATGCCATTTAGAAAACATATTTAAAGCAAAAGTAAAACAGGTGACAAAGATAATCAGTGATATATAAATAGAGCAAACAACACCAAAGTGGCAGCCCACTTTGATAAACTAACATGCATGAATACCCGTTCATGCCGAACACCGAGTTGTAACCGTATCAAATTTAATTGAAAATCTAACGATGACGCATCCCAAACCAAGTATTGTCCGTAATCGTGGACACGGCTATTCACTACTACAAAACAAGCTATACTAGACGCCTTATCACAGACGGTTCCTTTCGAACCGTCTGTGTTGTAGTTATCATACGGACTTATCACAGATGGTTTGTAAATAGAACCGTCTGTGATAATTCACAGACGGTTCTTAATAAGAACCATCTGTGATAATCACAGATATCACAGACGATTATTGTTAAGAACCGTCTATGAATTATTACAGACGGTTCTATTTACAAACCGTCTATGATAGTGCAACGTCGCAGACGGTTCTAAAATAAGAACCATCTGTGATGGCTCTGTATATCATAGACGGTTTATATTGACATCATGAGGCATCAAAAGTTTTAATTTCTCCTCATTTTTATACATTTGAAACACAAACCATTGTTTGGGATGTTACAAAACCTCCTCCCCCCTACAAGAATCTCGTCCTGATATTCTGTTCACTCGGAAAAGAAAGACGGGTAGTCCGCACGCAGGCGATCCTCCCGCTCCCAAGTGGCTTCATCCTCAGTATGATTTGTCCACTAAACTTTAAGGAATTTGATGGCACGATTCCTTGTTTTTCGTTCAGCTTCTTCAAGGATGCAAAGGGGACGCTCATGGTAGGTCAAATATTCTTGCATATCGAGACTTTCCAATGGAGCTTCCTCGGTTGGAACACGAACGCACTTCTTTAATTGGGACACGTGGAAGACATCGTGTACTCCTTCAAATGCAGCGGGCAATTCCAACTTATAGGCCACAGCTCCTTTCTTCTCGATGATACGGTAAGGTCCGATATATCGAGGAGCTAACTTGCCTTTGACGCCGAATCGTTGATGGCCCTTCAAAAGAGAGACTTTGAGATAAACAAAGTCATTAGGCTCAAAGCTCAACTCACGAAGACGACAATCCGCATAGCACTTTTGCCTTGACTGAGCCGTGCGTAATCGATCTCGAATCAACCGAACTTGACTTTCGGCCTCATTGATCGAGTCCGGACCAAAGAATGGTCTTTCTCCAGTTTCTGACCAATTCAACGGGGTTCTACATTTTCTCCCGCACATGACCTCAAATGGTGCCATGCCGAGACTAGCTTGAAAGCCATTGTTGTAAGAAAACTCCGCAAACGGCAAGCATTTCTCCCAATTCTTCCTGTAGGAGAGAACACAAGCACGGAGCATATCTTCCAAGACTTGATTCACTCTTTCAGTCTGACCATCAGTTTGAGGATGGTATGCAGTGCTGAAGGAAAGACAAGTTCCCATAGCCTCTTGCAAGCTATGCCAAAACCGAGAGGTGAAGTGTGAACCACGACTAGAAACAATCATCTTAGGCACACCGTGCAATGCAAACTCACAATGTGGGATATGTAGAGGTCCGCCAAGTGACCTACACAAATCTTAGCCCACACTGAATTGAGGAGGATAGAATTGCCAAAAATCACACTCCTCCAATCTCAATAGAGACATCCCGACATTCTTTTTCAGCTCTCATTGCCGACCCCGGAGAGTGAATAACCAAAGGAACATGCATGGGCACAATTTGAAGGTCACTAAGTGCAGCAAAAGACTTTGATATAAAGGAATGAGAAGCTCTAGAATCAAACAAGACAGTAGCAGGTTGAGAGTTGACAAGAAGCGTACCCAACACGACGTCGGGTGCACCCTGCGCTTCCTCGGCTGAGATATGGTTGACTCGGCCGTTCCCCAAGCTCTGGGTCTTCTGGGTAGCCTTCTAGTCTAGAGCATGACCATTTCCTTGCCCGCGTCCTCCATTAGGACGAGGGGCCACTCCGGTTTTCTTAGGGCAATGATTCGCATAATGCCCCTTATTATGGCAGAAGAAATAGGTGACCTCGGCCGCCGGATTGCAGAGGTTGGCTTGCTGTCCTGCAAGTGCACGTGGTTGAGACACAGCCTGTGGTGGGTGTGGTACAAACGTCAGTGGCCTCGATGGTGGTGGAGCCTGAGGATGGGGCACCGGTGCTTGCCCGACACGAGGACGGAAAGATTGGCCCTTGCTAATTTTTGGGCCTCCCACTTGCGCTTGCGGGACTCACCTAGCACTCTTCTCTTGTGCTCAGCGACAATGGCCTTGTCGACCAACGTTTAGAAGTCGGGGAAGTCGACGATAGATAGCTTGTCTTGTAGCTCCTCGGACAAGCCATCCATGAACTTCTCCTGCTTGGCTTCATTAGTGGGCACATCCTCAAGGGCATACCGAGAAAGATGGTTGAACTCATGAAGATATTCCGTCACTGACTTGCGCCCTTGCTTGAGCGCCATGAACTCCTTCTTCTTGAGCTTCATCAAACCGGCAGGAACATGAGCCCGACGGAAGGCAGTACGAAACTCCTCCCAAGTGATGGCTCGGCCCATGGGCTGCGTGGCAAGAAAGTTTTCCCACCATGATAGCGCTGCCCCTCCCGCTGATGGGAGGCGAATAGTGTCTTCTCTTGGTCTTGGCACTGAGCAACATTGAGCTTCCGCTCGACTAGACACAACCAATCATCTGCGTCAAGCGGATCCTCTGACCAAGAGAAGGTCGGGGGCTAAGTGCGGAGGAATTCCGAGAGTCCTCCCCTCGGATGATGACCACCTCCTCCTCCTGATCCAGAGTACCAAAAAGAGTGGAGGTATTCCACGCGATGACCTCCAGGATGCGCGTCTGGTCCATTCGGTTTCGCTCGATCTGAGCGAGAACCTCGGCCATGGTCGGAGGAGGTGGGAGCTCCTCATCATGACTAGCTGGCTGACCTTGGCTGCTACGAGTTCTTCTAGCCATCTTGTTTTGTTGAAGTGGGTTAGCAACACAAACCCGAAAACTAGATGCGAAAGGTAACAGTAGAGAAGCTATTGACTAGGGAAATGAGATATTACCCTAACCCAAAAGCAATATAACAAGAAATGAACTCCAAATATTTGTAAAAAGGCATAAGATCCAATGCAAAACCCATAAGTCATAAGATCGACTTCCCGTACGACTAGCTCGTATTGAATGAACGAGCAATCAGTTGAGAAGAAAATTTTCAGAACACGACTCAAGTTCTATCGCATCTAAAGGTCGTGGTGAAAACCACCTAAGGGTGCATTAGGCATTAGCCCACTAATATCACATCTTACCCTTTTAATTCCCACAAGTTTTAGTTGAGTTACCTTCTCATTTTCAGCCCTAACGACGAACTAAGTACTTGCTGTCCAAAACTTGTGCTTGCTGTCCAGAAATTGCAACTGAGCTCCAAGCTGAGTTTTCCATCTCCAAATACTTCTAATCTTCTCCAAAGGACAATCAATGCTGCATATTACAACTCTCATTGAATCACCAAAACCGAATTTAAATGGTAATCAACTATCTTTTGAAGTAAAGATGAGAGGAAACAACTTTTTCACAACTTAACAAGAACAAGGTAAGATGAGCAATCTAAGATAGGGAAGGAATAAAATCTGAGAACTTACTTAAGTTTTCATAAATCATTTGATATTTTGAAACTAAGTTTTTCAAAGCATCCTAAAGACGACCAAGCTAGGGGTTCCTACGGTCAATATGGCTCTGATACCAACTTTTGTGAGAACCCGCGGTATTTAACTTGTAATGCTTAGAGCCATCCACTTGACCCTAGCATCACAAACCAAACATCCCGTGCCTCAGAGTAGTATGTACCTCCCAGAAGCGGTACACATACTCCTTCACAAAATATAGTATCCATTCCATACACAAGTCATTACAATACTGAGTCTTCGAATTTACATCACAAAGACATACATAATAGAGTTATTACAAAAGTAGGGCCGATCGGCCAAATGACAAATAGATAATTAAAGTACCAGCAGAAGCAAAAGCCATAAGATGGCGATAAAAAAAAGACAACCGGTTTGCCCTTTTACCCGCAAGGCAACTGACCGGGCTGCCAAGCTAGTCGTCTTGAACGAAGTCGGTCTCACAATAGTTAACCCCTTGGGGGTCAGCCTCCTCTGCAACAATTAAGCAATGCAACTGAGTACGAAAATGTACTCGCAAGACTTATGCATAACAAACCTATACATAGCTACATGCAAGCTGATTGATTCAAAGGAGGAGTCATAGGGTTCATTTCAACGCATAAAGCAATTTTTCATTTGCAATAAATAATAGATTGAAGGCAGTTTGACAAATCTGTTTTTATTTGAATAAATAATAGCGAGAAAACATTTATAAGCATAATTAACATCCTAGAGGTGACTTCCCAACAGCCACCACAACATAGCACGAATTACCCATTTGTACCACCCGAATTCAAGTTTTATCGAAAAGATTTAGTCTAATTCTCATGGGGCGTATCTGAGCATGTCCATAACCTAGCACAAGGCTATTCAAATAGTTTATACCCTACAGGGGTGTACCAATATACCCACACGCCAGACCGCCTTTTTGCCAAGCTATTAAGCACACTTCTTTAGGTATGCCAGCACGGCTAGACGTTTTCCAATATTGTGTATTAACTACGAGTCGCCCGTATGATAGAAACCATACGTTGTGTCGGAGTCATCGGTAGAGAGATAACTTACCGATGCCCGTCGGGGTAGGGGACTTAAACCTAGAACCCATCCTGTCACACCCAACACACATAGATCATTTCCTTTTTCACACAACACATAACCACCACCTACGACTCGGAGCCAACACACGCCAAAGTACTAATTCAAGAGAGGTCCCATATCCCTCTCATGTGGTTAGCACGCAAAATACTCAGTACGGTGGCACAAGTAATTCGGTCCTTATTGACTCGGGCACCATCCACACACCCGATAACCACACCATCAACCAATGTGTCCAAGTCTAAAATATTTTATTTTCAGTTTTAGTTTTTCAAATACAAGACATACATGGGTACCCTGACCCAAGTAATACAAAGTGATGATATAATAACCATCGCTAAAGCGATGATTCCCATTCTACCGTTCTAAGCATTGCTAAGCGTCACAACTCGTATACTATAATATAAAGTGACTAGAGCCCATCCATCGAGCTCTAAATCACAACGGAGATAATCCTAGGCTCAGTAGTAAAGGATGGATGTTTATCTACAGTTCATTTAACTAATTAGGTAAACTATCACGACTGAGAAATAACTTATCACATAGCATGCATACATATAGTTGAAACATTCGAAATATTAGCATGCGCAAATAATAGGATCAACGTGCATCAAAGGAAAACTGCTTGCCTTGCTAGAGATAACTTTTTTGCTGAATAGGATCACTCTCGTATTCAGCGAATTCGTCGGAACCTATCGAAAAATTCGAGAAGACCAATAAGAACGAATAACACCGAGAATACTCAAAAAATCAAATTCATCCAAAAATCATCAAACTTTCACAAAAGGTAGAGCATGATTTTAAATGAATTTATCAACAAAAATCAAATGATTTGGAGTTTGCATGCAAAAGTTATAGCCAAAACAAAATCAGCTTTCAAAAGAAATGCAGAAAAATCCCTCGCGGGTACTGTTCATCCAAAATTAAATTTTTGGCGAAAATTTCCAGAGAGGTGGTGAGCATAAAAATTTTATGGTAGGCGGAGCACCACATGAGATGAACAATGGAATTTGATTCATCTCATTTGGAGCTAAAATGAATTTCTTATGATTTTTCAAAGTCATGAAAGTAGTGCACAAACCATATATAAAATAAGATTTCCAGAGATAGTATTATACTCAAAACCTATTCTACAATAAAGTACAATAACAGAGGAAACCAACAAGCTTGAGTTTTCTCAAATAGGAGTTACAGAGAAATACTTATGCGTTTTTTAAATTAAAACAATTTTTAGTGCAAGAAAATAATACTAAACCGAAGATAAGTCTTCTAACAAAAATTTCTGGAACAAAAACAAGTTTCAAATCAATGTTAGAATAAAGTACATTTAAAAAGTAAACCAACAAAATTTAAATCATCCAAAAAGGAGTTAAAATGAAATACTTATGCTATTTTGAAGTTGAAAGCAATTTATAGTACATAAATAACTGATATATGGATTTTAATTATAACCCCTGAGCTGAAAACATTTGGACCGTTGAGATCTAATCGGACAGTCCAAACAAGGAGGACGTTCGGATGGTCCGAACGTTCAAAGCGATCTGGCCCGTTGAAACGAAATTGGACGGTCCAAACGAGAGGGACGTTCGGACGATCCAAACTTTCAAAACAATATGGGTCGTTGAAACGAAATCGGATGGTCCAAACAAAATACAAGTTCGGACTCTGGCTTAAGCAAAGCGAACTAACATGTGGGTCCTACATGTCAAAGACTCAAGCTTTGACCGGAGTTTAAACTTCTTGTTTTCTGTTCAAGGGCCCACATGTAAGAGATACATTAACAAAATACAACTGGATTAACATAGAAAAGTGGGTTTAGGATAGCGATTAATGGCTAATGATTGTGCTACAGTGCGTGTCCAAAAACGACAACACAGGGGCGCTCCTGACCGTGATCTTCTCTGGCTAATCATCGGTGAAGGAGGCTACGTACGGCGGTGTGAGCTAGGGGCTAAAATGGGTTCCTAATACTATTGCGCACCCGAGGGTGGCCGGAGCATCGCCGGAGACAAGCTTATGCGGCGGCGCAATGTAGTTTGGCGGCGGTGACATACGGCCAATATGGTAACTTTGAACTCGAAGATTCTACGAGCTAACTAGTGCGCGCCCTAGCGGCCTCGAGGTACCAGGAGCTCACCCGAATGACGCGGTGCAGATTAGTTCGCCGGAGGAAAGCTGGTGACATTGAACTGCAGTGGTGACAATGGTGCTACCGAGGAAGGATCAGCCTGGGCAAAATTAGGAGCAAAGAGAGGTAGGAAGTCTTTAGTGATACTCAGAGATGGTGACATAACGAGGGATTTGAGTATTGACTCACCACACTGGAGTTAGAGACGAAAGTGGAGTTTGCGGCCGACTCAGGGAAAACTCCAATTCCGGCGAACCCTAAGGATGAAAGTTGAAATTAGTTTAGGGAAAACCCTTCTAGGATCCCATGACACGATATGACATGAAAAGAAATGGAATTGAACTCCTGTGGTACTGGCGGCGACGAGAAGCGTCACGGCTGGAAAATGGAAGCTCGAGCAATTAGAGGATTCTCTTGGTGGAAGGAGATAACACTACTACAAAAAGGCTAATACTGGACGCCTCATTACAAACGGTTGACCAAAACCGTCTGTATTAAATACAATCATAGACGGTTTTAGTTTAGCGATCGTCTATGTTACTGGCTGTGCTAAAAACCGTCTGTGAAGAAGTAACATCACAGACGGTTCATGTTGAAAACCGTCTATGAAGTATCACAGACGGTTCTAAACAAGAACCATCTGTGATACTACTAAATATCACAGACGGTTTTTGTTAAGAACCATATGTGATATTATGGTCAACTGAGCGGTTTTGTTTGAAACCGTCTGTGATTCACAGTCTTGGGATGGCAAAAAATTTAGACGCTGCGCACGGAGGCAAATGTTTTGGGCCAGCGTCTTGGAGGCGAAATGTTTTGGTACTGTCCTTATATATTATAGCCACCCCTACCTTGTCTTCCATTAGTCTCTCCCTCTGCCCTCCCCACGCCGAGCTCTGACTACCGTCGACTACCATTGTGAGCTCCTCCGCCTCTAGTTGTGACGCCACGGTGATGCTGCTACCACCTCTCCTTCATTGCCGGTGATATCCCCCATCTAATCCCCTCCCCTCTCTTCCTGGTTGATATCCAACATGTCGAAGAAGTGATCAATAAACATCGCCTCCCCTGCCTTGTTGCTTTTGGTGGCTCTCAATTGTGACCATGGTTTTCTTGTGAATGAATAGATCAAGATAAGATTGCGAGACATCAACAATGAGCACCTCGGCATCCACGACTTCGAGTACCGTGCCATCGTCGCCTCTTAAATCTGAACTTCGTTTACAAGCGCCTTTGTTAAAAAACAGCCATAACTTTTGCATACGAACTCGGATTGCGGCATTCTTTGGCTCATTGGAAAGCTAACGAAAAGCTCAATCCAAAAAACCCCAAAAAAGTCAAGGTCAAATTCTCTTCGCGAGGTCTCAAAAAAGTAAAAACCCCAAAAAAGGTCATTTAGGGCCTCAAAATGGCTTCCGAAGTTTCAGAATTCGAAAAAAAATTTGCAATAGAAAATACTATCACAGACGGTTCTAAACAATAGCGTGCGTGATAGTCTATTCCTGAGCGGTTCGAACAAGAACCGTGCGTGATAACAATTATCACAGCGGTTCTTGTTTAGAACCGTCAGGAAAATAGACTATCCTGCACGATTATTGTTTAGAACCGTATGTGATAGTTTTTCTGAGCGGTTCAAAACCGTGCGTGATGACCTTGTAGTATCACTGACCCATAAACTCAGACGGTTCAAAAAACCGTCTGTGATGACGATTTTGAACCGTCTGCGATTACCTTTTTTGTAGCAGTGTAAAGAGGTAGGAGAAAGCTTGGAAGTGACGAAAAGAAGGCAATGGCCCCCCTGGTGGCTTAAATAGGCTTAGGGCGAAGAAACGCTAGAGAGGGAGCTCCATGGTGAGCTCGGCTCATGAACGAGCTTGAGTGACAGAGAAGTTTCCAGGGCAAGTGAGTGGTGAGGTTGAGGCAGCAAACCATGGGCGAACCGCGTGCACTCGTCAAAACCAGTGGGCAAATCATTGACGACGTTGACAGGGACGCGCAGAGTTTTGCCACGACGTGGCACTTGAGCTCTGCTCGCGCCCGTGCGTTGGAGACGACTGGTCCGACAAGTGGGCCCCACTGCTCAGTGACTCAAATGAAAGTGGCTGAGCCGATTTAAACGAGCGAGACCGAGTTTGACCATTAGATCAAAATCAGACGATCCACATGACGGGGATGTTCGGACGGTCCGAACGGCCCATTCAATCCTGTTTGTCGATTTCTGATCGGACGGTTCACACGAGGGGGTGAGTTCGGACGGTCCAAACGTTCACTTCAATCTAGACCGTTGATAAGAGATCTAACGGCCCAAAAGTTCTGCGCTAGTTCGGACTGGCCCAACCACGTGCTAAGATGGTTGGGTTCAACTGCGCAACTTGGGTTTGGACCCAAGGAATAGTGCAACTAGGTTTTGAAAACAAAAGGCTGAACCTTTGAGGAATTTTTAGATAGAGTTGCGCAACTCCAAAAATTCCAAATTTTTTACTGGAGGTTCCTGACTCCCAAATTAACCTTACATAAAATTTCTAGAGGTTTTTATATAGTGCATTTTTCTCTAGAAATTTCTCAAGGTTCTGCCCTAGGGTTTGACTAAGGATCTAATTGGTTTGACTGGACTCTGAAAAATAGCAAATAATTTCTAAAAATTATAAAAAAAATTTCAGAGGAGTCAATGGAATGATCTAGAACCCAGGAAAAATATTTCTAGAGGACGATCACAAGATTTGCTTAAGGATTTTTCAAGGACCATGCTTCCATTAATTGAAACATTGGTCTTTGAAATTAGGAAACCCTTGGAAAAATTTCCAGAAAATTTCAAATGACATCATGAGGCATCAAAAGTTTTAATTTCTCCTCATTTTTATACATTTGAAACACAAACCATTGTTTGGGATGTTACATTCCTTTAAGGGGGGAGGTTTGTAACATCCCAATTTTCTTAGCTTCAAAAATCTTTTGAATAGTTAGTAGGGGGAAATTCACCGTTTGGATTTATTTGAGTTTAATTCAAAAGCTTAAACATGGACTTTGCATATAAAAACAATTTAATATGATTAAAGTCAACATCAACAATGGTCAAAACTATTTTATTTGGATTCTACGTGCGTGGATATATTTTCTAGATTTTTCTAGAATTTTTCCAAGTTCATTTGCTATTTTCTATTGCCATTTGGAATTTCTACTATTTCCTAAAATAGAAAAGGTATTTAAAATCTTAGAATAGTGTTTGGGCTAAAACTCCAAGCCTTTGGCCCATCTCCTCCCGTTTTCGGCCCATCTCCACGCGCGGCATAGCTCGTCCGCGTGCGTATTGCATCTGCCACCGATGCGTGGGCCCGCGGTGTTGTCTCTCTGACCGGTGGGTCTGCCGCTGCATCGTCCTCCTCGCGTTTTCTTCTCCACATGAGCCAGCGCCGTCGCCGCCATTACTGAGCTCGAAGCTCCGTCTGACAACACGTGTTTCATTTTAAACCCCTTCTAGAAAACGTGTCAAATCTTATCTCTATCCCTCCCACACCCGTTTCGATTGAAATCATATCCCGAATCGTACCCTATCTCCAAGAATTCTGATTTTGTTTTTGTGTTCATCTCGGACTCAATTTGGGGATTCCTTATCACGTGCCGCCAAGGTCCCTATAAAAGGCGCCCCTGGGTTCGCCCTTGCTCCCACATCCCAAAACTCCCACCCTCCTTGCCCTGAGAGCTCGAGCGCTGCAGCAATTCGAAGTTTAGGTCTCTTGCCGAGGATTAGGGTTTCACAAATTCCACCACCGCCGATGACGCCCTGCCTCTGTGGAGTGCACCTTCGACTTCCCCATCATCTGAGCGACCTCCAGAGCCTCTTTGCGTTGCCAAAGCAGCACCAGAGAGGTTTCCCGACAACCGCCGTGGTTCTTCTCCATTTGAAGCTCACCACCAGCCACCGCAAGCAGCCTCAGCCACCTGTGAGTGCACCCCTAAGATTGCAATAGCCTCAGCTACACTCCTACACTACTCATCACCAGCGAAGCTCCGCCATTCGCCGGTGCCAATGAGTCCAGAGCTGCTTTGCCGTCGATCTGACTTGGCGTCCGGGTCAACCTGCCACATCAGTGTACACACATGCGAGTCAGCCCACGTCAGCGTCGTGTCAGCGTCCATGTGCGCATGTGTGCCACCCAAGCCAAACCCCGATCCAATGGTTCGGTGAACCAAGTTCACCGTGAACCATCTCACTAACATGTGGGTCCCACATGTCAGATTTCTTTCTAATTCTTTTATTTTTTAGAAATTCTTCGCTGACATCATCATTGTGCAATAATCCAATTTTTCTATTAAGAAATAATTCAGAAATTCAGAATAAATCCAAATTAGGGTTTTTCTTTAGATTTAAACTTCCAAAGTCCATATCTTTTGCATCCGAACTCCAATTGAGTCCATTCAAATTTCTAAATTCAAGATCTATTTATTTGAGATTTTTATTTAATTTTTAGAGTTTATTTTTCCTCTATTATTTGTTTGTTTTGTTTATTTGCTTCGTTTGCGAGTAGACGACGATACTTCGGGGAACTTTGAAGAAGAAGGAGTGCCTCAAGAGCAAGATCAGTACCTAGACCTATTTCAAGGTAGGTTATACCTTTGATCATATTGAACCCAGTTTTCAAAAGTTATGTTGATTCAAATTACTACATTTACTTTAAGTATTTATTTAAATGTTTTTGGGTGTAGTTATTAATCCAATTTGTTATATCCACCTTGTCTATTGTTATGTCATAATATTTTGTCACCTTGGATTGGTTCCCTATTTAGTTGGTATTATCGTAGCACCAACGTGGGTTGGTTAGATACGATTAGACTGCTTAGCTATGCTACGAGTCATCATTTCATGTAAGTTTCAGTTATAAACTTGACTAAGTGATTATGTAACTATGTGATAAAACTGTGTGTACTATGTGCTATTACTCGTTGATAGCATGTGTTGCACTTAACCAACTGGGTGATAAAGGATCTAGACTGAGGCAAGTGGTGGACATTAAAAGATATGGTGGAGTTGTGTGCATAGGAATAATACACTGTGTGCATAGGGAATAATAGCTAAAAATTGAAAGTCTTGCCTTGGTCAATTAAGGACTTAACTTTGTGCACCATTGAACTAAGCCTTACTGTACGACCACATGCCTGGTATGGGACGAGCCTAACTTAGTAAGTTATGGATTCTTGACATTGATTACTCAGGTAGTAGGTTAGGTTGTGTTACATGGGTGGAGGTGTGTTCTACCAAGTAGTCACATCGCGGGACGGTTCGCCGCTTCTCTGTCCAACGATGTGTGTTATGCCAACGCACTGTGTTTGGATTGGTATAGCGGTAAAGTACACTAGGAGTGCTAATGCTTGAGATGAAGTTTCTGAAACGTTTTGTTATGATTAGTGCTAGCTACACTAGTTGTATCGTGTGGGTAAAGTGTACAAATGCTGCAGAGTGTTAATTAATCTATTTGAATAGCCGCGTCCGCAGTTATGGACATGCTCGGGGATTTCACACGTGGGGTACTTTTCATAAAACACTTGGGAAGGAAGCTGTGTGATCTAAGTCATATGGCTGTGTGAATAACTTATTTAGGCTTTGTGTTCTTTGTGAAATCAAACTGTTAAATTAATATTGTTTATTTGTTTTACTTTTTGCTTTCAATCTATTATTCATATTCAAATTGCAAATGTTGTATTTCTGCAAAAGAACCACAGAAGCCATTCCTTTGGAATAAGCCAATCATGTATAAATTGCATTATGTGGTATAATTTGCGAGTACGGTTGTGTACTCATGCTTGCTATAATCAATCAATGAAGTGGAGAGTCATAAATGCGCTTTTGAGGAGTTCTCTGAAGGTGCTCGATCGTTAGGGTCTTGATCGATCGGTTCGTGGCGAATTGATGGGATCTAGCTGAAGTTATTTGTTCTACTGCTTATTTCTTTATTGCTAGCCCTGCGTGGCTTAATAAATGTAAACTCGACCATAAGGTCAAAATGGTTATTTGTTTATCAAATTACTCGTTTATGATATTAATCGTCTTGTGTAGATCGATATTTATCTATGTTGATACTGTGTACACTAGCGTCATCCTAGACTAGTGCATTATACACAGAGAGTCCAGAATTGTATTTTTGGGTCCCGACAGGCAGGCCACGAGTGGTTCTGTTCCTACTGGTGGTTCTAGCAATGGCCAAAAGCGGAGTTTTGGTGGGGGAGGCGGGTCATCTCAGTGACCTATCCCAAGGTCAGCACCCTCAGTAGTCCTCTCGACTTGTTCAGCAGAGGCAGTCTTCTACTTCAGTACAATGTTCTTCCTCAACTACGTTGGTAATGCATCTTGTTCTAGGCCAGGGCATGATTTGTTTCAGATGTGGTGTTGGGCATCGTGCTTTAGAGTATTCTTTCTCTGGGAGTTGTCGTCAGTGTGGCTTGGCAGACCATAAGATGTCTGTTTGCAAGCAAAACATTCAAGTATCATTAAGTGGCAACCAGTTCATACAGCATCTACAGCTACATCATCTTAAGGCTCAGTTTAGATGCTTGTGGCCGCTCCAATGCCGCAACATCCTCCATCTTGGCCTCCTCCTACGGTGTTTCCTTCGGCACCCTCTGTCGGGTACTATTGGAACCAGGGATCCTCTGCACCGCCTCAGTTCGCTACTCTACCGGCAGTTCCTGCACTTCCTTCACCTAGTGTCGGGGCGTCCTCCGCCTAACGCCACACAGAGTCTATCTTTGCGCCTTACTTTGAGACAATGGGTAAATCTGGCGTGGTGATAGGTACCTTACTTGTTGATTCTCATGAGGCTTTCGTTCTTTTCGATTCAGGGGCTACCTATCCGTTTGTGTCATTTGAGTTTGCTAGGAGGGTGGGTTTGAGTTTGCAGCATAGTTCTCAATATGTTGTAGTAAGTTCTTTGAGGGGTCTCATTTCCAGTTCTACAATTTGTCCAGGATGTTCAATTACCATCAATGATGAGGATTTTCATAGCTAACTTGATGGTGATTCAATTATCCCCTTTTGATGTTATTCTTGGCATGGACTGGTTGTTCAATTATCGTGCTAACATCTGTTGTTTCTGGAAAAATGTGACTTTACAAGCTCAGTCTAGTGAAGAGTTGGTCTTTCAAGGAAGTGCACCGTTAGATTCTCTCTTTGTGTTGGCCAGCTTGTTTCCTAGCCGACAAGCATCAAGAATTGGATTGCTTTGTTCTCTTGACGCAAAGTCGAGTTCTTCTTTGCGTATCGAGGAGATACCCATGGTGAGTGAATATCCTGAAGTTTTCCATGCAGAGCTTCTGGGAATGCCTCCAAAACGGAATGTGGAATTCCGGATTGACCTTATTCCCAGTACTCGTCCTATTTCCTTGTCTCTGTATCATTTGGCACGACCATTTCAGGATGAGTTGAAGAAGCAGTTGGACGATTTGTTGTCCAAAGGGATGATCCGGCGTAGTGTGTTGCCATGGGGAGTGCATCTTCTCTTCACAAAGAAGAAAGACGGTAGTTGGTGTATGTGTGTGGATTATCGTGATTTCAATCAAGCGATGACCAAGAATAAATACCCTTTGCCCTGCATTGAGGATCTTTGTGATCAAATGAAGGGAGCTAAGGTGTTCTCTAAGATTGACCTTCAGTCAGGGTACAATCAAATCCGGGTGCAGGAGCAAGATATTGAGAAGACAGCTTTCTCCACAAGGTATGGGCACTATAAGTATAAGGTTATGTCTTTTGGACTAACAAATGACCCTGCTGTTTTTTATGGAAGCAATGAACAGTATTCTGCATCAATATCTTGATGATTTTGTAGTGATGTTCATTAACGATATTCTGATCTATTCTAAGTTTGAGGAAGATCATGAGCAGCATTTGAGACTGGTTCTTGAAACTTTGAGGAAGAATCAGGTTTATGTCAAACTGAAGAAATGTGAGTTCTAGATTTCAGAGGTTGGATTTCTGGGTCATGTGATTAATCATGAGGGCATTTATGTCGATCCTAGCAAGATCTCAACAGTAGTGGAATGGAAAAGGCCAACCAATGTCAAGGAAGTGAGGAGTTTTCTGGGCTTAGTAGGTTATTATCGGCGTTTTGTGGAGGGTTTTTCTATCATTGCCAAGCCGATGTCTCGGCTTATATAGAAAGATGTCAAATTCCAGTGGCCAGATGAATGTGAGCACAGTTTCTATACCTTAAAGGATAAGTTGGTGACTGCTCCTGTTCTTACTCTTCCCGAGCCAGGGAAGCGTTTCACTATCTATTATAATGCTTCTCGAGTTGGGCTTGGTTGTGTACTCATGCGTGTACTCATGCAAGATGGTAAGGTAGTTGCTTATGTGTCGAGGCAATTGAAGAAGCAAGGGCCAAATTATCCCACCCATGACTTAGAGCTTGTTGTAATGGTTCTTGCTCTAAAGATTTGGTGACATTATCTGTATGGCAAGTCTTGTGATATTTTCACTAATCACAAGAGCCTCAATTATTCATCTGTTAAACAAGTTTGAGTGATCCAATAGCTAATTGAATCAAAAGCATTTCTTACTACTTGTATTAGAAATGACAGTGGCTTACTGATGTTTTTAATTACAACTCAGATCATCTTCTCTATTCATTTGGTCGTTGTTAGTGGCTACCAAGCACTTTCTAACATCCTTAACTGCTGAATTTAGCCATCATCACTACTTATTTTTTAGGTTAATTTGCTTCTTCTAGATCAACCACTAATGGCTAACTAATTCCACAAAACTTTCCCATTGTGTTTGAACAGTCAGTAGCTCACTATTTATTCTCAATTGCATTCTAATTATCTTTTCTGTTCAAACATTTCATCTAAAGGATCTTGTTGTATTGTTGTTAACTAATAATCTTACAAATTAAATTTTCCATTTGTTAAACAATTTGAGTGATCCAGTAGTCAGAAGAAAGGGCTATTGGCACTTGCATTAGAAATGTTATTTGCTTACTGTCACTTCTAATTCTCCTCAAAATTGCTTACAGTTCATGTTCAGATACTCTAAACATTGAGAAGAAGTTTGCTTGTTGGGGGTAGTGTTCAACTAATTTTCTTACTAATTGAATTTCTTTCAAGTTGGCTAATGAATCAGTAACAATTCTAACTACATGCATTAGCAATATCATTAACCCTCAATCACTTCAAGTTTGCATCTAAATTACTTCTCTGTTCTTTCATCTAGTTAGAGGAACCTTCTGAGTAGGAGTGATTGTCAACAAAACCTTCTCAGACATTCCAAAAATTTATTTGTTAAGCAATGTTGAGTGATCAAATAGTTCATCACAACTCCTAGCTAAAAGTGCAAATTGAATCAGTGAGTTCTTTAACTCCTTGATTTATCTATTATCATGTGATTTGCAAATATGAAGCTCCCATTAGGTGTCAATACTATTCACTGATGTTTTTGACTGAGCCTCTAATTATCTCTGCTATTCATCTTATGTCACCCTCTAAATGAACAAGTAAATTCTAAACTAGTATCCATTCTCAGGTTAACTGCCTAGTGCACTAATCACCTATCCTCTGAACTAACCATTGTCAGACAATTGCTCATATTACACAGAGAAGGAACATACAGAGACTCAGACAGGGAGCAAACAGGGGAGGCCAGGAGGCTCTCGGGCGGCGCTGGTCACCAGCGGTTGGGCAGTTGACGGCGACCGGGAGTGGAGAAAATGGGTCACCAGAGGGGAGGCGAACCGAAGGGTGGTGGTGGCTCAACCGACGGTGGACTGTGGCGGCCGAGGAATAGCTTGCAGCGGCCGGTCGTGGGGGTGGCTCAAATCACGGAGGTCCTAATTTGGCTCGATCTTTCGATGAGAAGATAAATTTGATAGAAGTCGCTCAAATCTCACTACCCTGGCTACGAACTCGCAAGCCTCAAAACTACGCAATCGCTGAGCTGCTCGACAAGTTGTTATCAACCGTGCACGAATATCTGGAAGACCTGATCACGAAGATCAATTCCTGCATACACCGAAGAAGCACGCAAGAACGAGATAAATAGCAATCTGAAATTGCGAATAGGAATTAATATTGTATTGATAATTGGGGTTCCGAAGACAATATCGTTGTTGATCTCGCGAACAAAAGGACAAACTATAAAGTCGCAAAGCTAAACTTCGATCAACAAAACCTGAGGAAACTAGAGGGTGTAGCCTCCTTAAATAGGGGAGGGAGAGCCGCATATAGCTAAGAGATAAGGGAGGTGGTACTACTGTTCACGTGAACAGTACTCGTGGCTAGGGTGGCCGGCCACCATATGGTCCAAGCCAGCACATACATTACATAGCCCAAATTGGCCCAAACAGGTGATGTAGCATCTTATTTTGGCGATTCTGTACTATATAGAAGGAATTTGGAGGTGAGGCTGGATCCGTTCTAAAGAGGATGAGATAAACTTTCCATCAAGTACTGGTGGTCCTCCAACGGACTCCGTATGTTAAAGTTATGCATGTTTAAAGTCGGTATTGTCTCCGAAGGCCGAATTGGATTCCAGAACGTGTCCAGCTTGAACTCTTGCTTGGCACGTGGAGTAGCACCATGGCATGTAGACGTAGCACCATGGCATATAGACATAGCACCATGGCATGTAGACGTAGAAGTAGCTCGGTCCAATTGGGTAATATGACATTGTAGTATCGGAGAAGATATGGTTGAGGTAGAGGATGCAGTGCAGTGGTTTGAAGCATTGGTTGCATCCTTAGGGTTGATGTCCTCATCATCCTCCCTCTCTTGAATTTGAGTCGTCCTCGACTCAATTGTTTTCTCCAAGTCATCACTTTCTTGCAAAAGGTTAGTAGCAACAGGAGGCAAAAAAACATGCAGATCTTCTAATGGACACAAAGATTCGTTGCAAACCATAGTATAGCATTCAGATTCATGTTTTTCGAAATCAATGCAATCAGATTTTGTAGCTAATAGAACAGGAACTTTCAATTTAATTTCACTTGGAGCTATAATCTTATGATCATCTTTCCTCTTCTCCTGACTTGTTCTCTCAGTTCTGTCTAATTCATCCTTTAATATGGCAGCAGGAAACATTGGAAGCAAAGTGATTTTCTTTTCTTTATAAGTGAAAGTATAATGATTAGATCTACCATGATGTTCAGTATATTTATCATATTGCCAAGGTCTACCTAATAATAACAAGCATGCTTGCATAGGTACCATATCGCAATCAACATAGTCATGATATGATCCAATAGAAAAATATACGCGTACAAGTTTAGTCACCTTCAACTTACCACAAGAATTCAGCCATTGAATGTAGTAAGGATGAGGGTTTCGAGTGGTGGTCAAGCCAATCTTCTCGACCATGTCTGTGCTAGCAAGATTGTTGCAACTTCCGCCATCGATGATGACTCTACATGAACGTTCCTTGATGACGAACTTGGATTGAAACAAAGTGTGGCGTTGATTTTGTTCAGCAAGCTCCATTTGAGCACTTAGCACACGCTGGACAACTAAGCTTTGGTACTTATCAGATGTCTCATGGCCTAATTGTTCTTCCACGGTTTCATTACCTACATTGTTAGTTACAACCAAAACATGTTCTTCCTCAATATCGCTAGTTGAAGTATATTCACCATTGTCCTTGATAAGTAAAACTCGCTGACTTGGACAATTGCGCATCAAGTGCCCAAATCCTTTGTAATGGTGACATTGTACATCTCCGGATCTCCCTGTAGAAGCAACAGAAGAAGTACTTTTTGTAGGGACTTGTACCTTTGCTGATTTGCTTGCATCAAAGACATGTGCAGGAGTGGAAGGAGTAGCAGGGGATGCACAGCTTGAGAAGGGTTCATCTTGGCCAGAAGTGGAGGAAGGTGCCATATGTTGTTGCTGAATTGGCCGACCTGCAAAAGATCCTCTAATATTTCCCCTAAAGCGATATTGTCGACCCTGCACTTCTCTTTCAGCTTTGCAAGCAAGATGGAACAAAAGGGCGATAGAATTATATTCTTTATAATCAAGTATGTCCTAAATTTCACGGTTTAATCCTCCCAAAAATCTACCCATCTTAGTATTTTTAGTTTATTCTAAACCACAACGCAACAAACCAGTTTGTAATTCTTGATAATAGTCCTCTACAGAACTACTACCTTGTCTTAAGCACTGCAATTTATTAAGCAAATCACGGGAATAATATGAAGGTACAAACCTATGTCTCATTCCTCTCTTCAAAGCATTCCATGTTCTAGGTATGTTCTAATGAGTACAACTATATTCACTCCACCAAATAGATGCAAAATCAGAAAACTCACTGGTAGCAGCCCTAACTTTCTTATCTTTAGGGAATTCATGACAAGCAAATTTTTGTTCTACGGTAAGCTCCCATGTGAGATAAGCATCAGGATCATATTTCCAGCAAAAAGAGGCATAGTGAATTTAATTTTACCAAATGCATCATTATGGTCACGTACCATACGTTGATTTCTTCACATACCTTGACGATTGTGACGAAGCTGACGATGGTTGCGATCATTGTGAACATTGAATCCATCGGTTTTCGTATCAGCAGTGTAGTTGTTCACGTCTTCTTCTTCCACCTCATCTGCCCAAGAGCAGGCAGCAAGTGGTGTGCAGCGAGCAGGAGGATCCTCCACTCTTGGCTCAATCTGAGTCGTGGTTTCAGCAAGTGGCTGACGTTCCAGGAGTGCAACACGTGTGTCGAGCGCCGTGAGGTTGTCGTTGATCTTATCCAAGGCATTGTGAACGCTCTCACCAAGTGAGTGCTCAATGTGCCACACGAGCTCTCTCGTGCGAGGTGTGAGAGATCCCTCACCCGCATTCTCCAAAGAGTGGACGTTGTTGTTTCCACCAAGTGTAGATCCGTGTGACCCTACCATCGTAAGTAGAAAACAAAGAACAAATCACAGTGTATATGTCTCTATCAAGTACTAGGTTCTAGTGTTTCAACCATCGCTCTCTCAAAATGTCTTACCAAATTCTTACCAATGCAGCAAGAAAGTAGTACAACTGGTGGCTGGTTCGTGATACTCTCACTTGCGATTATCCCAACGATTGCAAGGAACAAAACCTGCTGAGTTAGTAGGAAGTGGAGCTTGGAAGGCTTCAATATGGTAGCAAGGATCAGCAATAATAAAATCAGTTAAGGCAAGTTGAAAAATTGTTCAAAATACTAGTTAATGTTGCTGATCCTAGCCTAATCAAAGCTAGCTAATTAAAATCCTACTAAGAGAAATCTATGTACGCACACGCAAAGATCAATGTGACTTGATGTAAGCAATGGAAAACCTCACAACAAGTGCTAGAAGAGACGCTAGCCAACTACTCAAACTTCTTTGTAGGGGCACAAGATTGTTTACGCGATGTAGAGCACAAAAAATGGAATAACGTGCAACGTAAACAACCCTCTAGTTTAAACAGAAACAACAGCTAGTCTCGAGAGATGAAAAAGCAAAGTTTTATATGGCTTATATATGCTCATTTGAAAGTTTTTGACGAGAACTACAACTTTGAAGTTGAGGCGAACCCCAAATTCCGAAGGGAAGACTGACAAAATCGGCAAAAACAGAAACCGAAAACTTGCAACGCGAAAACAGGGCCACAAATGGCCAATTTTGGTGGTCTTGAATGGCAACTAAAACAAGCTGGTCATTTTTATTGGATGCCCGTTTTACTGAAGGTGTCTCGGAAATGGACTCGAATTTGTTTCGGCCTCAAATTGAAACGGCTATAACTTTTGATCCCATGGGCCAAACGTTCTCAATTTTTTTGAGGACGCTTGTGGATATATGAAGAAGGGCTCCACTAATTTTCACTAGTTTTTGCGAAAGTTTTGTGCACTTTCCAAATTTTCGGAAAGGTGGACATTCTCCTTCTCTTTTCTTCTCTCTTCTTTTTCTTTTTTTTCCTTCTGTTTTTCTTCTCTGGAAAAACCCCGAAATCAATCTCTCTCTTTTTTTTCTTCTCTATCACAAATCGAAACCCTTTCTTCTCTGGTACTTCAGCAAAACCGAATCCAATACTTTCCTTGAAATTGAATTGGAAACCCAATCCAATATAGGGCTTCCCTTTTATGCCAAACCAAAATCAACTTGGAAACTGAACAGCAAGGATACCAATGGAGCTCTTGGTCGGCCACGGCAATAAGATGTCGGGAGTTGTGGCCGCAACAGCATGCGATAGAAGGCCAAGTGGAAGGATGATAGGGTTGCCGTGGTAGAGAGGAAGGATGATGGTGGTGGCATGACGAGGAGCAAAATTTGGCGATGGCGGTCGTGGTGGTGGTTATGTTGGTGGTCGCGGCAGGAAGGAAGGGCACTACAGCACTAGGTGGTGTTGGCGGCAAGCGTTAGTGGTGGTATCGGACTGGGAGTAACCACCCCTCCCCCAAATCCCTCGTGTATTTACGAACTAGTCCCAAGATCGGTAGCTAGTTCACCTGATAAATAGATATGACATCCATAAATCGCACAATTATATTAATAATCAACAGAGTTTATTACAAAAGAGGCTTACAAGCCAACAGTAAAAAACACAGTGGAAGACGAAGAAGTAGTAGAGTCCAGCTGATCTGCCACAGGCAATCGACTGGGATAGAGGCCTAGTCATCGAGATCTACACCGGTAGCAAAGTCCTTCTCCTCTAAAATTATTTGCATTAAGCAAGGATGAGCGCAACTTCCGTGCTCGCAAGTTATACCCAATAACAAAGTTAATACATGCATAGATATATCAAAGAAAGGCTTATAGGGCTATTTGTGCAAAAGCAGTATTTGACATTTTTAATACAATACTAAGTTCAAAAGCTCAAATTTTACAATAATTAAAATTGAGTTTCAATTGAATTTATAAAGATAGTGTAGGCATGAACCTAACACTAACTTAAACACGGGCACCAACCCGGGGCTTCAACCCATAACTTTTCTCATGGACACCCATCCATGTCATAAATTATTTTATGAAACATTTTGAAAACAAAATCAATGTCTAACTTTGAGTGGCTTTGCTAAGTATGTCCATGACCGCGGACTCAGCTATTCGAATAGTTCTTACAACTCTGCAGAGGTTGTATAGCTTTACCCACAAGAGATAATCAACTTTGAATATCCATCTGACACACTTTCGAAGGTGTGCGACTAAGTGATTATCACGAGGCCTTTACAATGCATCATCCCACCATGGTCCCACCTCGCTAAGGTTTCGCTTCCATTAGGTTAACCACCCGCCGGATTCAAGCCTCCTCTTGCGCCATATGGGAATACATAAAAGTAGGTCATTCTAACACCCACACATCAACATGGCACAACCACGATGGAATTTTGCAAATTAGTTAGCCAAGTCTGTCCCATACCAGACTTGTGGTGGTACGGTGAGGCATAGCAAAATACGCTCGAAGACCGATCCTTAACTGACTTGGGCAACTTTCAAGAACCCTGGGTCTCAATCCTACCCAGATTGAACCCGTGCATAAACCTACACCCTCCAACCATCCATTTTTGCCTAAGTCCAAACCATCATTTAATTTTTATTACATTTTTCAAAGCATTTGTAAACTCCCATGACACACCAATGCCATAGATACAATTTAAACAACATTTGATTTTTTTTGGCCGAAATTCCCAAATCAAATATTTCAGGTCTAAGCATGGCTAAGCACAATTTGTCTCAAAAAGTTCTAGTTTATACTATTGCATAAACTAGATTTTCATCTAAGGTATCAAGGTAAGTTTATTTCAATGTCAATATTTGGATGTACTGAAGGAATTAGGCATAACTATAATTTAAAAGCAAGTATTTAAATTACATTGAATAGAAATAAGCATGCAATAATAATTTAAAACATAATATAAATAATTTTAAATAATGGGATCAAATATGATCAAAGGCATAACTTGCCTTGCTCAATTAGTTGCTCTCAAACGGCGTCAAAATCTAACTCTTCGAAGTCGTCGAATTCTATACGCGAAAATAAGCCAAATTCAAACAAAATTCAAAATAGAATTCAAATGAACTCCAAATTAAATAATTTTAGTTTAGTTATCTAGATCTTGAATTTATATGAATTTAGAAATTTTAATCGACGAAAACAAAGTTCGTATGAAGGAGAACGAACCCCGGGAAATTTACAATTCACACGAAATGATGAATAAGGGATTTTTCAGAATTTGGAATTATTTTTATAAAGGAAAAGATGAATATGACGTCAGTTGGCATCATTAGAGGATTTTTCGGCCGAAAGAAAATAGGAAAAGGATTTTGACATGTGGGGCCCACTGTCAAAGAGAGGGTGCATGTGGACTAGGATCACAGAGCTTTTGGAATGGTGGGACGTTTGGAGTGCTGCATGGGCATGCAGACTAGGCAGCCACGTATGCAAAAGAGAGGACGTGGCACCTAGGTGGCGATGATGTGGTGAAGCCACATCAACCTGCGGCCGGCGGCCTACGGCGACCACCTCGCCGGCGCGGTGCGCCACGGCGAGGGTTGCGGAGGGTGTCAAAAGGGAGAGTGCATCGTGATGATTCCAGTGCTTACCTAGGATGCGAGCGAGCACGGCAGAGTGACCGACGGCGAGTTCAAAAGGTGGCGGCGGCGGCCTTGTGGCAGCGGCGGCGTTCCGGTGGCTCTCAAGGCAAACGGTTGAGAGCACGGGGTAGGCGTTGAGGCGATGACACTGACGGTGAGGTCTGGGTGGCCGGGGGAGGCTTGACGGTGCCGGAGGAGATGAAAATCGGAGTTTTGGCTGGCGGGGAAAAACTCCAAAATTCGGCGAAAAGAGGAGAGGTGAGTGGAGGGGTTTGGATGAGTGTTGAATTGCACACCCGGTGCTCCCTTTTATAGGGGCCGGGGAGGTTGAGGGGAGGAGATCGTGTGCGCGGCCATCTCGGCGGCAATGGCGTGGTTCCGGCGAAACCGTGTGCAAGGAGGGGGAAAGTGGGCGGAATGGGTGTGGGATTGAGGGACGGTTTGAATGCGCGTGGTCACGTGAGGAGAGGGGGTGGAAAAGGCGGCGGAGATGGAGCTCCACGATGCGGTAATGGTGGGCGTGGCTGCGTGAGGAAGAAGAAAGAAACGGGGAAGAAAGGGATGAGCGGCTGACAGTTGGGCCCCATGCGTAAGAGAGAGGAAGGAGAGGGAGGGTGTGCGGGCGTGATGGCGTGCTGGCCGTCCGATTCAAATCGGACGGTCGGGATTGGTGGAGAGGTTCCGACCGAGCGACCGTGTGGGAGGATTTGGGTTGCGTGGGCCACGCGTGTGCGGGATGGAGATGGGCCGGACTAAGGTTTTGGCCCAAGACTATTTAAAGAATTTCTTTCGATTTATCTTTTTAATTAATCCAGTTAATTCAAATAAGCTTTAGAAAATAGCAAATAAAATCTAAAAATTCTAGAAAAATTCACGAAGTTCCTAGAGTTATTTTGGACTTAAATAAAATATTTCCAACTTAAAATTGGTAATAGTTTTTGCACATAAATTATTTTGGCTTTAAAATAATTAGAGAAAAGCTTTTAAAATTCTAGAAAATTCGAGAAATTAATTAAATTTTTATTTTTCAACTTAAATCCAAGCCAACTTCAATAAATTTTATTTTTGACTTTTAAAACTTCAGAAATTCAACAAAAACAATCAAACTCTTTCAAATTTCAGAAAATCCAATAAAATAATATCTTTATTTATTTTTATTTTGGTAACAGAACTTTGGGATGTTATAGTAGCGTGGCAGGGGCGGGTGGTGGCGGCGAAAGTGGGACACAAAGATGAAGCTACACAAAGGAACACGAAGATCATACTAGACAATGACGAACTAGACTCTAACTAAACTAGAAATTAGCAACTAGACACGACGATGCAATCAATGATTCAACAAGCAAAAACTGAACTTATATTTTTTATTATTTTCATGGCTTTGTGGACTGTAGGAAAAAAATTATCACCGATAAACTATAGCTCTGATACCACTTGATGTACCACGGAGGTCCTGATTTGGCCCAATCTTTCAATGAGAAGATAAATTTGGTAGAAGTCGCTCAACTCTCCCAATCCTGGCTACGAATACGCAAGGCCCGAAACCACGTAATCGCTGAACTACTTGACAAGTCATTATCAACCGTGCACGAATACCCGGAAGACCTGATCACGAAGATCAATTCCTGCATACACCGAAGAAGCACGCAAGAACGAGATAAATAGCAAACTGAAATTGTGAATAGGAATTAAGATTGTATCGATAATTGGGGTTTCGAAGACAATAACGTTGTTGATCTCGCCGAACAAGAGGACAAAGTATAAAGTAATAAAGCTAAACTTCAATCAACAAAACCTAAGGAAACTAGAGGGGTCTAGCCTCCTTAAATAGGGGAGGAGGAGCCACACATAGCTAAGAGATAACGGAGGTGGTACTACTGTTCACATGAATAGTACTCATGGCTAGGGTGGCCGGCCACCATATGGGCCAAGCCGGCACATACATTACATAGCCCAAATTGGCCCAAACAGGTGACGTAGCATCTTATTTTGGTGATTCTAGCCTGCACAGAAGGAATTTGGAGGTAAAGCTAGATCTGTTGGAAAAAGAATGAGATAAGCTTTCCATCAAGTACTAGTGGACCTCCAAAGGACTCCGTATGTAAAAGTTATGCATGTTTAAAGTCGGTGCTATCTCCAGAGGCCGAATTGGATTCCAGAACGTGTCCAGCTTGAACTCTTGCTTGGCACGTGGAATAGCACCATGGCATGTAGACGTAGCACCATGGTATGTAGACGTAGAAGTAGCTTGGTCCAATTGGGTAATATGATATTGCAGTAGCCGAAAGTCCTATCAGAGATGTGCTTGAAGTAGAGGATGCAGTGCAGTGGTTCGAACCATTTGTTGCATCCTTAGGGTTGATGTCCTCATCAGTAAAGGAGGGCAAGGCCGGCTCGGTAGCACCCATTTATAGGAAAAAGGGGGATGGGTGGTAGAGAGAGCAAGGCGGAGCGACCATGCGACAGCGGCATGGGCGTGGAGCTATCACACAACCTGGGCATCACTCGCGCGAGTGCGACTTGGAGCAGGGCGTGGGCACAGTTAGAGCAGTGGCATGGGCAAGGAGGCGAGACTATGGGCGGCCATCCAAAACCACATGGCTATGGTAGTGAGCAGAGTTGGCAATGGCGCATGGTGCGTGGAGGAAGATGACTGCCCACGGGGCCCGCCGGTCGGTGAGAGAGGGAAATCAAAGTCTGTTCTAAATTTTTTGGAAAATGACTGAGGGTTTAGATAATTTTTAGACATAGAATTATAAGTCCAAAAATTATGAAAAATTAGGGGAAAGTTTCCGACATAGTGTGGATTTTTATGTAATTGTTTTAGAAGTTTATGTTCTCTGTATATTTTTCAAAAATTCTTTCAAGCTTCTCTTTGTATGCACTTTAATTATTTGATGTGGAGGAATTTGTAAAACATGTTTTAATTAATCCTCTATTTTATTAACATTACAAATATGATAAGTTTGGATTTTAAATTATCACCTTTTGTTTTAATTTGTTTTTAACTATCCATTGGTTTTGCATTTCATAATTTGATGCTTTAGGTTTTGAAATCAAATAAACCTCGAATGAAAATCCAGATAACTAAAATGACCATAAGATGCATCAAAAGTTTTAAAAAGTTCACATTTTTACCTATTTGAAAACAATCCCAATTTTTGGGATGTTACAGGACGTGTACCAGCGGTCAGTCCGGCCATGGAAATCACAGAAAAGGAGCTCTCTAGAAAAAGCTGACCGCGGTGTTTATCTGGGGGTCTGGTCAGTCCGGACCATCAACTGCAGTCAATTCGGTCGTGCAAATAAAACACTTATAAAATGTGGCCATACTATCACAGATGAAACCAAGATTTAACCAAGTAAGTTTGAGCATTTGTGGCATCCTTTGCTATCAAGCTATGTGAGGACCCCGGCTTATTTGGCTTGTAATGCTTAGTCATCCATTGACCCTGGCATCACAAACAAAATAACCCGTGTCTTCGAGATATGTATACTTCCCAGAAATGCAGTATACACACACCGTTACAAAATTATGCATCAATTTCATACAAAACATAGAGCCAAAGCACGAACTAGATTAAACAAAAGACATACATAATAGCGAGATATTACAAATGGGGCTGACCGGCCAAATAACAACTAAGAAAGATAAATAACAGCGGAAGCAAAAGCCATAAGATGGCGATAAACAAAAGCCATACGGTTTGCCTAAAGCCCACAAGGCAACCGACCGGGCTACCAAGCTAGTCGTCCCATCCACAGCACATCTCACAAAAGTAGGGCCCTTGGGGCTCCACCTCCTCTGCAACAAATTTATTAAGCAAAGCAAATGAGTACAAAAATGTACTCGCAAGACTGACGTGTAGTGTAACAGACCTATACATATGCTACATGCAAGCTTCTTTAAGTGGAGGCTGTAGGCTGTTTTCAGCATAAAGCAAGTTTTCATTTACAATATTTAAATAGATTCAAAGCAGTTGTACAATTCATTTTTAATTTGCAAATAACAACGAGACGATAACATAATAACAATAGATAGATGACAACAACAATCCAGGAAGTGACTAACCCAATAGCCACCACAACAATAGCATGAATTACCCATTCATACCACCCATGTCAAGTTTTAATTAAAGGTTATAGTCTAACTCTCGAAAGACCTCCCCAAGCGTGTCCATAACCTAGGACAAGGCTATTCGAATAGTTTGAAACCTGCAGGGGTGTACCAATGTACCCACGCGTCGGACCGCCTTTTCGCCAAGCTATTAGCACACTTCCTTTGGTATGCCGGCACAGCTAAGTCCAACGAGATATTTCCAATATTGTGTGTCAACAATGAGTTGCCCATATGGGGATACAACCTCCCCATACGTTGATGCGGAGTCATCAAAGATGCTCACCCCCTTATACGGATGGTGCTCCTTGCAGTGGATAAACCCCACTACTGCTCACCCAATAGCCCACCATGCAACTCAAAGCTAACATACGCCAAAGTACTTAGTCAAGAGAGGTCCCATATCCCCCTCGTGTGGTTAGCACACAAAATTGCTTGGTTTAGTGTAACAAGATGTTCGGTCCTTGTTGACTTAGGCACCATTCCACATACCAACAAATCACGCCATCATCCATTGTGCCCAAGTTCAAATAGTTTTCATTTTCAGTTTTGTTTTGACTTTACAAATTAACAAAGCACAAGTGCTGGACATAACGGAGTAATCATTTTTGTGTGATCAAGGTCATCGACATAAGTCGACAACCGCCCATTTCTACCGTTATCTAAGCATTTCTAAGCATTATCACGTAAACTACTAAGTGATAAGAGTCCATCCATCGAACCCTAAATCACAGCAAGATAATCCTAGGCTTAGTAGTAGAGAATGAATATTTACCTACAGAGTATGCATCTATAGGCTTAACTAATCGATAATTTAACACAAAGTAAGCATGCATACATACAAGTTAAACAAAGTATTAGACTTTGAAAGTAATGGGATTAAACATGATCAAACTACTTGCCTTGCTAGATCTGCTCACTATGCTGCAAAGGGTCACTCACGGGATCAACACACTCGTCGGCACCTAACGAAAAAGCGAAAAAGAACCGATAAGAACGAGGAAAACCGAAAAGACTCCACAGCAAAATTTCTCCAAATGCTTTGAAATTTTTACAGAAGCTATAGCATGATTTTTAAAGAATTTAGCAATAAGAACCAATTTATTTGGATTCTCAATGCAAAAGTTATGACCAAAACAAATCTGCTCAGCCTGGAAATTGCTGGAAAATTTAAATCGGTTACTGTTCATCCGAATTTATTTCTCAAGCACAATTTTCCAAAGAGGTGTTGTGCCTGGGATTTTTATGGTAAATCAAGCACCTCATGAGATGAATAACACAATTGAGTTCACCTCATTTGGAGCTATGATGCATGTTTTATGATTTTTCAAAGACAAGCAAAAGAGCACAAATAAAATGCACCCACAATTCTTTTGAAAATAGTGACATGCCTAAATCCTATTCTACCATTTAGTACACTAATATAGGAAGCCAACAAAGTTGGATTCACTCAAAAAGGATCTTTAGAGGATTACTTATGCATTTTACAAGTTAATTGCAAATTTTGGAGCAACATTTAAAGTTAATTTTGAAACCAATTTACCAATCCATTTTCTGGAGCTGAACTAAACTTACAACCATTTTTAGATTAAAGTTTAGTTCAAACCAGAGCTACCAAAATTTGAATCAACTCAAAAGGAGGTTAAATGAAATAGTTATGTCGTTTTGAAGTTTATTACCTTTTTCTGTTCACAAATAAATCCATCGGGAAATCCTAAATTTCAAATCGACGAAGACGAACCTGGGCCGTTGATCCTGGATGGGATGGCCCAAGTCCTGCCGGCAATACGCGCGTGTCCGCACGGAATCAACAATCGTGGGCCGTCAATGTTGCATCCGACGGTCCAGGTTGAATCGCGCGCGGCGCGTTTGGAACTCGCGCGCGCGAAGGATCCCGCGATTCTCCGCCGTTGATCTCGAATTGGACGGCTCAGATTGACAGCCACGATTGGAGTGTAAAACATGCATGCGATCTGGGCCGTAGATTTACAAATGGACGGCCAACAGTTAAGCACGTGCACAGTGCAACTTAACCGCGCGGGGCCCACTATCAGCGGCACAAAAGGACCGGTTTAAGGACACACTAACACTAACCAATGATTAAGTATCTAAACGACGTCATTACTGTGTCCTAATGACCATCCAACGCCGCTGTTTTCATCCGACAAAACCAGAGGGCGCTCCCGAGCTCGCCGCCGGCGACGTGGACCTCGCCGGCGCCACCCAAGGACACCAACATGTGTGCAATAGTATTGCGCACACACCGGGACCATTCCTAGTGGCGGAGGCGGCCCAGAACAGCGGCGAGCCGACACGAGGCGTCGTTGCCAACACGGCCGAAGATGACAAAGAAGAAAAGCTCCACAGCAGGTCAATCATGCGGGTGCCCGAGCATCTAGAGGCTACTAGGATGCTACCTGAGCACGGAGGAGCCTTGAAGGTGGTCGGAGGAGCACTGGCGGCCGAGGAGCTTGCCGGCGCCGAAGACGAAAACGAAGACGAGGTAGCCTGAGCAAAATTGACCAGACCACGTCATCAAAATGGATCCCATACAGCTCGGAGATGCTCCCAGAGCAAGTAATTGAAGGGAGAAGCTTCTTACCGGCGATGGGGAAGAAGGGGGTGCTCACAGCCGCAAGGATCCAAAACTCGAAATTAAGTTGCTCCTGTGGAGACAATCTAAAATCAAGTTAGGGGAAAGCACCAGGATGATGAGGGGCTCAAGTGGAAGCAAAGAGAACGGAGGAAGGACCCCTGGAACCCTGTCGGCACCGAGGAACTCCGAGGTGTAGCAATGGCGGTTGGGGGCTCACGGGTGCTTGAGCTCATTTGAGCAGAGGAGAAGCTTAAGGGGTGTTTAAAGAATGCTAATGAGGTACTGAGGGACCTTTTATAGCCGGGGAGCAGAGGCCATGAGCTAGGGTTAAGCTCCATGGTGAGCTTAGCCCACCGCTCGGTCCATGGCTCCACAAGGATGCGGAGGGGATGGGGGCAGGTCTGAGCAAGACTTAGGGGGCGGAAGGCTGACCCGCATTTAACGCTGGCAGCAAAAGAGCGGTTGAGAGGTGACAAGGCACTGCTCTCCCTCTGCCATGGCACACGCGCGCGAGATTGAGGAAGGAGAAGAACAGGGGTTGATATCGACCGTTGGATAATCAAAGGGGGAGGTCGTGACCCTTGGATCTGTACCGAGGTGGTCTGAAAAGCAAAGGGGGAGGTTGCGACCATTGAATCTGAATCGGGGGTTCTGCAAAGGAACGGGAGGTCGCAGCCGTTGGATTTGCATCCAATGGCGATCAACAGAGGCAGGAGGTCCTGGCCGTTGCACGCGACGCTGACAAGAGATGGGAGGTCGTGGCCGTTGGATTTACATCCAAGGGCGCACAACAGCGAGGGGAGGTCGTGACCGTTGGATTTACATCCAAAGGCACACAACAGAGAGGGGAGGTCGTGGCCATTGCGCACGACGCGATGGGAGGTCGTGGCCATTGCGCACGACGTGATGGGAGGTCGTGGCCGTTGGATTTCGATCCAATGGCGCACAACAGAGAGTGGAGGTCGTGGCAATTGCGCACGACGCGATGGGAGGTCGTGGCTGTTGGATTTCGATCCAACGGTGACGAACAGAGCTGGGAGGTCGTGGCTGTTGGATTTCGATCCAACGGCGACGAACAGAGGTAGGAGGTCATGGCGGTTGCGCACAACACGGAAAAGAGGTGGGAGGTCGTGGCTATTGGATTTCGATCCAACGGTGATGAACAGAGGTGGGAGGTCGTCGCCGCTAGATCTGGATCTGACGGCGATGAAAGGAGAGGGGAGGTCGTGACTGTTGGATTTTGATCCAACGGCGCACGAAAGGAGAGGGGAGGACGTGGCCGGTGGATTTTGATCCAACGGTGCACGACGCTCGCGCGAGGGAGGGCTCAGGCTGAGCTGGGAGTCGGTTGGGTTCGACCCACTTGAAAGTGGCTCGAACCCAAGGAACAGTGCCAGATTTGAGTTTAAATTTGAAGGCTGAGTTTGGAGGAATTTTTAGAGGTAGCAAACTAACTCCAAAAATTCCAAAATTTTGACTGGAGCTTTCTCACTCCAGGATTAACCTTACATAAAATTTTCAGAGATTTTTATGCATTGCATTTTTGTCCAAAAATTCATCAAGGGATGTTCTAGGGTTTGACCAATTGAAAAATTGGTTTGACTTGCCTCAAAAAATTATCAAATAATTTCTAAAAATTAGGAAATCATTCAGAGGGGTCACACAGCATCCCTAGAATCAAGGAAAAATATTTTGCAAGATTGGCACAAGATTTGTGACAAAGTGGAATAAGGGTTTGACTTTAGTCACCAAGAGATTTGTGTTTTTGAATTCCACAACTCTTGACAAGAATTGTAGAAAAGTTCAAGGGTTTCAAGATGTGATAAAATTTTTAAATTTCTACACATTTTTTTACATTTGAAACACACACCCATTTATACATTTGGGATGTTACAAGCTACTAGACATTGATCCCTCTTCATAGTATGGCTTCCTACACTAGTAATCCGATCTTTTATCCTTCATTCTCCTAGACCAGTAAAACTATGAAACGGTCAGTCTGGCCAGGGAAATCACAGAAAAGTAGCTCTCTGGAAAAAGCTGATCGCGGTGTTTATCCGGGGGTCCGATCAGTTTGGACCATCAACTGCGGTCAGTTCGGCCATGCAAACAAAACACTTATAAAATGTGGCTAGACTATTGTAACATCCCAATTTTCTGGGCTTTAAAAATCCTTTGAATAGTTAGTAGGGAGAAAATTCACCATTTGGTTTTATTTGAATTTAATTCAAAAGCTTAAACATGGACTTTGTACATCAAAACAATTTAATATGATTAAAGTTAACATCAACAATGGTCAAAACTATTTTATTTGGATTCTATGTGCTTGGATATATTTTCTAGATTTTTCTAGAATTTTTCCAAGTTCATTTGCTATTTTCTATTGCATATTTGAATTTCTGGTATTTTTTTAAAAAAGGAAAAGCTATTAAAATCTTAGATAATCAGTTGGGCCGAATTTCTGTTCATCCGGCCCATTCCTCTACCTTTCCGACCCAGTTCCACGTCGGCCCGCTCATTCGCGCGCGTCAGCGCCCTTCCTCCCACTGGCAGGTGGATCCGTGTTCCTTTGGCTCACTGTCGCGTGGGCCCTCATCTCTGTGTCGCTGACCGGTGGGATTGCCTTCGCGTTGTCGTCCCCGAGCCGGTTTCAAGCCATGGTAAAATCTTCAAGCCATGGTAAAATCAGAGTGTTAGTGATTTCAAGCCATGTCATGGTAAAATCTTCATGTCATGGTAAAATCTTCATGTCATGGTAAAATCAGAGTGTTAGTGATTTCAAGCCATGGTAAAATCTTCAAGCCATGGTAAAATCGATGTGTTAGTGATTTCATGTCATGGTAAAATCAGAGTGTTAGTGATTTCAAGCCATGGTAAAATCGGAGTGTTAGTGATTTCAAGCCATGGTAAAATCGAGTGTTAGTGATTTGCCATGGTAAAATCAGTGTTAGTGATTTCAAACCATGGTAAAATTGCGAGTAAGGAAAATTCCAAGTCGCAGGCGGTTCTTAATAAAAACCGTGCGTGATAAGATATATATCACGAGCGGTTTTAATACGAACCAAATGCGTGATATATATATCATTGAGCGGTTCTTATCTGAACCAAATGATAAGTATCATATCACGATGGTTTGTATTAAGAACCGCTGCGTGATATGTCGTCCTGACGGTTTTTGTATGAAACCGCTCGTGATTCGCAGCGTGGGAGTTTGAAAATTTTTGAGCAGCGGCGGAGGCAAAATATTTTGGCGCTTTCCTTATATATTAGACCTGACCTTGTTTTCCATCAGTCTCTCTCTCTCTCCCCACACAGAGCTCCAATGACCACCCTCGATTCCCGTCGTAGTTCAAATGAGGAGACACGGTGAGCGATGACGATGAGGAGGGATCTTGGAGGAGCTCCTGTCTACGGAAGGTACATGTACATCCCCATAACATACATAATTTGTTGGTTGTTTGTTGTAAAGAAAATTATCTTAATTTTGTGTTACCTAAGGTCGGGGCCTTGTTGGAGGTTTTCGATCGTCTCTCCTTGCCGAAGCGAGCTTGAGTCGAACTCGGCGACATGCAAGAACATCTTGTGATATCTTTGGTGAGGTCTGAGAGGAGCTCATAAGACCAATCCAAGAAGCCGATGAGTTCTTCAGAGCTTGGAGACATAGATGGTTTCTAGCTAGTTTATCTTTGTAACTTTATTCTTTTTCCCATTCGGAAGGGCGTTGTGAAACCTTTTGGTTTCCCTTTCCTATAATGTGTTTGCCATCGAATTTTAATTGGATTTTAGTTGTCTTGCTAGAGGTTGCATATGGAAACTCTTGTCTCAGCACTTGATTGGTTTGGCTCAAAATCCGATTTTTTTTTGCAATGGAAAAAACTATTACAGAGCAGTTACGAACAACAAGAACCGCTCGTGATAATATTATCACAGAGCGGTTCTTATTGAGAACCGTCTGTGATAATCTATTTTCATAGGCGGTTACGAACAAGAACCGCTCGTGATATTATAATTATCACGAGCGGTTCTTGTTGTAACCGCTCTGTGATAGCATTTTCACGAGCGGTTCAAAACCGTGCGTGATGACTCATGTCATTACAGACCCATAAACTCGGGCGGCTCACAAAACCGCTCGTGATGGCGTTTTGAACCGTCTGTGAAGGCCTTTTCTGTAGTAGTGAACAAGGAGCACCTCAAGACCAAGATCAATACCAAGACCTTTTCTAAGGCAAGTTATACCTTTGATCATATTGAACCCAGTTTTCAAAGTACTTTGATTCAAATTATTGTATTTACTTTAAGTATGTATTTGAATGCTTTTGGGTATAGCTATTGTCCAATTTGTTACACCCACCTTGATTAATTGTTATGTCATAATCTTTTGTCAGCCTAGATTGGTTCATATTTAGTTGGTGCTATGGTATTACCAACATGGGTTGGTTAGATACGACTAGATTGCTTAGCCATGCTACGAGTCATCATCTCATGTAATTAAGTTGTAAATATAAACCTGACTAAGGGACTATGGAACTATGTGATAAAAACTGTGTGTACTATGTGCTATTACTCGTTGATGGCATATGTTGCACTTAACCAACAGGGTGGGAAAGGATTTAAACTGAGGCAAGTGGTGGATATTGTGTGCTACTTTTGGTGGATCTGTGTTTATGGGCTTAAAAATCTGTGTGCATAGGGATTTGTAGTAAACTCGAAGTCTTGCCTTGGTCACTTAAGGACTTAACTTTGTGCACCATTAAACTGAGCCTCTCGTACAACCACATGCCTGATGGGACGAGCCTAACTTAGTAAGTTATGGATTCTTGACATTGGTACTCAGGGAGCAGGTTAGGCTGTGTTGCATAGGTGGAGGTGTGCTACCAAGTAGTCGCATCACGGGGCGGTTCGCCGTGTCCCTGTCCAACGATGTGTGTCGGACTTAGTTCCTGTGTGGGGTAGTCTGGTGTAAAGCACATCGGGAGTATCAATGCTTGAGATGAAGTTTCTGAAACATTTTGTTACGATTAGTGCTAGCTACACTAGTTGTATCGTGTGGGTAAAGTGTACAAACTCTGTAGAGTGTTAAATCAATCTATTCGAATAGCCGCGTCCGCGGTCATGGACATGCTTGGGGATTTCACACGAGGGGTAGATTTTCATGAAAACCTTGGGAAGGGAGTTGTGTGACTTAAGTCATACGGCTATGTGAATAACTTGATTAGGCTATATGTCTTTGTGAAATAAAACTATTAAATTATTATTGTCTATTTGTTTTGAATTATGCTTTCAATCTATTATTTGTATTCAAATTGCAAATGCTGCATTTCTACAAAAGAACCACGGAAGCCATTCCTTTGGAATAAGTCTGCATCAATAATTGTATTTCTGTGGTATGACTTGCGAGTACGGTTGTGTACTCATGCTTGTTGTAAAACATGCAACAGAAGAGGAGGAGTCATCGCTTGCTTTCGAGGAGGAGTTCATTGAAGGTGCCTGATCGTAGAGTCTTGATCCCAGTCGGTTGCTGTGGTGAATTGATGGGATCTTCATTGCCGTTTCATTTCATTGCTATTTATTTATTTTTATTATCGACTTTGCGTGACTTAATAATTGTAAACTCGACCATAAGGTCGAAACCCTTATTTGTTAATCAAATTACTCGTTTATGTTATTAATCGCTTGTGTGGATCAATATTCACCTATGTTGATACTGTGTGCACTAGCGTGATCCTGGACTAGTGCATTATACACAGAGGGTTCAGAATTGTATTTTTGCGTCCTAACAACTATCACAAATGAAACCAATATTTAACCAAATAAGTTTGAGCATTTGTGGCATCCTTTGCTATCAAGCTAATAAACATTGATCCCTCTTCATAGTACAGCTTCCTACACTAGTAATCCGGTCTTTTATCCTTCATTCTCCTAGACTGGTAAAACTATGAAAAGGTCCAATTAACTAGATACCTTTGCCTTGAGCTATATGAGATCCTTTAGCGCTCTTTTGCCTTTGTCCGAGAATAAACCTTTTAACTTCTTGACAAAACAAGTTAGTCCAAAACACATGGTTATCCTTAATTACCAAAGCACTAAAAATGGGGCCTTAATTCTTCACCGACCTGGTCGTCTGCTACGTGCTCCTCAACTGTGGAGTTGGGAGCACTTCCCTGTTGGGCGGCCGTCTGTCAAGATAGCGGTGCACCCGTACACCCCCCCCCAATCGACGTGGTAAACGGGTCCACCATAGGCTTATGGTGGACTGTTGACCGTCTGCGCTAGGCCAAGGATAGACTGGCACTGTGCTACTCGTTGTTCCACAGTGAGTTCGAGTCTTTGCATGAGAGCGACATCAAATGGAATCCATGGTATCCATAGTTCGTGCACATGGTAGCACCGCACGGACTGTCCGTGCAATGCATCCGGGACCATAGGACTGTGCACGACGGACTGCCACCTGGTGTTCGCACATATGGTGGAGCCTTACATGTTGCAACACGTGTCTGCGACGGTTTAGTGCGCACCAGTCGTCCCCCGGACGGCGAGCTCTGTCGCGTGCCGTACACCTGTGAGTCAAACTTCATCCGAGTAATGTTTATAGTTCTTACGTCTTCTTTTCTAACATCAATCCTTCCGAAAATGCAGACAATTGAGGCAGGGTGGCCATATTCAGGACTGGCGCCCGGTCCAGCATGAGTGGACTACGACATGGACGGAGAGGGCGCACTTGGATGTCTTGAGTGACCCGCGTCCGTACAACATTGAGTTATACGGTGCGTACATGGAGTGGTACGTGCCACGGACGCACGCAAGACTCACCATTCCTCCACCGGAGTGCCCAGAGCAGGTGATAGTTGAGACGCACCAGCAGAGCCTCCGCCGCATGTACGATCATCACAACGCTTTGTGGTATGACGACACCGTAAGACACTTACAACCTCTAGTCGTTTCATTGACGATATCCGTACTCTTCGTAAATGAACCTGTTATGTATGTCACTATAGTTGGAGCGAACGCAACACATCTTTAGCGCATCGAAGGTCGCCATCCGCAACCCAGACACAACACCGGCGGGGATGATGAAAAGCATGAAGTACATCTATGCGAAAATGAAGAAGGTAATAAAGAACTTGAGCTGTGATCGTTCGACAGACAACGTCCTGCGCATAGGCACCAGGTGGGGGGGTCGTGCTTACCCGCTAGGTCACCATGACCTAGCGAGTCTGGTTAGTGTCGTAGCGCTCCCTGTCGATCATCCATGGGCTAGATCGGTGAGGAGGTAAGTTATGTAAAAATCTACGTTCTGTTTTTTTCGTTATGTCTTACGTTCCGCTAACATCATGTTGTTCTCCCACCACAGGTGCGTCGGCATGCATCACTTCTACCACCCGCATTTGATACACAGACTAGTGCTCCCTATCGGTCATCTGCACTGCACATCCGGGGGGCTACGAGATTCTCATTTTACATCCAGAGTGCTTATTTCTACAAACATCGCTCCGTTTTGCAGCCTTCAGTTGACCGTGGGGATGACAGCCAGTTCACGTCAACTAATGATGATGATACGGGCCTCCTAGCTCCTAGTAGAGAGCAGTACACACCGTTAGGGTTTGGAGCGTACGCAGGGCAATGCTCCTTCAGGTTCGTTGTCCCACCGTATGTCTAAGGCCAGAGCTCATCCGGGTGGGCTGGCACATAGTACGTCCAAGGCCAGAGCTCATTCATCCAACCGGAGTTCCAAGCACTGTAACTCAAGAATGAATTTATGGAGTCCATCGCTCATGAATTCTTTGGAGGTGTCTCCTAGGTCGATATGCCTCATTGGGACGACATGTACGCTTACCTGACTCTGCTAGGCCAGATTCAGCCGACTGGTCCACCTTCACCCACTCAACGGTCTCCGTACCCCCTCCGAGCACGCGGAGGCTCACGTATCCCACGAGACATGCCCGACGCAAAACATCCAAGTACACGCGAAGGCAACCACAGCCGTAGCCGCAATGAGTAGAGGGTAGTGGCTCAGACGAGTGAGCCATATTGTGTCCCGTGTTATGCGATTATGTTTTGGTATATTTGTATTCATATTTTGTTTTGCTATATTTGTACGCATTTTTCGGTTGTTATGTGTGTACTCCTACGCCATATTGTATATCAACATCTCCAATGGAGTTGCAACGCAGCTTTTTTCCATACATTCCAAGTCACATGAAATTATGAAACCCTAATTTCCAAAACCTAAAATCCAAATTTTCACAACCTAAATCCTAAATGTTATCGTGATTCTAACAGATTTCGTACCCTTGAGAATCTACAGAAATCACAAACGGACCAACCAACCTTGTCACCACCCTTTTATTTCTAAAAAAATTAACAACCTACAAACAAGATTTGCTAAATGTATTACCTACAAAAATTGCCATTTATTCCCCCACAACTATTTCCATCGGATTAATAAAATAATAAGATTGTTGTTTTAAATCGCCCAAGGGTTGAGCAACACGTGGAGTAGTCGCCCAACCGTTGAGCAACTATCACAAGTCGCTCAACCACCGGGCAACTACTCCACGTGTCGCTTGACCGATTTTCGGACCGAAAAGACCAAATTCTGCCGCTCAAACTTTTTAGAGCGAAATGACAACGCTACCTCCCTAGCTTTTCAGGACGACGTGACCCGACGAGTCAGCTTTATGCAGCGACGTGACCCAACGAGTGTGCTTCCCGCTGAGACGTGACGCAACGCTGCCAAACGATTCCTCCTCGGGGCCGCTGTCTCACGGACGTGAATTTCCTTCAACCCCATTATAATTCAACCGCGTATGCAGGGCTGGCTCGGCATATAAGTATTACCCCTCCCACGGCAGGTTCTCCTGTATCAAGACTTCAACACAATCTTACTCAGATGAAGAACCAATGGGACAAGATTCGCGAACTCGCAAAGACTGCTACGGCCCGAGACGAATAAACAAAGCGTGCTAGGAGGGCACCCCCTCCCCCTTGCAATGACGCCCCCCCTGTAGCAACAACCCCTACCGAAATATTCCCACCGAGCATTCGCCGCAAGACCTGCTCGAGGGGGACACGCCACCCCTTTGTTGGTGTTGGGACACTTGCAAGTTCTTCAAGTTCAAGCAACGGCTTAACCTGGACATGCGTTACTGGGATTGCACCAACTACTCCTCGGACTATCCCGACCACCGTTGGGACATGGCCCGCTATCGGCAGCTGGTCAGGACCAGTTACAGTATGTTCCCCTACCATTTCTCTTTCAAAGTACGCACTAACAACCTCTCCTGTCTACCCGTAGTCCCCGGATCCGCTATGTGGCTACTGCAAGTGGATTGATGAAGGGATCCACCCACAGGAACAGTAGCGTCTCGACTGCGAGAAGTGGGATACCAAGGGGACCGCGAGAAGTGGGAGGAGGAGCGCTACAACGAAGAGCACAACGAGCGTATCCGGCGAGAGACACAAGCTCATCTCGAGGCGTGCAGGCACAGGGAGCGCGAGGCTCGCGAGAGGGAACACAAGAAAAAGAGGGAAATGGCGACTGAGGCCAATGTGGCCCGCGGGGAGTACAACACCGAGTTTGTAAGGAAGGGCAAATGGCCCCGGTCCATGTAGTAGGTCGGGCCATTCTGTAATAATCCACCGTCCTACCCGCCATGTTATTCCTATCACCTGAAGGCATATTACATGGCCTAGATGCTTGTGTCGTAGTGTATCATAGTAGTAGCGAGGATGACTAAAGCAATTAGCCGAACCATCATACCATGTGACCACATGTAATGCTCTTCTATCTGCGGACTTTAATGTAGTTCTAGTTCCGTGCCTCGCGCTTTACCTTCGGTCGATTAGCAGTCTACTGACCTTCGTGTTTCTCGAGACCCAATACTTGTCGCTGTCAAAATCATTATTGATCATCTCATCAGCTAAAGATCGTTTTCTAGAAGAAGGAGAAAGTATAGCATATTTGGAATATCCCACGGTGTGTTGAGCTATAGTGGGCCGGGCCCTAAACATTTCTAGGCCCATCTGCCTCCGCTTCTGGCTCGTCAGATTCAGATCCACCCCCCGACCACCACGCACAGGCACACCCAACCCAAGGCGCGGACTCCCAAGTCCCAACCCGACCGAGACGACAGCGGGCACGGTGGCGATGGCCGGTGGCGGCGCGCACGGCGGGACGACGTACAAGGGGTACACCATCCCCCACAACAAGCGCTGGCACACCGTCGCCGGCAAGGGCCTCTGCGCCGTCATGTGGTACGCTCCCTCTACTTCATCCCCTCTCCAACCCATCTCCGACCCCTCCAAATCTGGAACTAGCTTTCGGCTTTCCTCCCTTCCAACGCCTGCCGCCTCGTCTCCCTGATTTACTCAAATGGGATCCGTCCTCGGCGGGGGACTTGTTCTAGATTAGTCCGATTTGGGGATCTTGACTGGGAGCCAGAGGTTGATCTGGTTCTGTTTCCGCCATGCGATCGAGCGGGAGGTGCTATTTAGTGAGGTGATGCCAGCCAATCGTTTCGTTTCATGCCCTCCTTGTAAGACTGGGGAGACCATATTGGGCTTTCCATGCTTTCGGCGTGTTAGGGGATTTGTTCAGTGAGGTTGATCTGGTTCTTTCGGAATGAGAGTCTAAGTGATCATCATGGTACAGACTTAAGAACTTAATGGAAGCCACACGAATAGATAACAATAAGCATATAGGAGGGTAGTGATTTTCCCTGATTCAGGGTTACGTCTTCAGTAAGAAGATGTAATCCTGAGCATCAGCTTCCAATACCCTGTATTTGCCGATGTTACTTTGTTGTATTGCCATCTTCATTAAACAAGACATCAGAAACAAAAACAAATACACACACACACACATACTGAAAACACGTTGATACTACTAAACACATCAACAACCAATCACCGTGACCACAGTAAGTATCAATTCACAACCAGAATGCTGTTTTTTTCATAAAGCACAACCCACAAAGATGCATGATAGTAAACTCTTTGGATCCAGTGTGCACTTTCTTCTTCAGGCTCCTTAATCCTTTTTTTTTTTGCGTTCTTGCTGGTTAATTCATTCAGTGCCTCTTGTCCGTAATCTGCCTGAGTACCCTGCCTTCGACCACATGAGCATAGATGCACTAAACATTATAATATCAAAGCTGACTGGTTTTTCAAGCTAGAGATTGACATCCTTGGTTGTATTTGTGTTCTTTGATTTTAAGGCTTACCCAAGTATGGTCGTTGTTACCGATATATTCAGGTCCAATTATTTTGGCATATTTTTACAATCGTAACCAAACTTTGCTATGTGCAGGTTTTGGGTTTTCTACAGGGCTAAGCAGGATGGTGCTGTGCTCTTGGTAATACTCTCTTTCGATTTTGTTATTTCCACTCTACACTTGTTCTTGATTTACTTTGATCCGTATTTAATAATAAATGTTTATAGGGTTTGCGTCATCCATGGGATGGGCATGACGATCACTCTCATGGTCATGGACATGAGCACGAGGTATTTCCTTCTGACCATGCTGTGTTCACTTAGTGTCATAAAAACTGTCCTTGAAGTGAACTCCTCTTGTCAAGGAGTACAAAAGCTTCTAGTGTCTGATTCATGTGATTGTCAACAATCTGTTGGCCCACCCATCTTGCAGCTGGATTTTTTTTCTCTCATGAATCTCCTCTTTTTTTGTTATCACTTGTTTTGCTTTTGAGAATGTGAAAACCAAATTGGACAAAACGTCGCTACTTGCAAGATTACTGAAATGCCGGCTTATTGCATATCTCCCTATCCTGTGACATTTATAGGCAATACAAATATACAATACAAGGATTTGGCATGTGGGATTGGGAAATGCCCAAAGCAGATGTTATCACTGGCCTTTATGTGCTAGCAGCATGCCTGTTTGTTAATGTCTAGCAAATAAACTACGTCAGTTTATTGCTGGAAAGAGGGGGGAAAACAGTGAGTTGTGTGCCTTGTTGGGAACTTACGGGTTCTTATTATTTTGCGCAGGCGGCGTCATCGTCCTCATCATCTCATTAAGTTCACTGCTCAAGGCAGCTGAGGGAGACTCGCTGCTTCTCATCCTCCAACCAAAGCGTCAGTTAATAAAGAATACTCTGATGGAATTCATGTTGTTGCATCTTGTTTAGCACAAACTGCTTTTCTTATGGTCGTGCTTATGTATTTGCTTTGAAGGCTCGGTGGAAATGCTGTGAGAAACAGTTTGTGATCACTTTGCTCTGCTTTGCACGACGGACGCGCACACACACCACGTGGACACATGTGGTTGCGTCTACCGAGATGTTTCAGTGGGCTACAACAATTGCTCAGTACTTGTTGCCGCCGTGCACCATATAGCGTGTAAAGCCCGCGCTTGTGGTTTGAGATATTAGGTGAGTTAGTCTATCCGAGCCCCTGCTTGTTTGATCGTTGATGGGCCTCTAGACTAGAGCCGGCCATTTAAGCCATTTGTTTGAGATGCCATGAAATGGGCCAGCTAGCTGATGAGTTGCAAGATACAGAAATTTTGGTATTTCTGCCCCCGCTCTTCTTTTTTTACAAAACTAGCCCCTTCCGCCATAATTTGCAGATTTGGCCTCATACAGTGCGTCTGCCTCTGGTCCCGGGCACGACAGGGACCTACCCCCGGCCCTGGGCGTGGTAGGTCACTTGTCCCTTGCGGTGGCGTGGCAAGAAGGGGCAGGAGAGAGGAAAGAAAAGAAAAAATTTGAGAAAATTTTCAAAAAAAAACTGAAATTTCAAGAAAATTACATAAAAAATCCTTGGAACATGAATAGATTTAATAAAATATTTTTGAATTTAATTAAAGTTTATTTTATTCATTTAAAATAAAGCTTTGATTAATCCAATTGGGTGCTGCAGTTCCCAAATGTGCTGGTCGAAAGTTCTTTTGGCTTATTCTATATTCGTTTTTTTTTTCTCTCCTTTACGTCACGTTGTCTCGTCGAGTCACTTGCTGTCTGCATTTCCTACCTATTTAAACGAACGCGCGGCCGACAATTTCAGAAGCCAAAGCTCATTCTGATTAGCTAAACAAATTCTGATCGTTCATTCGCTCGCCCGCGTTATTTAATATGTTTGTTATTGCAATTTTTAGCGTTTGGTACTTAATAATACGTGTACATTACATCAGTCGCACAATTATTCGGTCCGTACATTAGTTTGCGCGCATGTATGTTACTTTCTTTGTACTGTTGTGATATAATATTTTTGTGCATGTTTTATGTGTCGCTGTAACTATACATATTTCTTAGAAATGTTTGCATGCTAGTATGTTGCTGTAGAAATGGCCATTGTTGCCTCATGAGCACCGTGCGGTGGCAACTGTTATATACATAATTATTGTCAATATGTCATGTCTATATGCATAATAACTTTGTAAAATTTCACCAGCACTTACTTGGTTCAACAGTATATATATCGGTTTGGTGACACAAACGTCATGTCCATCTAATCCTGATCACATCCATTCAATCATCCATCCAATCGATGTCCCCCCTTGACTCCTAAATGCATGTGCATGCATGTGAATTTAGGTGCCGGGATGGATTATGGTTTAGATTTAAGTCGATTAGGATTTCGACGCTGTTCGTAGAAATTTTAAAATATAGCAAATGAGTTCAAAAAATTATGAAATTTTATGTGGAGCCTCCGGACACAGCGTACTTGCTTGTGTAAATTTGCCATAATTTTAGTTGTTCAGAATTTTTCTCACAATTTCATATAAGTGTACTGTTTGTACGATCCCTTTTCCACCAAAAAATATCACGTCCAACTAATCCCGGTCACACCCATCCAATCGATGCCCCCCCCCCCTTGTCTCCTTCCTGCATGTGCATGCATGAGAAGCATGCATGTGAATTTTCTAAACGCGCACGCGGGAAAGGATTCCCTCCCGCAGCAGTGACTATAAATTGGAGCACGCAAGCGTGATTTCATTTCGCAATCGCTCGTTTGCTCTTTCTCTTGCTCTGTCGATTATTTTTTGGGGACATTTCAGCGTTATTAACCGCCGTCATTCGCAGGTAATCTGTATCTTCGTCGATTTTTTGTCGTTCGTAGATTCTTTATTAACTGTGTACTTGTGTAGTTGTAATTTTCTACGCACACATATTATAGGCGTTCTAAAATTTTTGTAGGAATTTTGAAGTGGATGCGTAGTTAAGTAGTTGTAATTTTGCATGTATGTACCTAGTTTGATGTTGTTAGTGTACATATTGCAATTTTTAGCGTTACGTACTTACTTAATAATGCGCGTACATTACATTAGTCGTACTATTATTCGGTCCGTGCATTAGTTTGTGTGCATGCATGTTACTTTTTTTGTACTGTTGTGATATAATATTTTCGTGCATATTTTACATGCCGCTGTAACTACACATATTTCTTATAAATGTATGTATGCTGGTATGCTGCTGCAGAAATGGCCACTATTACCTCACGAGCTTCGTACGGTGGCAACTGTTACATGCATAATTACCGTCAATCTGTCATGTAATCTATTTGCAGCAATAGCATGTAATCTACCACCTAAATGAATTCGCTAATTATGAGTTGTTCTCTATTTGCATCAATAGCATGTAATCTACCACCCCTACTTGAGGAGGCATGGAATGCTCTACATCGTTGTCACGCTTGGATCGGTGGCGATGGGCCGCCAACCCTAGTGACACGGGGAGCGAGGGAGATCTGGCCGTTGGACGACCGGTATGTTGGGAGGCTTCGTCAGTCTGGGCTGATTGCGTTCGCCCGCATGTTGAACATGGGCGCAAAACCTCCTAATTGACGCCTCCCTTCTTTCCGCCCTAGTTGATCGTTGGCGGCTGGAGACCCACACGTTCCACTTCGGTGAGGAGATGGCCGTGACAACTGCGCAGACGTCGGCTTCATGGCCAAACTTTCTTTGTTGCAAGGCCTTGCAGTTGTTCCCCCTCCGAGGTCGCCGGACTAGAAGGTGTGTCTCGGCCATCACTTCGGGTAGCTTATCCCCGAGAGGTGTCAGGGCGTTCCACATGCTTGGCTGCGACGATTCATGCATTGCCCAAATGACGCAACGGATGAGGTGGTTCGATGCCACCTAATTGCAATTTGTTGTTTCTATTCGGGTGGGTCATGTTCCCTAGCACATAGGGTGACATGGTGTACCCTAGTTACATTCACCTTGCGGAGTCCATCGTGGACTCCGACGATGAGGACGTATCGTAGTATAGTTGGGGTTCAGCTGTACTATGCGCTACGTACCGCAGCAACCCCTACCAAAACATTCCCACTAAGTGTTTGCCGCAAGACCCACCTGAGGGGGAGACGCCGCCCCTCTGTTGGTGCGGGGACACATGCAAGTCTTTCAAGTCAAAGCAGCGGCTCAACCTGGGTATGCGTTACTGGTGTTGTGCGAACTACTCCTATGGCTATCCCGACCGCTGTTGGGATATGAGAAGCTATCGGCAGCCGGTAAGGACCAGTTACACTATGTTCCCTTAGCATTTCTCTTTCAAAGTACGCACTAATAACATGTCTCGTCTACCCTTAGTCCTCGGATCCGCTATGTGGCTACCGCAAGTGGATCAACAAAGAGATCCACCCACATGACCAGTGGCAAATTGACTACGAGGAGTGGGATGCCAAAAGGACCTGCGAGATCCAGGACGAGGAGCACCGCAACGAAGAGCAAAACGAGCGTATCTGTCGGGGGACGAAAGTTCATCTCGAGGTGTGCAAGCGCAGAGAGCGCGAGGCTCGCAAGAGGGAGCACGAGAAAAAGAGGGAAATAGCGGCCAAGGCCAAGGAGGCCGGCGAGGAGTACAACGATGAGCCCGCAATGAAGGGAAATGGCTCTAGTCCACGCAGTTGGTCGGGCCATTTCGTACTAGTCCTCTGAAGGTCGAATTTATTTCCATTCTAAAAAGACGCACATGTATCGTAGGAGTACTTTGGTTTGTTACATCGTGCATGATGTTGTTTCTTACGCACATAACCAAACCCTATGTGCCGTGTAATTCCCAGCTTTATTATACAGTCTATTTTAATTTACAACTGCAAATCTCATTGTTTTTTCGCATTCAGTTCTTCGCGTAGCAAGGCCATCCAACAATATAAAAAAAACCTATTCTGGAAGTAGGTACGAAATGGTTTACGACCCCAAAGTGATGACGAGCACCACCTATCATTGCAATAGGTTTTCATGATCCGATTAAATTCAATTTCAAATCTAGTCTCTTTACCAGCAAAACATGAGTTACAATTAAAGGAAATTAATTTGGATCAGAAGGATTAATCGAGAATCGAAATTCCATAATTTAAACTCTATAAATCAAGTACAAATTAAATTCAACCATGAGCTCGATTCATAATTTGATTTAGCAATCCAAATGCAATGTCGCATGCGAAGGTGAATAAGTACAAAAAAAATAAACAATTTCTATTTTATTTGATTAATCAAAGCTTAATTGCAAAATTTTGGAAAATGGAAAATATTTTGAATGAATAAAATAAACTTCAATTAAATTCAAAAATATTTTATTAAATCTATTCATGTTCCAAGGATTTTTATGTGATTTTCTTGAAATTTCAGAGGTTTTTTCAAAAAAATTCTGGATTTTTTCCTTTTCTTTTTTTCTTTCCTCTCTCCTATTTTCTCTCTTATACCCCGTCTTGCTGTGCCCACCATATGCCCGGCGCAGTGCCTGCTCTTGCGCTTCGCCATGAGGCGGTGAGGACCGCGATCTGGGGACCGGGGCAAATGTATTGTATGGGAGTTAAATCTGTAAATTATGACGGAAGAGGATTAGTTTTGCAAAAAAAAAATATGGGGTTAGAAATGCCAAAATTTCCAATATACAAGTGTGTGAAGCCATAGTCGTGCTCGTACAGTTGTACCAGGAGTGTCATGTGCCATGCATGCATGCATGACAGGGCAAGGCAGATTCAAACGTGTACAGCTTGCGGGTCTGTAGCTAGTGTCCAATTTATTTCTACCCCTTTACGTAGCCGATCAAATCACTTTCGGCGTATCAGATATCGAAGCATAATCACTTGCAAATTAATTATGTTGCGATAGAGTCGTCAGCTCCCGGCTAGAACAGCTAATCACTCTCTGTCCACTGTCCACATGCACGAGCTAAGCATATCAGCCGTAAATTTGTGTAGGGGTGAAAACGGATCTAATACTTTTGTATAATGGCTCCATCCTATTTGTTTCATATATTTTTTCCTAGACATGGATACGAATATAAATACAGAGCAAATACGAATTGAAACGAATACGATCACGAATATTTTTCATGAAAACCTCTTAAATTATACGCCATAAATTAACGTAAACACATAACTAGTTCATTTGATCCAAACCTTCACGAATTGTTTGTATTTTAAGCAACCACACATAACATTGACACTTGCAAGCTACATTATTAGTTCATCACACGCTTACACTTAGTTCATCACAATCATTTAACACTTAGTTTATCACTTAGCATCTTTAGTGTATTGAACCGAAAACTATCATCACATATTCACATTTAGTTCATCACACACATAAAACTTAGTTAACGTTTAACTCATCACACTTAGTTCGTGATATACATAGTTCGATAGTACTTAGATATCATACATTAAAAAAATTGCATAGCACGTAATTCATCACTTGTTGACATGCATAGGTTGATATGCAAGTTTCAATAATATAGATAAATTCATCACATGCTTCACAACCTCTTGTGAAATTTGGTCATTCCTCCATGTCCTTCAGCACATTCTCCTCCAAATCATACATATCCTCCTGCTCCTCGAACTGCAAGTTGTAATTTAATGGATGTCAATGGTGGAATTAAATTAAGCCAAATACCTATATAGTTAGATTAAAAAAAACAGCAAACCATTGTCATCAAGCTTGTGAAACTTTGCTCAAGACTCTCCATGTCCATCTCAGACTCTCAGTGATGTTAGTAATCTCTGCTACCGCTGGCTGCCACAAGATTACGTATAGTACTATGAGATCCTAGCTTGTTTTGGAAAGATGGTCTGCCAGTGAGTAGTGTCAGATTAAGTTGATCTTCCATGATGTTGGTTCGTACCAGTTGCACATCAATCCACTTGTCGCCGATCAACTGCAATCAAGGGGACAATTTTGGAAGAGAGCATTTCTTAACTAACAAAAAAAAAGGGTTTACCTTAGCTCGGGGACTATCGCCCCACTCCCACCTGTCCCACAAGTGCAGCGAAAGGCCAGCATCGAGTGAAGAGCCTCTAACGCAAACCCTAATATCCCTGGACACCCCCTCCCCTCCCTTTCCCCTCGAGCCCCACGACTCACGCCCCCTTCCTCGCTCAGTGACACTCGCTCCTCTCCTCCTCTTCCACTCCTGCCTCCCTCTCAACTCCCCCTCGCTCCTCCTACCTCTCACCGCTAGCGTTGTGGCGGTCGGACCTAGGTAGAGACTGCAGCGGTGGGGATCTTAGTGCCCAGCCAAGGCTAAGGTCTCCACCCTACGGCGCGCACAGGCTGTAAGCCTTCCTGCCATGCCGCTTGTGGCCACCGTTCTACAATCCCAGCCGATTGTCAGCCTGCACACCCATGATCCGCTCGCCTTGCGCATGACTAGGGTTCACTATCGCCTAAGCCCTGAGTCGCTCGATCCTGGTGTGGTGCCTAGTAAATTGGGTCTTGTGGAATTGATTGGTGTGGAGAGAGAGCTAAGTGAGATAGGGCCATGGGGGTAATGGGTTAGTTGGGCTCGACCAGTTAGCCTAACAAGGTAAAAAAAAAAGGGAACGACTAAGGCTTGTACGTATGATTAGATGATTCTCGTCGTACGCCCCCAATCACAACATTTCCAAACCTACTTGCAACATCTCGAATAGCTTCAACAGGTCATGCATGAATCAACTAACATATGTTCTAGAAGAACAGGGGTTGGTTTTTGCAATATTTTTTTCAACGGTCGTAACATTTTTTTAAACGGGCGCAATATTTCTGATGTTGATGTTGCGGCCCGTTGAAAAAAAATATTGCATACTGTTCTTTGATATGTTGCAACCCGTAGAAAAAATGTTGCATCTGTAGAAAAAAAATGTCGCATACTATTCACGGCGATGTTGCAAAAAAAAATTAACGTGTTTTTTTTTCCAGATGTTTTGTTTTTTATTCTGAACTTAGATGATGTTCACGGTGATGTTTTTTGAGATGATGTTAATGTTCATGGTGATGTTCTTTGAAATGATGCATATAAAATTTTGATATGTTGTGCACGTTCTGAATTTTATTGCGTCTAGCACACAACGATATTGTGCTCAGGCGTACGGTGCTAGCGCTCGGATCATACGTCTGAGCACTAGTCGCACCTAATAGATATCGTTGGATTGAGGAGGTTGATGGGCCGTCCGACGCGAGTCGTCTTATCGGACGTAGGAGCCCAAGCAAAAAAAAAAATCATTGAGTCAGGGGGTTGTGGTGCCTTTGGCAAGGAGCCCACAACGGCGAGCTCGACTGGCCACGATAGCTCTCATGGAGTCCGTGCCGTAGTGCCTACAAAACTATTGCTGTTGCTCGTGGAGGTCGACGGCCGGTGTTGGTGGAGCTAATTAACAGAGGTCATGCGCAGCGGAGCTCGAGGGGCTGCGTCTCGGTGACCCTGGAATGCTCGCGGAGGCCATAGCGGCAGAGCTCGTGAAGTCATGGCCGCCCCAGTGGCCTCCAACTGCAAGTGGATCCAGGCCTCCACAGGTGTGAGCGAAGCGTATGAACTTTGGTAGAAAAAGGTATTGTGTCTAAGGTGATGGGCTGTTAAATTGGTGGGGTGATCGTATGGGACTGGGGCGTCCGATACAAATGAGACGCGTCGGACGTATGGGCAGTACAAATTCTCTGGAAAAAAAAACACCTACCGTGACTCAAATCTCTTGGATAATCATCTTCTACCTCCGATTCACGCTAAAACTAGCGACTATGGTGTCCACGGATGAAACTAGAGGCTAAGAGAGGTACCCACTGTCCGGCTAGGGGTAACAGGGGCGCCAGCCCACGCTTACCCTCCAGTGGCGCAGCGATCTGACAGCTCGACAACAGCGTGCGCGGTGCATGGGCGCATGGTTGGTGTCGCTTCGCGTGCAGCGACGGATCTGAAACCCATCCGGCGGCCGGAATCCCCCCGCTGTCCTCGCTCGGTGCCGGGCTCTTGCTCCATCTCTCTCGAATCTCAATGGATCGTACGTAGGTTGCACAAGTTAGTGTACATTACGATCACACGGATGCAACAATATGGACGCATGGTTGGTTTAATTTTGCAACCTTCACTTCGCTGCTTGCTCTTGTAGTCGTAGCTTTACCTTGGGTCTGGACTTTGGAGTTTGGACCCAGCCTCCCGCTCGAGGGGGCACTAGCTAGATACTAAGATACTTCATGTTGGGTTGGGGCAAGCTGGGATATCATAAGTAACTCTTGCAGTCTGTCCGTTGATATGTACAGTCGTTGTACCTAAGATACAGCCCTGCTTATCTGTCACTGTTGTCGTGTTGGGCTAATGTATCCATTAATTAATTAGTTATGTAGCTTTTTTCTATTACAATGCTCACACACAACATGTACACACGCGAGGGTGCCGTCCTCTTAGCGCACGCAAGTGCGGTGCACGCGGCCGCGTGCACCGTAACACCCTAAATTTTGTAACGAAATCCCCAGACATAAAAATGTTGGATTTTTAAAACTTTTATTGCATTTTGGCGTTGTGTGAATTTTCTGTAAATTATTTGGAGTTTTATCGTATTTTGAATTTCGCAAAATCAGTTAATGAAATGCAAATTGGTTAAAGACAAGGAACTTCAAATTAAATTAAAATGATATTTGAATTTGCACCACAAAATCAAAAAATCAAATTAAAATTTGAATTTAAAAGCAAAGGAAATCAAAAAGAAAATTAAAAACCTCAAAAATCCGGATTAGACCAAAATCGAGCCGGACCAGCCCATCACTCCTACCTTTTTCCTTCCCCCCTTTACTTTTCTTTCCTCATTTCCCCCCGAGCCGGCCCACCTCCTTCTTTCTCCCTTCCGGCCCAGCTTCACGCAGCCCACCGGCCTTCCTCCTTGCCACCGGCCTCTGCGTCACTCCCAGCCACACGCCGCTTGTGCTGAGCCCTGCTGCCTATAGCCACGCCACCATCTGTAGCCACTCCGCACTCGCCACAACATCATCGTCACCTCGCGCGCCCACGCCACCGATTGTAGCCACTCCGCACTCGCCACAACATCATCATCACCTCGCACGCCCACACCCCGACCAAACGTGTGTGACCCGCTCTCTCCCCATCGCTTTGCCCGTCCAAGCCCACACTGTGCACTGCTGCCGCGTCGACACACACAGCATCGTCGCTCCCTCTCGGCCGCCCTGCCTACTTAACCCCTAGCTGAGGTGCCCACCGAGCCCGTCTTTGTCTCCTCTCCATTTCCCCTACTCCTCCCTCCTCTCTTCCTCACCCGCGAGCAAGAGAGAGGGCTTGGGGGGCTTGAGCCACTACTACAAAAGGGGTTATCCTGGACGCCTCATCACAGACGGTTCCTCAGAACCGTCTGTATTAAATATAATCACAGACAGTTTTGGTTTAGCGCATGTCTGTACTACTGGCTGCGGTAAAAACCGTCTATGAAGATGTGATGTCACAGACGGTTCATGTTTAAAACCGTCTATGAAATTATCGCAGATGGTTCGGATAAAAAACCGTCTGTGATAGTTACTAATATCATAGACGGAGCATGTTTAAAACCGTCTGTGAAATATCACAGACAGATATTAACAAGAATCGTCTATGATAGTTATTAATATCACAGACGGTGCATGTTTAAAACCGTCTGTGAAATATCAGAGATGGATATTAACTAGAACCGTCTGTGATATTAATAACTATCCCAGACGGTTTCTAATCCGAACCGTCTGTGATTATTTTTGTATCTCAGACTGTTTGTGGTTGGAAGTGTCTGTGATATGTTGAATGCCGCTTCGCCTCCCGCGCGATGCGTCTCTTCGTCTCCCGCGCTGACGTCACTCCTTGCATGTTTTATAACAATGATCATCTGCCACCGTACTCCTCACACATCGCTATACTCTCAAGCACAAATGAGATCATCTGCCACCGTACTCCTCACACATCGTTCTACTCTCAAGTACAAACAAAATGGCTCCCTACTCTTCTCCTTGGCACCGGCATTGATGGCCTACCTAGCCATCCTGTACAAGTACCTCGCCGACCGTACGTTGGCGAAAACTACAGAAGGACACTGTAATCACAGTGTCCTCCCTCTTCCGGCGGACGATATGCTGGGACACGTGACGGCGACATTGCGCTGTCTAGACGACCTCCTCTACCGTGTCTTCCGGGTGGTCTGTAGCTTCCGGCGAGCTAACCTCGACATCGGTGTAGTCCTCGAGCAAGAGGTTGCACGTCTGCAGGAGGATTACCATCGCTTGGAATGAGACATCGAGACGGCAGGCAACCAAGTCGATCAAGCCGAGACCCCTCAAGCAAAAGAAGAGGGTCTATAGGTGCTTTTCTACTTGGCTCCTCAGGAGGAGCTCCTTTGGGCGAGTATAGAACGATCACGTCAATGGTTGGAAGTGTTTCAGGCTACCTGCGCTGATTCTGAACCCTCCGATGCCGATGACGTCGCCTACGAAGCTTTGATAACGGAGATAGTTGGCTACTTGGGCCACTAGAAAAACTTGATCTTTTATTATTTCTACTTTTTTAAAGCGAGTGGCCACGCTGTTTGGCCATATGTAAATACAAAAAATGATATAAAAAATCCAGTTTGAAGTTAAGTTACTGCATGTCTATGCTAAACTTGTTTACTATCACAAGTAGTTTAGTTGAAACAACCGTATGTGATAATGAATACTTCACAGACGGTTTTTTAAGTATAACCGTCTGTGATATGTATCACCGACGGTTTGTGGTTGGAACTGTTTGTGATTTTTTTTTTACTATTACAGGAAACCAGCTACTTCACAAATATGCCATAAATTACAACAATGATACACACACAAAAAATCTTCTCCGGCCACTTGATATAGTCCAGAACGCGCTCCATCTTTAACTCCAGCATGTTTAGCCTCTGCTCCAGCACAACTTCCATTCTCTGCTCCAGCCCATAATCCATCCTTTGCCCTGTATTGCTGCGCTCCCTTGCTCTGTATATGGTGTCTGCCCACTGGAAATATTGACATCCTCCAGCCTACAAAACTATACAAACGCCAAAACAACGCACACATTTCATAGCTACTCGAGAAACATCCAAACCGCAAGAAATCAAACTCAAGTTTACTTACTAAAAAATAAGGACATTTGTAAAACACCCAACTAGTATTTCCCTCGATGTTAGCGTAGAACACATTTGCTTGCACACGGCAGTTAGGGCAATCAACCCGCCTAGCAATGGCTAGCGCTAGGGCCCTCTGATTCACTACTTGCTATACAAATTTCATTTGTTCTTTATACGGAACACGAACTTAGGTTTAATGAGTATATCGACATACTCATAGGTACTACTAGATCCTTTTAGTCATTGTACCAAAGTGGAACAAGGTAATATACCTTGATTCCCTAGTCGACAAAAGCTACAACTTCACCATTGTGCAAAAATTACTTGACATGTATGCTCATTTCCTCTATACGTAACTCTATTGTAGTCTTCCTTTGTTTGAAATGTCCGATGATAACTTTTTGGAATCACGTAGGTCGTTTAGCTCCTATGTTGACGGGGGAGGGACACACAAGGAACGGAGCGCTACAATGGACTAAATTTCCTGTACCGCTACAACACAATAATCCTATATCACACTTTGTAATCGACCTCTTGAATGACTATATATATATATATATATATATATATATATATATATATATATATATATATATATATATATATATATATATATATATATATATATATATATATGGGAACGTATCTAGTGCTAATGGCTATTTGAGTGATAAGGTGCTAATGCCAACTCAGGCCGTCCTATCTGACTTGTGTGGTTCGGATCTGTAAGGGTGGAAAGCCCCAAATCACTTAAACCGTTTTGCACAAAACCCCCTGCGGTTCCCGAATTTCTACGCGGCTAATCCAAAGGCACTAAAGCCCTGCATGCAGTTTCATCCTCCAGACGAATCGTTTTCCCTGCAGCCGTCGCAATCCTCCTCCTCCCCCCCCCCTGTGGCGCCCTCCTCCCCCCCCCTGCTTGGTGGCCTGGCCTCCTCTCCCCCTCCCGTGGCGCCACCCTCCCCCCTCCCGGCCATGGCCTGCCCTCCTCCCCCTCCCGGCGGCGGCGCAAGCCTCGATTCACAAATTATTGGGGTGTGCCCATTCGATCTCACTTTCCATCGATTCCATTCATTTTTGTCAAGAATTTGGTAAGATCCATGGGCACGACAAATCGGCAAAATGTCATTCGATCTCGGTTCCTCTCGGCGCCTTAAGCTTCAAGCGAGGCCGGTCACGATTACTGGCCGAGATCGAATGTCTGATATCAGTTTCTTGTAGTTATGACTACATTTGAGCTTAGTGCTTTAGTGCTTCTTGTTTTTTTAAAGTAATGTTATGGTATCTTGCGGTGGGAATCTGGTGGTGCTTATACCATGAAGTATGTGCAGTCACTGTCAGAAGCACAATCCGGCGTAGAAGATGGTGACAACTTAGAAGTTGATTGGAAGATAGTGCACTGATGCCTCAGTATATGTAACTGATGTATGAACTCAGAATGATAATGTGCTGAAGCAGATATTGTAATTGACGATGGAAGTATGCCTCAGTATATGTAACTGATGTATGAACTCAGAATGATGACAACTGAGAAGTTTGGCAATTTCGTGTAATGTCATGTACTTGAGAATAACAATATGACAATATAATGTGATTTTTTGAGCAATCAGTGTATCGGTGAATGTGTATGGATGGTTGAGCAATCGGTTGTCGACAAGCATCGGTGAGAACACAAATGAATGTGTATTGATGTTTTGAACGGAATGTATGTTGTTGTCGACATCACGAATGTGTATTGAAGGCGAATGTATGTTGTTGTCGACATCCTAATGTGTATTGAACAACAAGCATTATTTAGTAATACATCGAAAGGTATTATTGTCAAGTGCTAAGCTCGAACATATTGGTGCTAACCAATTTCACGAAAATAGCTCGTAATATCACAAATGTTTGTGACAGATGTACTCTAGCACATGCATGGTTTCTGATTGTAAATGATTCTGATTTTGCACAAACCATCTGAATTTTTTAGCTTTGCCCTATGGGGTTCCATCCTTTGTCTTCTTCACTGCCTACAGTAATCTGAGTGAACTTATATTAAGGTGATCTCAGTTGGACAGATATATCTAACTTCATATGCACAGTCCTTCCCAGTTTGGGGGCAAACAAAGGTGTTCATATGTATATTTGAAGTAGCATGCATGTATCCCATATTTTGGAATTAACACTTGGAACAAAAACACTTGAACACCAAGAATTTCTACAGAGTACAAAAACACTTCAACACCAAGAATTTCTACAAAATCCAAAAACACTTCAACACCAAGAATTTCTACAGAGTACAAAAACAAATGCTTGTCCTCTTATGTTGTGAGCATATATGCAATAATTTCATTTGACATTTGAAGTAGCATCCTGGGTGTCAATTTCTTGGTGGAATGTTAGCATGCATGTATCCCTTGCTGGAATGTTAGCCTCCTTGTTGGCATGCTACACCCTGACAATGAAGCGATAATGAAACAATCAAGATAGTTAGTAACAAAATAAATTGACAAATTCTAAGAACAATTTGGCATCATTACCTTACTCCTCCCATTGCTTTCAAGAATGTACGAAACAACCATACGTACGTCTCAGACTTCTCATTGCTTAATAATGCAGCCCCAAGCAAGACACATGCCTTATAGTGATTTACTCCAGTGAATGGTGTGAAGATCATGTTATAATGGTTGGTGTTATATGTAGAATCAAATGACACAAGATCTCCAAAATGGACATAATTTTTTCGACATGTACTATCCGCCCAAAATGCATGTACCAACCTACCTTTGTCATCAACAACATAATCAAAGTAAAAGGAAGGATTTATGTCATTCTTCCTACAAAGATTGTCAACAAACATCTGAGTATCCGATGACTTAATACAGCTTCTTAGATCTTTATGATAATTCTGCAAGTCTCTCCTCGTGCATCCCACATTCTCAAATCCACCCTCACTAATACGGAGATATCTATATGCCCCGCTTGTGCCAATGCCTCCTTTATGACATGTGATTAATGCACGCTTGGCCTTCTCATTCACTTTCCTATTAGACCTTATCAATTGTTGTTTGCTAGGTGATACAAATCCATGTGTATGTGACTCAACAAATGTCTCCACCCTAAACTTACCGTCATAAGTCGTTTCTGACTAAAATTGCCTCATGACCACACCTAGTTAACTTCGACATATTTCCTTTTCTTTGACTCGGCGTTGTCCTTATCTTTCTCGGGCCGGAAGCCTTCTCTTGAGCACATCCATCGCTTCCATCTCGTAACACCATTGACATCCGTATGCGGACCAACATGGACTCAAACCCAGCTGAATGTGCATACGTCTTGTAGAATTCCTCGGCGGCGGCCAAGTCATCAAAAATCATCCCTTCAAATGGCTTGATAGCTGGGTCAACACAAGGTGTATAAGAAGAACCCTGCAATGCAAATGATTAACTGTGAAATATGATCGAATGACCGATAAAATCAAACACGTGCACACAACACGATACTTACTATGAATGGTGTGCCTCCGCTCTTTTCCGGGGTACCAAAATGAATTAATTGTTCGCGAGGTGAATTAATTTGAGCGACACATTGTGCATCAAGGCTTCCTTGTCCCGGCAAAGCTAATGTCACGCTCTCATTGGCCATAGATTCCATGCTTGCTACATTGTGCCAAACACACAAAGCAAAACTTATATCTTCAACTATTCATCGTAAGAGTTAATATCGACAATGAATCAAACATACGAAGTAAACGTATCACAGTTAACATGGACTTGAAGGGTGCGTTAAATGCATGTCGATCTTGAATATGTCGATCTTGAATTTTAAGTCATGTGCAGGTCCATGACAGCTCATCTATGTAGTAATGGAAAACTAAAATTACGATGACTTAAGCTCAAGTAATAACTTTGTAATGTCAGATAGGAATTATAGACATTTTCCTGAAGTTGATGATCAAGTTGGACTCATACGTGTTGGGTGAGAGGAAGGCCGGACAAGCGGCGGCGGCGGTTCGGCCGGAGAGGGCTGGGGGCGCGGATTCGTCGGGATAAATTTGAAATTTGGGCGGCTCCTCGTCGGGATGGGGCTAAGCGGCGGCGCTCTGCTCGGGTGAGATGAAGGCGAGAGACCGAGGCGGGCGGCTCCTCGTCCGGGAGGGGAAGGAGCACGGCGGCGATTCGTCCGGGATAGGGCTAAGCGGCGGCTCCTCGTCCGGGATGGGGCTAAGCCTTGATGTGGCGGCTCTACTGGTGAGATGAAGGCAGAGGACGAGGGCGGCGGCGGCTCCTCGTCCGGGAGGGGGAAGGAGCGCGGCGGCATGGCGGTTCGGCAGTGCGGCAACGGAGGGAAAACGATTCGTCTGGAGGATGAAACGGGCATGCAGGGCTTTAGTGCCTTTGGATTAGCCGCGTAGAAATTTAGGAACCGCAGGGGGTTTTGTGCAAAACGGTTTAAGTGATTTGGGGCTTTCCACCCTTACAGATCCGAACCACACGAGTCAGATCGGACGGCCTGAGTTGGCATTAGCACCTTATCACTCAAATAGCCATTAGCACTAGATACGTTCCCAATATATATATATATCACACTTCTATTTTTGTAGTGCCACCAGCAACTACTACAAGGCGACGTATGTGCATTCTACGTTTGTCGTCATATGCTAGAAATCATGAGTGCTAAGACGAAGGATCCAGAGGTTTGTCAGTCAATACTATATAATTATGAATTTAAATATATATATATATATGCCTACTACTTTACTCTTGCTAGCGACAGTGCATGACAATCGAACAAAGTGCCTACCATTTGGACTTACTCGCGAACATTAGAGGACAGCTCGCCATTTTCATCACAAGGGAGATCATTAACCAGAATGGAGAGTTTCACCCCGACGACACCGATTTGTTGTAATTCACTTTGAGTTGTAATTCAAATCACTTTGTAGTTGATATTAAGTTGTTAAATCACTTTGAGTTGTTCTATATGAAATCAATTGTGATATATCTGTTTTCTACTTGCTTGTTTTCAGAGGACATGACTAGCATTACCTGAGGCTAGCCGAAACACCTAAAAACTGTCTATGAATGTATACTATCATAGACGGTTACCACAAAAACCGTCTGTGAATGCATACTATCACAGACGGCTACTACCAATAAACCGTTTGTGATATGTACACAATCATAGACCGCTACCACCAACAAACCGTCTGTGATATGTAGGAAATCACAGACAGCTACTACTAACAACCGTCTATAATACGTTATCAAATCACAAACGGCTACTACCAAAAACTGTCTGTGATATGCGAGATATCACAGACGTCTACTACCAAAAAACCGTCTGTGATATACGACATATCACATATGGCTTCTACCAAAACTGTTTGTGATATCCTAGATATCACAGACGGCTACTATAAAAAATCATCTATGATATTTATGATACCACGGACGGTTATTTTTACTAACCGTCTGTGTTAGATATATAATCACAGACGGTTGGTATATGTAACTGTCTGTGATAGTTGGTCTTCACAGATGGTTTATACCAGAAACTGTCTGTGTTGTTCTTATCACAGATGGTTTTGAGCTATCTGTGATAACCGCCTGTTATCACAGACACATAAAGTCAGACGGTTCATAAACTATTTATGATGATGGTTAATAACCATCTGTGATGACCCTTTTGTAGTAGTGAGCTCTGCTTTTGGCCGCTCGGGTGAGCCCCAATCGTTCATGTTTGCATTTTGTGCATGTCTGTTTCTCCTCTAACTAGTGCTCACCTTATTCCCACTCCTCCGCGGGATTGACGCCGACCACTCCATCTTCTCTTTCACCGGCAATTGAGCCGTCAACACCGACTCACCATCTTCATCCCCCTCTCCCACAGGAACGCTCAGAGAACCGCCATGTTCTTCCTCTACGCCGTCAACCTCGAAGCCGTGCCGCCAACTTCTGTTCTAGGGTTAGGCAAAGTTCATGGGCTAGTCAATTAGAGCCGTAGAGCCCAGTCCAGCCACCGTGTCGTAGCCCTTCGTCTCCGAAGATGGTCGCCGTGGACAGTCGTGCTCGGAGCTCCCCACACTGAGCTGGTGGTGACATTAGAACCCCCTCAGGGTGTAGATGCACGTGTGAGCACTGTCGGGCTGGATTAGCCACTGGCTCACCACCTCCACAGCAGGCCAGAATGTCGCTGCCATGCACCGCTGTTGTGGACCGTCGCTGCACTCGTTGCCACTGTCCTTGGGGTTGCCAAAGACGTAGGAACCCATTTTGGGGCACCCGGGTCATCCCCACGAGGCCCGACTTGCCGGCATCGAGCTCACCCCGAGCGTGTCCGTGGCGACCTCCCCTACTTCGGTCCGGGTTGGGGGGGGTACTGTGCGATACTGTAGCTATGTCATTAGCAAATAGATTAATTATTATACTAGTAGGGTGCCGGTGCGTTGCAACATAATCCTAAAAGAGGGTAGGATGTACCAGCAGACAGGATCCTAAACCGTGTAGTAAATATCAATTTCTGATCGATGGCAACCACGGTGGTGACCGACCAGAGATGTGGAACGAAAGCAAGGACAGGGCTCGAGTCACAACCGATGCGGGCCGACACGACGAGGCTCCGTCCCCCTTCCCCTCCCTCTGTCGCCGCCCTCCCACCCCCCCCCCCTCCTGGGCGCCCTCTCCTCCACACCCGCCGTCGCCTCCATCTCCCTTACCCGGTGGCACCTTCGCGCTTCGATAACGATGGTGGTCGCTGACTGGAGATGTGGAGCGAAAGCGAGGTTGGGGGATGGCTGATGTGGAGGGGAAGTGGTGCCCGGTTGGAAGGGGAAAGGAGTGGTTGGGGTGGGCGAGGACTTGTGAGCAGTTCGAGTTCGTTGGATTTTTTGTATGAGGGTGTGGGATGATCATCCCGCTGCGCGGGGATAAATTTCTTCTTCTATTAGTTAAGATAATGTTAGTACAACATGTGAGCCCAACGTAATTAGAAAAATCTAATTAGAACCTAGTTTAAGTTCTGAGTCTATGATATGCGGCCCCACCCATTAAAATATACTTTTTAGACTCGTTTTGTAGACCTATGCCGCTGACATGTGGGCCCACGACCCAAGTTCTATTACCGTAGACCGTGGCCCCACTTGTTAGTGACTCATGAATTTCTTTTAGAGAAATAATTGAAATAGAAAACAAATCTAGTGGCCCCACTGGTCAATCTCAATAGAAATTTCTCATTGAAAATTGTAACATCCTAATTTTTTGAGCTTTAAAAATATTTTGAATAGTTAGCAGGGAGAAAATTCACCATTTGGATTTATTTGAATTTAATTCAAAAGCTTAAATATGGACTTTGGATATCAAAACAATTTAATATGATTAAAGTCAACATCAAAAATTGTCAAAACTATTTTATTTGCGTTCTATGTGTTTGGATATATTTTCTACATTTTTCTAGAACTTTTCCAAGTTCATTTGCTATTTTCTATTGTCATTTGGAATTTCTGCTATTTTCTAAAATAGAAAATGTATTTAAAATCTTGGAATAGTATCGGTAGAATTACTTGACCCAATCCAATCTTTTCAAGACGCGTGTTCGCGCAAGCGCCCAAAGCGTTAAATCGACAAGATTCGCTCGCCATTTGCTCGGTCTCATTGCTAGGTGGGCCCCGCGTTGTCTTCGTCTCCGCCGCGCCTTCGTCTTCGTGAGTTCAACGCCAAGTCCGCCATGGCTCAAGCTCGAGTCCCGTACGACAATGCGGATTTTCCAAATAAAATCTCTTGGATTCTGTTGCCAAATCCTATCTCTATCCTTTCCGCACCCGTTTCAGTTCAAATCGAATCCCGATTTCGTTTCTATCTCTGTTTAACTCGCGAGTTCGTCTCAGACTCTTGAGAACTCCACCGCCTACACGCCACCTCATGCATGCCCGGGGCATATAAAAGGCACCCTCTTCATCGCATTGTCGCCCGCAACCTAAAGCCTCGACTCTCTCCCTCTCTCGAGCCCTAGCGCCGCCACAATCCAAGAATTAGGGTTTTTGGCCGAGCTTCATCTTTTGCCAATTCCACCGCTGCCGGTGATGCCCTGCCTCCGTGGAGTACAACATCGCTCGGGCTACCTCCAACACCCCTCCGCATCGCTGGAGCATCACCTGAGCCCTCGTCCGACAACAGCCGATTCTCCTCCGCCGCTTCGAGCTCGCCACCGGCCACCACAAACAACCCCGACCACCCATGAGTGCATCCCTGAGATTGCAATAGCCGTGGCTATCTCCTGGTACCATTCACCACCGGTAGATCGCCGCCGTTCGCTAGATCGTTGGTTTCCGATCGCCGCCGCCGCCGATCTAACGTGTCCACCCACGTGGCTCACCACATCAGTGCCCACGTCTGCACGCCATCCCTCGTGTCACCACATCAGCCGCCACGTGTGCGTATGCGTGGTAGTCCCGCCAAACCCTGATCCAATGGTTTGGTGAACCAAGTTCACCGTGAACCATCTCGCGAACATGTAGGTCCCAAATGTCATATTTCTATTTTATTATTTTATTTCCGGAAATTCTTCGCTGACGTCATCGTTGCACAACAATCCGATTTTTCTTTTGAGAAATAATTCGGAAATTCGGGATAAATCCAAATTAGGGTTTTTCTTTACTTTCAAACTTCCAAAGCCCATATCATTTGCATCCGAACTCCGATTGAGCGCATTCAAATTTCTAAATTCATCTAAATTTGAGATCTATTTATCTGAGATTTTTATTTAATTTTTAGAGTTTGTTTTGCCTCTATTATTTATTTATTTTGTTTATTTGCTTCCTTTGTGAGTAGACGTAGATACTTTGGGAAGCTTTGCAGAAGAAGAGGCACCTCAAGAGCAAGATCAGTACCTAGACCTATTTCAAGGCAAGTTATACCTTTGATCATATTGAACCCAGTTTTCAAATACTTTGATTCAAATTAATGCATTTACTTTAAGTATTTATTTAAATGCTTTTGGGTATAGTTATTAATCCAAATTGTTATATCCACCTTGTCTATTGTTATGCCATAATCTTTTATCACCCTAGATTGGTTCGTTATTTAGTTAGTATTATCATAGCACCAACGTGGGTTGGTTAGATATGATTAGATTACTTAGCCATGCTACAAGTCATCATTTCGTGTAAGTTGCAATTATAAACTTGACTAAGTGATTATAAAACTATGTGATAAAATTATGTGTACTATGTGCTATTACTCGTTGATGGCATGTGTTACAATTAACCAACAAGGTGATAAAGGATTTAGACGGAGGCAAGAGGTACTGTGTGTTTTGGTGGAGCTATGTGCATGGGAATAATACACTGTGTGCATAGGGATTTATAGCTAGAAATTGGAAGTCTTACCTTGGTCAATTAAGGACTTACCTTAGTGCGCCATTGAACTGAGCCTTATTGTACAACCACATGCCTGATGGGACGGGCCTAACTTAGTAAGTTATGGATTCTTGACATTGGTTACTCACGTAGTAGGTTAGGCTATGTTGCATAGGTGGAGGTGTGTTCTACCAAGTAGTCACATCGCGAGACGGTTCGCCGCTTCCCTATCCAACGGTGTGTGTTATGCCAAGGCACTATGTTTGCATTGGTGTGATGACAAAGCACACTAGGAGTGTCAATGCTTGAGATGAAGCTTCTAAAACGTTTTGTTATGATTAGTGCTAGCTACACTAGTTGTATCGTGTGGGTAAAGTGTACAACCTCTGCAGAGTGTTAATTAATCTATTTGAATAGCCGTATTCACGGTCATGGACATGCTCGGGGATTTCACGCGAGGGGTAGATTTCCATAAAACTTTGGGAAGGGAGCTGTGTGATCTAAGTCATATGGATATGTGAATATCTTGTTTAGGCTATTTGTCTTTGTGAAAACAACTGATCAAATTATTACTATTTATTTGTTTTACTTCATGTTTTTAATCCATTATTCATATTCAAATTGCAAATGTTACATTTCTGCAAAAGAACCACAGAACTCATTCCTTTGGAATAAGCCATCATGTATAATTGCATTCTGTGGTATGACTTGCGAGTACGGTTGTGTACTCATGCTTGCTATAATCAATCAACAGAAGTGGAGGAGTCATCGCTTGCTTTCGAGGAGGAGTTCTACGAAGGTGCCTGATCGTTAGGGTCTTGATCCCAGCCGGTTGCCTGTGGCGACTTGATGGGATTCTGCTGAAGTTATCTGTTCCGCTGCTTATTTCTTTATTGCTAGCCTTGCATGGCTTAATAAGTGTAAACTCGACCATAAGGTCAAAACCATTATTTGTTAATCAAATTACTCATTTATGTTATTAATCGTCTTGTGTGGATCGATATTCATCTATGTTGACACTGTGTGCACCAGCGTGATCCTAGACTAGTGCATTATACACAGAGGGTCTAGAATTACATTTTTGGGTCCTAACAAAAATAAATCAAAAATAAACTAAATATCAGTGGGCCCAACTGTTAGTGAAAGATACCCTCTCTTCTCTTTTATTTTTAGGATTTCCCTGAATTTAAATTTTGGACAGCTCATTCTCTCTCGTTTTAACTCCAAATTAAGTGATTCTTGTTTCTAATTTCAAACTCTGCCAAAGAGCATCAAAAAATTGAATTTTGTTCTTTATCTAAATTTTTAAATTCAATTTGAATTCATTCGGATTTATTCGGAGTTGGTTGATTTTCATGTAAAAGGATCCCAAAGCTGCGGAAGAGTAGCCTATCGAGCACGATCAAGACCAGCAAGACTGTGATTAAGGTGAGTCAGTATTTTGATCATTTTTCTCCTACATTTTGAATGTAAATTATATTGTTTTAATTTACAAAATTGCATGATATACTTTGATTATGTTGTCACCAGCTCATCGTTAATGCCTTAAAGTTAAGTGAGCTATTAAATTGCATTCATTGAACTTGGACACTAGCCTTTGTCACTCTAAGAATAATGTAGTTAGTCACTAAGTCTATATCTAAGTGTCATGCTTAGCCTTGATTAGATACATTGACATGTGTGCATTAATTTTCCTCTTGTTTGTCTTAACAGATGCCTCATCTTCAGAACTATGGAGAGCACAAGGGAGGACTTACCGTTGAGCTTTGGAAACTGTTGCAAGTGCTTGGAGGCTTTGATCGTCCAATTTACCATGGCAACAATTGGGTGGTGAACGGCCGAGATCGTGGAGTGATCTGTTGTTTGACTATCTACGCCAGGAGGGACACCAAAGCAAGCCAACCTTTGAAAATCTCCGTCAGAAGGATCAACTTCGCGGAAGGAGTCCAGGTGTCATCACGCCTTGCCATCCTCAGGATCTGCAACATCTACGCACGTGAGCTGCAAGATACCATCTCCCGCTACCATCCCAGAGTTGCAGCCGTGGATCTACCTGCATGTTACCCATCCACAGATGGAGAAAACAACCTTCTGATGGTGCACCTTGCTTAGTTCGTTGCTCGGGAGAGTCATCGGAGGCTGTTGCCAGAGGTGAGTGCGTCTACGAGACCTTGGAGAGAGCAGAAGAAAGGATCGCCGTGCTGGAATAAGCTATATATGGTCAACACAAGCCTGAGGAGGAACAAGAAGAGGAAGATCCTGAAGAACCAGAAGAACCAGAGGAGGATCCTGAAGAAGATCTAGAAGAAGGTCCAGAAGAGCCAACAGAGCCTATAGAGCCAGAGGAGCCAGCTGTGCCTGCACCAGGGACGCCTGTTCCTATTGCACCAATCCCGGGGCATCAGGATTAGTTTGCGAGGATGCCAGCTCACTTCCAGGTCTACAGCAGGCGGGAGCACCGCCGTGGCTGTGGAGGCTACCTTAGTGACTGAGTTCACTAAAGCTTAAGTTCAGTTAGGCTTAGCCAGTTTAAGGTTTGGAGAGTCGCCCTTTAGGCTGTAGATTGTGTGCTTAAGTTCGTTCTTATTTCTTGTGTGCGATTATGAGCTACAAAGGCCCTTAGGCATTTGTTGCTGCCAGGCTAAGACCCTATTAATAAAGTATTTCAGTTGGTTTCTTGAAGCTGCGTTTGCTGGGTTTAATCTACCCCCTCAAGTAGTTCTTAACTCATCTTGTGCTTGCTACCTTATCTAACCCATGGGGCTTCACCAGATGGTTCAGACTCGCCATGTTCTTTGCAAGTGGATGCGGAACTTCGAGGATCGAAGAAAATGAACAGAGACTCGCAGAGCAAGATGCCACAAGCACCCCCAATCAATCTGCAGAATTTTGGAGCTTTCATGGCAGCACAGACGCAAATGATGTACACCATGATGAATCAAATTCAGAATATGAACAATCAGAACAGCAACAACAATCATCACGATGGCGCCCCAGTCGCTCATGGTCACCATGGACCATCCAAGCTTGCTGAATTCATGAGGACTCGTCCACCAACCTTTTTTGGACATGTCTCACCAGTTGAGGCCGATGATTGGCTCTATGTCATTGAGAGGAAGCTGCTAATCACTCAATGCTGCGACTGTGAAAAGGTTTTGTACGCCACTCACCAGATGGAAGGCATAACTGCCGAATGGTGGGAAAACTTCATGCAAAGACAAGAGAATATTTGCACAATATTACTTGGGAACAGTTTTCCTGACCTTCCATCGGTATCATGTCTTGGGAAGGATAATTGATCTAAAGAAGGATGAGTTCCGCGCTCTCAAGCAAGGAGCTATGTCAGTGACTGACTACCTCAATAAGTTTTCCCAGCTAGCTCGCTATACTACAAAGGATGTCGCCACCGACAAGGCTCGTCAGAGTCGCTTCTTAAAAGGATTGAACACTGCGCTACAAGTCAGTCTGCTTGCCCACACTTTTCCAGATTTCCAAGAGCTGGTCAACAAGGCGCTGATTCTTGAAGACAAACGCAAAGAACTGGAAGACAACCACAAACACAGGATGGCTCAGCAAGGAAGTCACCAATCACAATAGAAGGCAAGAATGGTGCTGCAGCAATTTAATTGTTTCCCGCCACAAAATTATTTCAGGACACCTGCACCAACTTCAGCACCTCGTCTAGTTGCTCAAAACTTTCGCAACCCAGCGCCAACCAACCCCAATCCAGGGAACAACCAGCAGATTGTTTAAAGAGTTGTTATTCTTGTCGTCAGCTTGGGCATTTCGCCAACCAATGTTTGCAGAAGGGAACAATCACTCTAGTATGCTTCAATCTTGGAGCTACACTCGCCAAGACACCAGCACAGAGCAATCAAGGAGTTTCTCAAGCTACCAGCCAACCAGGAGGAGCACCGCAGTTTGTGGTCAGAGGTCGTGTTAACCACGTCACTCTAGAAGGAGCTCAAGAAGCACCAGATGTCGTACTTGGTAAGTTTCTGGTAAACTCAGCACCTGCATCAGTTTTGTTTGATTCTGGAGCTTCGCATTCGTTTGTTTCTGGAGTTTTTGCAACTAAAAATAACTTAGAAGTTATGCACCTTAAGCATACTCTGTTAGTCCAGTCGCCTGAAGCAGAGCTAAGTTCTAAAGTGGGATGTTTTGGAGCTAAGTTACTTATAGCTGGAGTTGAGTTTCTAGCCAACCTTATTGTTCTAGACACCCAGACCTTAGATGTCATTCCTGGCATAGATTGGTTAACCAAGCACAAATCTGTGCTAAATTGTGGCCGAAGAGCCATAACAATCGAGGATACCAAGAGAAACAAGGTAGAGTTTCTAGCTACCTTAGTGCGTGACGGACATCTGTTAGTCAATAGCCAGAAGACAGTTGCTTTGGAAGACGTGCCTATTGTTAGGGAATATCCAGATGTGTTTTCCGAAGAATTACCAGGAATGCCACCAGACTGTGATATCGAGTTTGTCATCGATCTAGTGCCAGAAACAGCACCGATTTCTAAGAGACCCTATCGGATGTCAGCTGATGAACTAGTGGAAATGAAGAAACATATAGAAGAACCTCTAGAGAAAGGTTTTGTGAGACCTAGTTCGTCGCCATAGGGAGCACCAGTTCTGTTTGTCAGAAAGAAGGATGGAAGCATGAGGATTTGATTATCGATCTCTCAATGAAGTCACCATCAAGAACAAGTACACATTACCTCGAATCGATGATTTGTTTGATCAAATGAAAGGAGTCGGAGTGTTCTCAAAGATCGATCTACGATCAGGTTATCATCAGTTGAAGATTTGTCCTAAGGATATACCTAAGACCGCTTTCTCAACACAGTACGGACATTATGAGTTCTTAGTCATGTCCTTTGGTCTGACTAATGCCCTTGCCTATTTTATGAACATGATGAATAAAGTATTCATGGGGTATCTGGACAAGTTTGTAGTAGTGTTCATTAATGCTATTTTTGTTTACTCCAAATTAGAAGAAGAACATGCTAAGCATTTGAGGTTAATCCTAGATAAACTCAGAGAGCATCAGTTGTATGCAAGGTTCAGTAAGTGTGATTTCTGGAAAAAGGAAGTGGATTTCCTTGGTCATGTGATGACAGCCGAGGGAGTAGCAGTTGACCCCGAAAAAGTTAAAGCTGTATTGCATTGGGAACAACCCAAGACTTTCACTCAGATTCGCAGTTTCTTGGGAATGGCAGGATATTATCACCGTTTCATTGAAGGATTCTCAACGATTGCTAAGCCTCTTATGCTGTTATTGAAGAAAGAGAAAAAGTTCACATGGACCTCAGCTTGCGAAGAAAGTTTCCAAGAATTGAAGAAACGTTTGACTTCAACCCCAGCGCTAATTTTGCCAGATATTCGCAAGGATTTTGATATTTATTGTGATGCTTCGCGTTAAGGATTAGGATGTGTCCTGATGCAAGAAGGAAGAGTTGTCGCTTATGCGTCCAGACAATTAAGGCCTCATAAAGAGAATTATCCTACCCATGATCTGGAATTAGCTACCGTAGTGCATGCTTTAAAGATTTCGCGTCATTACCTCATTAGTAATCGCTGTGAAGTTTACATAGACCATAAGAGCCTGAAGTATATCTCCACTCAGTCTGATTTGAACATGAGACAGAGAAGATGGTTGGAGTTAATAAAGGATTATAATCTTGGAATCCATTACCATCCTGATAAAATCAATATAGTTATAGATGTTTTAAGCCATAAGAGCTACTGCAATGCTTTGGATGTAAAAGCGGTTTGTTCAAAACTTCAAGAGGAATTTCAGAAGCTGAAGCTAAAAATTGTATCTAAAGGATTTGTAGCCAGTCTAGAAGTGCATTCTACTTTGGCGAAATAGATTTGTGAAGCTCAACCACAGGATCCTTTATTTTCAGACATCAAGCTCAAAATGGCACAAGGAAAATTGAAAGACTTAACCAAAGATGATCAAGATATAATGTAGATCAATGAACGTATCTGCGTACCAGATATTGATAGCCCGAGACAGCTAATTTTAAAGGAAGCCCATGACTCAAAGTATTCGATTCACCCTGGTAGTACTAAAATGTATCAGGATGTTAAGAATAAGTTTTGGTGGCCAAATTTGAAGCGAGAAGTCACAGAGTTCGTTGCCTTGTGCGACGTGTGTCAGAAAGTAAAAGTAGACCATCAGAGACCAGCAGGTCTGTTGCAACCTCTAAAGATTCCAAAGTGGAAATGGGAAGAGATCGGAATGGATTTCATTACCGGTTTACCCAGGACTCAATCGGGTTACGATTCGATTTGAGTAATAATTTATCGTTTGACTAAAGTTGCACATTTCTTACCAATCAAAACCACTTACTTAGGACATCGCCTTGCAGAGTTATATATGTCAAGGATTGTCAGTCTACATGGTGTGCCTAAGAAGATAGTGTCAGATCGAGGATCTCAGTTCACCTCTCGTTTCTGGCAAAGTTTGCATGAAGCTTTAGGGACTCATCTGAATTTTAGTACCGCTTATCATCTTCAAACCGATGGACAGACCGAAAGAGTTAATCAAATATTGGAAGATATGTTGAGAGCCTGTGCTCTAGCTAATGCTACCAGTTGGGATAAGAGTTTGTCGTATGCCGAATTCTCGTACAATAACAGTTATCAAGCCAGTCTGCAAATGTCATCGTTTGAAGCTTTGTATGGCCGTGCCTGCAGAACCCCGTTGAATTGGTCAGAAACAGCCGAACGTTTGGTTTTTGGGCTAGATATTATTCAAGAGGTAGAAGAACAAGTGTCTATCATCAGAGAAAGGTTAAATATAGCTCAGTCAAGGCAGAAGAGTTATGCTGACAATAGTCTTCGTGATCTCAGCTTTGAACCAGAAGATTATGTTTATCTTCGAGTTACTCCACTCAGAGGTGTAAAGAGGTTTCATGCCAAAGGGAAGCTTGCCCCTAGGTATGTTGGTCCGTTCAAGATTTTGGATCGCCGTGGAGAAGTAGCTATCAGTTGGAGCTGCCGCAGTCGTTAGCAGGAGTACAAGATGTCTTTCATGTCTCTCAGTTGAAGAAGTATCTTCGTGTGTCAGAAGAGAAAGCCCCGTTGGAATCAATTGAGTTGAAAGAAGATCTCACTTACAAGGAACAACCAGTCAAGATTTTGGATGTCGCAGAGCGTCATACCAGAAGCAAGATCGTTTGTTTTTGCAAAGTTTAGTGGAGCAACCACTCAGAACGAGAAGCAACGTGAGAGTGTGAAAAGGAGCTGAAAGCCGAGTTTCCTAGCCTTTTCTCTAGCTAGCCTAAATCTCAGGGTCGAGATTCCTTTAAGGGGGGAGGTTTGAAACATCCCAAATTTCTGAGCTTTAAAAATCTTTTGAATAGTTAGTAGGGAGAAAATTCACCATTTGGATTTATTTGAATTTAATTCAAAAGCTTAAATATGGACTTTGGGTATCAAAACAATTTAATATGATTAAAGTCAACATCAACAATTGTCAAAACTATTTTATTTGGGTTCTGTGTGCTTGGATATATTTTCTAGATTTTTTCCAAGTTCATTTGCTATTTTCTATTGCCATTTGGAATTTCTGCTATTTTCTAAAATAGAAAAGGTATTTAAAATCTCATAATAGTATTCGGGCCGAATTCCTTCAACCCAATCAATCTCACAGGCGTGCGTGGCCCATGGCGCCCAAACGCGTGTTCGTCACTTAGCTACTTGCATGTTGCTCGGTCTCACTTCCAGGTGGGCCTCGCGTCATCTTTGTCTCCGCCGCACCTTCGTCTTCGCAAGTCCGACGCCGAGTCCACCATGGCTCGAGCTCAAGTCCCGTACGACAATGCGGATTTTCCAAATAAAATCTCTTAGATTCTGTTGCCAAATCCTATCTCTATCCTTTCCGCACCCGTTTCAGTTGAAATAGAATCCCGATTTCGTTTCTATGTCCATTTTCCTCGCGAGTTTGTCTCGAACTCTTTAGAACTCCGCCGCCTACACGCCACCTCGTGCACGCCTGGGGCCTATAAAAGGAACCCTCGGCATCGCATTGTCGCCCGCAACCTAAAGCCCCGACTCTCTCCCTCTCTCGAGCCCTAGTGCCGCCACAATCCGAGAATTAGGTTTTTTGGCCGAGCTTTGTCTTTTGCCAATTCCGCCGCTGCCAATGATGCCCTGCCTCCATGGAGTACGCCGTCGTCTATCCATCGCTCAGGCTACCTCCAGCACCCCTCCGTGTCGCCAGAGCATCACTTGAGCCCTAGTCCGACAACAGCCGGTTCTCCTCCATCGCTTCGAGCTCGCCGCCGGCCACCACAAGCAACCCCAACCACTCATGAGTGCATCCCTGAGATCGCAATAGCTGTGGCTATCTCCTGGTACCATTCACCACCAGTAGATAGCCGCTGTTCGCCGGATTGTTGGTTTCCGAGCGCTGCCACCGCCGATCTGACGTGTCCACCCACGTGGCTCGCCACATCAGCGCCCGCATCTGCACGTCATCTCTCATGTCGCCGCGTCAACCGCCACGTGTGCACATGCGTGGCAGTCCCACTAAACCCCAATCCAATGGTTCGGTGAACCAAGTTCACCGTGAACCATCTCGCTGACATGTGCGTCCCACATGTCAGATTTCTTTTTAATTCTTTTTTATTTTTGGAAATTCTTCGCTGACGTCATCGTTGTGCAATAATCCAGTTTTTCCTTTGAGAAATAATTCAGAAATTCGGGATAAATCCAAATTAAGGTTTTTCTTTAGATTCAAACTTCCAAAGCCCATATCTTTTGCATTTGAACTCCGATTGAGCCCATTCAAATTTCTAAATTCATATAAATTCGATATCTATTTATATGAGATTTTTATTTAATTTTTAGAGTTCGTTTTGCCTCTATTATTTATTTATTTTGTTTATTTGCTTCGTTTGCGAGTAGACGTTGATACTTCGGGAAGTTTTGAAGAAGAAGGAGCACCTCAAGAGCAAGATTAGTACCTAGATCTATTTCCAGGCAAGTTATACCTTTGATCATATTGAACCTAGTTTTCAAATACTTTGATTCAAATTAATGCATTTACTTTAAGTATTTATTTAAATACTTTTGGGTATAGTTATTAATCCAAATTGTTATATCCACCTTGTCTATCGTTATGTCATAATTTTTTGTCACCCTAGATTGGTTCATTATTTAGTTGGTATTATCATAGCACCAACGTGAGTTGGTTAGATACGATTAGATTGCTTAGACATGCTACGAGTCATCATTTCATATAAGTTGCAATTATAAACTTGACTAATTGATTATGGAACTATGTGATAAAACTGTGTGTACTATGTGCTATTACTCATTGATGGCATGTGTTGCACTTAACCAACAAGGTGGGAAAGGATTTAGACGGAGGCAAGTGGTACTGTGTGTTTTGGTAGAGCTGTGTGCATGGGAATAATACACTGTGTGTATAGGGACTTGTAGCTAGAAATTGGAAGTCTTGCCTTGGTCAATTAAGGACTTAACTTTGTGCTCTATTGAACTGAGCCTTACTGTACAACCACATGCCTAATGGGACAGGCCTAAATTAGTAAGTTATGGATTCTTAACATTGGTTACTCAGGTAGTAGGTTAGACTATGTTGCATGGGTGGAGGTGTGTTCTACCAAGAAGTCACATCGCGGGACGGTTCATCGCTTCCCTGTCCAACGGTGTGTGTTATGCCAAGGCACTGTGTTTGGATTGGTATGACGACAAAGCATACTGGGAGTGTCAATGTTTGAGATGAAGTTTCTGAAACGTTTTGTTATAATTAGTGCTAGCTACACTAGTTGTATCGTGTGAGTAAAGTGTACAACCTCTGCAGAGTGTTAATTAATCTATTCGAATAGCCGCATCCGCGGTCATGGACATGCTCGGGGATTTCACACGATGGGTAGATTTCCATAAAACTTTGGGAAGGGAGCTGTATGATCTAAGTCATATGGTTGTATGAATAACTTGTTTAGGCTATATGTCTTTATGAAAACAACTGATCAAATTATTACTGTTTATTTATTTTACTTCATGTTTTTAATTTATTATTCATATTCAAATTGTAAATGTTGCATTTCTGCAAAAGAACCACAGAACCCATTCCTACAGGGGGGTAAATGTTAGGGGGAGGCATTGGAAAGGCCTTGTAGTGATTTTTTTAATCGCACATCTACGGTAATGTGTCAACATTACAAGGTGATCATCCCTTGTGGGAAAAGTTGTACAATCTTCGTACCCACGGTCATAGGCAATGCACAAGAACTTGCTTGGTTAGTCTCTCTCTCTCTCTCTCTCTCTCTCTCTCTATATATATATATATATATATATATATATATATATATATATATATATATATATATATATATATATATATATATATATATAAAGGATTATTGAAGATTTGCCATTAAGTTCATGTGCAATTGCCAAAATATCACTCCATGTCTCACTAATATGTGCGTCCTACAAAATATCACTCCATGTCTCACTGGACCCACATGTCAGGCATTTTGGCAATTACACACCCACATGTCAGTGAGACATGGAGTGGCATTTTGGCAATTACACACCCACATGTCAGTGAGACATGGAGTGGTATTTTGACAATTACACATGAACTGGTATGGCAAATATATGCCAATCCCTCTAAAAAATCATTGGTGGGTGGGATAAAATAGTCAAGTGGATAGAACCCTAAATTTAGTCCTGGGTGGATGGAACCCAGTGGATAATATTGGGTGGATGGAACCCTAGAAACTGATATAGCATATGGCGAATGAAACCATGCTCAGGGTGCAGGTGGATGGAACCTCACCAGTATTATACAACAATTACTCAATTTCATTATAAACTTGTTTTAGTAAAATGTTAGGTCACAGTTACTACTTCATTTAATTCAAATATGGCTATATGCAAATATAAGAACCTCAAGCATTTCCTTTTACCAGCCTTGCATCTATTATAATTGTATTATGTGGTTGGCTCGCGGAGTACGGTTGTGTACTCACTCTCGCTCACTATGAATAAACTCAAAGCCATCTGACCAAGACCCTTACGCCTACTCCGTCGTGTCCGGACCAAACAGGGAAGACGATTGCGGAATGTAGAATGGGCCCCCCAGTCGCTTGCCTATGGGCAGTGCTGATGGATCCACCTTTTCTTATCTGCTTCCACATCTATCTCTGTATTGAACTATGTGCTAAGTATTTGGCATGTTCGGCCCGTATTGTAAAACAAAGGACTACGGTCTATTTATGTGTCATATAATATTAAGTATGTTATGATCATTTAGTGTATTCCGGATGGTAAATTTGGGTCCCGACATGTATGTTGTGCTAGCTAACTGCTAACGGCCCGCGCGCGGAAGCGGAGCGACAACACTGCTCCTCCATCTCTCGACCGGCATGCGCGATGGATGCAACGGCACGAAGCACGAGCGAAGCATCTCCCCACCCGCCGAGAAGTTGCCAGCCTCCTCCTCACGTACGTCGCGGATCCTGTCTGTCTCTCCTCGATCAGAGCACTCATTGTTAATCAGTGATGAACTGATCGATGATGATCACTAGCTAACCACCCACTCGTGCGCATGCATCCCTGTCATTACAGATACTACTCATCATGGAAGAAAATATGATGGGAGGAGGACCTCGATCGTGCGAGCTCCGACTCTATCGGTCGTTGATTTTATCGATGCGAGGGGAATCAACGGCTGATGAAGAAAGACCTGAGGTGAGGCCCTCTCCCCAACAAATTTCCTTCCCTCGTTAGATGGTCACCACCAAACACAAAGCAGTACAACTCATCAAATGATCTTTTTCTACTACTACTGTCCTAGCTAGTTCTTTTGCATGATTAGCACATAGTAGATACATATATATAGAGAGATCTATGTCCTATAAACTAGTAATCAATTCGTAGCTGCAACGGATGTGCAAGCTGTCCGACCTGGCGGCCTTGAGATCTGGACGCGTAAGCCTTCCCCCTCTCGATCTCCCACTGCCTATGTCCATGCCTCGCGGATCATGTCGCCGTCGCTCCTGCATCATTCGCGCAAGCACCCAACACCGATCTCGTGCTCGTGTTTTATTTACTTAGAACCTGCATGTGTTTAATTTATACCCTTGATCTACTTTGCTCTACTGTCACTCACACTAATTAATCTCCGCCAGAGAACTGATTTTATTCAGACGATCGCGATCAGAGACCTGCATGGTTTTCTGAAATAACAAGAAAAAGAAGAAGAAGAAGAAGAGAGAACAGAAACCAAGAATGATCCCTCCACGGTGGCCACCCTGCGTGCCACTTGTCTTGTCTGACAGCTGAAACCAGTCTCAGATCGCAACGCGTTTCAACTTTCAACTACAGATGCATGCATGTCACTATGTCAGACCACCACAGCTATACTTAGTTCTTCGCCACCTCTCTATAAGCCAACATCCCCACAGGCACACAGACACAGCTACCAACCAACAACGCGATCGAGCACTTGAGAGGAGACATGGCGCCCAGCTTCGCACGGTCCATCTCCTTCCCTCTCAGCCCGTCGAGGTCCAAGCCTCGCGCGGCGGCGCCGTCGGCTTGCCACGCCCGCTCCATCAGCCTCCCCTGCCGCTCCCACCCCATCCTTGCCCACCTCCACACCCACATCCGCGCCGTCCGCTCCTGGGCGCAGGACCCCACGTCCGTCGCCTCCGGCCTCGCGCACGTCGACGCGCTCCATGCCGCCCTCGGCGAGCTCCTCGACCTCCCCGAGGCCCAGGCCGCGCTCTGCGGCGCCAATGACCGCCTCCTCGACGCCTTCCTCCGCCTCGCCGACGCGCACGGCTGCTTCCAGGAAACCATCGTCACGCTCAAGCAGGACGTCTTCGAGGCGCTGGCCGCCATCCGCCGCCGCGACGGCGCGCGGCTCTCGTCCGCGGTGAGGTCGCAGCGCAAGGCCGGGAAGGAGCTGGCGCGGCTCGCGGCCACCGCGAGGGAGGGTGCGAGGCCCTCGCGCCTTGGGCTCGGCGGCAGCGCAGCGAAGGTGGAGGTGGCCGGGCTGCTGATGGAGTCGGCCGCGGCCACGGTGGCGGCGTCCGCGGCGCTGTTCAACATTGTGGCGGCCATGTCAGCATCAGCCTCTGCGGCGGCGTGCTCTTGCAAGAGGACGGCAGCATTGGTGTGCTTGATCAAGAAGGCGGCGGCAGCGTCGGAGGAGGAGAAGGAGATGATGGCGTTGATGGAGAGGCTGGAGGAGTTGGAGGAATGCATCGAGGAGCTGGAGAGCGGGAGCGACAAGGTGTTCAGGAGCCTCCTGCAGACTAGGGTTTCACTGCTAAACATACACACGCACATCTTTTAGCTGGTCAGCCGTCCACGTCTAGTATCTTTAATCTTCTTCTAGCCAAGTGACAGATAAACGTACGAGTGCAACCAAGTGTAAATAGAAGAAGGCTTTTGTGCACTTGCTGCGTCGCGTCTGTGCTTGCTGCTGCGTTGCGTTGCGTATGTATGCATGCCCCGGCTGCGTTGTGAGATTTGGGGTGCGATGGGTGGTCCAGCAGACCAGTACTGCTCTTAGCTAGCTCTGGAAATTGACTGGTAATGCCACTTGTTCAGTGCAGTGTACGCGAGTTTCATGTGTGTCTTCTGAATAAGAGCACATATATGCGCCATGCATGCATGTGTTTTCCTTCATTTTAATTTGCCGCTTAATTGCTCAGAGGCAGAATAAAATTAAGGAGTGAGTAAGGTTCAGGCTCCGTACAGAACAGGGGACATGCACGACGGCGCTCTCTCTCGCGGTCGCCTCGCCCTCCCGCCGCAGATCCCGTTTTGGATTGCAGCGTGAAGTGGCTGTTTAGGCTTGGTCGGAAGCAAGGTTCATCGATCGAGGCGGAGATTACGTCTTGTGTGAGCTGGAGCATCTATCTAATCCGAGGAGGAGGAGATCAGAAGCAACCAACCGGGGCACGCACGGCATGGGCATGGCACAGCAGGAGCAGGCCGAGCAGCAGCTATTTCTTCCGGCACATAGGGACTCGAGCCGACCAGAGCGTGTCGAGCCGTGGCTGTTTTTTTATTTGCTTTTGGTGATTTTTTTTTGCAATGTGCACACCAGCATGCGTACCAGGGGTACTGTTCTCATCATCTTCTTTTTTTTTTGAAACTGGCAGGACAGCTGCATTTTCGATTAATAAAGAAGATCAAGTAACAAAAACTAGGGCCGAGGCCCTAAAGAAAGATTAAAAACTAATTACAACGGAATTAATTGCTCCTAATACTTCCCCTCTGCCAGGGTCCAAGCTCTTCCTTCTTCCCTAATCTTCGAGACCAGGTCCAAAGGCGAGGAGAATCGACGTTTGAAGATCCTAGCATTGCGCTCTATCCAGATCTCCCAAGTGATTAGGATAACCATCGAGGCTGTCGCCCTTCTCGGCAAATGACCACTGTGGCAAACTATCCTCCACCATTCCTCTATGTCGTGACAGACTGGCCAGTAGAGTGGTCTAAGCGGCGCACAACCCACCCAGTCTACCATTGATTGCCAAACTCGACGAGAGAACTTACACTCCGCCAATAGATGCATGACTGATTCTGGGGTCTGTCTGCAGAGGGGGCAAAGGGCCTGATTTGGCCAGCCCCGCGCTTGTAGTCTGTCAAACGTCCATAGTCTGTTTTGAATCGCCAGCCACGCGAATTGTTTGCATTTAGGTGGCACCGATGTTTTCCAGATGAGACTTTGAAACTCCGTCGTCATTGACCCTAGGAATTGCAGAGCGTAAGCTGATTTTGCCGAGTATTCGTCCTTTGACGAATGTTTCCAGATGATCTCATCTGGGGCCGATGGGTCCAAGGTGATTTGGTGGACTCTTTCCCAGAGTCGTAGAAATTGGTGGACTAGTCCATCTGGGGTAAAGCCTTGAAGGTTTATGTCCTGTATCCAGCAGTTTTCCTGCAGCGCCGCGTGGACCGTTCTATTTTTTCGGATGGAAAGACGGTATATCTCCGGTGCGATGTCCTAAGGAGAAGTTCCATTGAGCCATGTCGACGTCCAGAACTTTGCTTTTTTTCCCGTTGCCTAAAGTGATTGAGGTGGCCGTCGCAAATAGACGTCCGTCGGTCTCGTCGCAAGGAATTTCCATCCCAACCCAAGGTTTGTTTTCGGCTTTCCATTCTTGCCAGAGCCAGCGAAGCCTGAGTGCCCTCGCAAACCTAGAGAGACTGAGAATCCCCTGACCGCCAAGCTCTTTTGGGCGACACACCCTTTCCCAATTGACTTTGCATTTCCCACCTGTTAACACTTCTGACCCCGCCCAGAGGAACCTCCTCCTTAATCGGTCGAGGGTTCGGAGGATGGATTTTGGTGCTTTAAAGGCCGTGAGGTAGTAGGTCGGCATCGAGGACAGCACCGATTTTACTAGGGTGGATCGACCAGCCGAGGAGAGCAGCCTACCCTACCAACCCGCTAGCCTTTGGCCAACTTTGTCTAGCAACAGCTGGAAATCAACCTTCCTTGGTTTTTTATGATGTAGAGGGAGCCCCAGGTATTTGACGGGGAAGTTAGAGCGATTGGCCGAAAAAACTGTGAGAAGCGTGTCGTGATCAATGTGATCACACCCTATTGGCACCACCGTGCTTTTGTGTACATTAGTATCAAGGCCCGATGCATTCCCGAAGAGTTGTAGGATGCTGGCTGTCGATTGCACGTCTCTTGTGGTGGGGCAGATGAAAATTGCTGCGTCATCTACGTATAGCGATGTCTTGAGTGTGTGTAGACGTCCATAGTTGGGTTCCAAAAGACCCAAATCTGTTGCTCTTTTAAACAACTTTTGTAAAGGGTCGATTGCCAGAATGAAAAGAAAAGGGGATAGCGGGTCTCCTTGTCGCAGGCCCCTACCATGGCTGATGTTGCCACCAGGAATGCCATTGAGAAGGACTCTTGAGGAGGCCGTCGACCATAAAGCCGCAATCCAGTCTCTCCATCTGGAGGGGAAACCCCTTCTTTGGAGAAGATTTAGAAGGTAGTCCCAACGTACCGAGTTGAAAGCCTTTGCTATGTCTAACCTAAGGAATAGTGTGGGTGTTTTGGATTTGTGTAGCCTTGTTGTTAGGTTTTTGATATACAGGAAGTTGTCTTGTATGCTTCTCCTTTTTACAAAAACGCTTTGATTAATCGATATCAGCGTTTCTAGGTGTGGGGCTAGATGTAATGCCAATGTCTTAGCTATCCACTTTCCTACCCCGTGGATGAGGCTGATGGGTCTGTAGTCTGCCGCACTCTCTGCACCTTCTTTCTTCGGAAGCAGAGAGATGTTTGCTGTGTTCAGTAGGTGGAGGCTCCTCGTTCTGAGGCTATAGAAACTTTGGAAAACCGCCATGATGTCCGCCTTGATGATAGATCAGCAAGTTTTGAAGAACATGAACGTAAAGCCATCAGGACCTGGTGCCTTATCGCTTGGCATCTGAGCTAACGCGGATGCAACTTCCTGCTCTGAGAAAGGTCCATCGAGATTGTCTAGGTTTTGAGGGGTGATGTCTAACGCTTCCCAATGCAGGTCATAGCTTCTTGTAGATGGCGTGGACAAAACATCCTGAAAGTGTTGTTGTAGGAAATCCTGTTTCTCATCGTGCGTGAGCACCCAACCCTGCCCCACGCGCAGCCGCTGAATGTGGTTTTTCCGCCTCCTTGAATTAGCTTTAAGATGGAAGAACTTTGTGTTTGCGTCGCCTTCTTTTAAATTTGTGATACGGGAGTCACTACTACAAGAATCCACATCACAGACGGTTTGGAACCATCATCACAGACGGTTTTCGAACCGTCTATATTTGTTGATGCGTGATAATGGCGGTTATCACGAGCGGTTGTAACCGTCGTGATCGCATTATCACGAGCGGTTTTGTTGAAACCGTGCGTGAAGGAAGTATCACGAGCGGTTTCGATTAAAACCGTCTGTGATCGTAGGAGATCACATACGATTTTTAATCGAAACCGTCGTGATACTACCCTTCACAGACGGTTTCAACAAAAAACTACCTGTGATAGTTCATTTCCCTAACTACATTTTTTGCTAATTTTTGGCTAGCCTCAGGAATTACTAGCCATGCCCTCTGAAAACAAGCATGCAGACAAACAGATACATCACAGATAGTTAAGTTGTTGACAACTCAAAGTGATCATTACTCAAAATAAATTACAGTAGATCGAATTTGTTCAAATATTGTCGCTATAGTTACAATTGGATTACAATTGAGTCAATTGTTTACATGTGGTTGAGAGGGGTCGACTTGGTGAAACTCTGGGTCGGCGACGGAGTGAAACTCTCCTTCGTCATTAATGATATCTGCCTTGATAAATTCGCAGAGCTTCCCTCGAATGTCCGTGATCTCATCCGCAACGAGTGCATCTAAATCTATGTCCAAGCCCTGTCGCAAGCAAGAAGAGTAAAGTGGTTAGCATATATATATAAATTTGTAATTAGGAAATAATTATTTCGAGATTGACAAACCTCGGGATCTTTCTTCCTAGCATTAATGATTAGCTGCATATGATGGCAAACGTAGATTGCACATAGCTCATCATTTCTTTGATGGCGGCACTGCAAAAATAGAATTACATATATAGGTATAGTCATTTCGAGACGCGTTATTATGAAGTATGATATAGGATTATTATGTTGTAGCGCGTATCGGAAATTGCATCCTGTGTGTTAGTCCGGCGCTCGATCCATTGTATAATCCTTTTCTGGCAACATACTCGATGAACGACCTACATGATTCCAAAAAGTTATCCTCGGCCATTTCAAACGAATGAAGACTACAATAGAGTTATGTATGGAGGAAATAAGCATACATCTCGAGTATTTCTCTCAGAACGCTGAAGTCGTGGTTGTTGCGGATTAGGGAATCAAGGTATATCACATGGTTCCTCTTGGGTATAATAACTAAAAGGATCGATGGTACCTACTCATGTATGTCGCTATAGTCATTAAACCTAAATTAGTGCTTTGCATTATAAAGTACAAATGAAATTTGTATAGCAAGTAGTGACACTTACTCCTGGTTGTAGGGCACCACTATGTATTTCTTGATCTGCGGCGAAGCAATGCATCCGTTATGTATTTCTCGGCGAAGGGCGAGTGCTTTTCGATGGTTTGCATAGATACCGCGTGTGGGTCGAGGAAACCCACGGTTCTCGCCATGCACGGGCATTTTTCATCATGTATCTACACATAAGCAATGAGTTGTGATATTTATCGGTATTACGTGAATGTAGAACTTGATTGTACACACTTATAGTGTCCAACATCGTAGAAGCGAGGCGTCGAGGCCAACGAGGTTGAATAGGTCATATAAGTCGCTGAAGCCCACGACGAAGTACCTCGTCCTATTGAAGAAATGCTTATCGTTGTATCTGACGGTGATTCCACCCCTTCTTTGCGGTCTTCTGCATGTACCAGGCATGCAAAGCCTGACAAGCATATCCAGCGCGGAGTAATACTGTGTCAGAGCACAACGGTTCTCTGATGACGTAATTCCCAGAATTCACGGACTTCCCGAACTTGGGAGGCACCTTAACGTTCGTCGATTTCGATTTGGCCTTAGCGATTAGCAGCGTCTTCCTGCGAGACGACTCGGGAATCGATACGGCGGCACGCTTTTGCTGTTCCTTCGACGTCTTCTCCACGGGAACCGAAGAGGTGGCCTTCGAGGCGAAACATGAGGTGCGATCATCGAGGGTCTGTTGGAGAGGAATGGTCGTGTCGGATCGCAGACCTTCTTGGGTCGAGGCGATGTCCTTCTTGGGTCACTGGATAAAAGAGTGGACGGCATCCTCTAGTGTTATGATCTCTTCGTTCGGGCGAATCTTCAGCGGGACGGCTAGGAAATTGCCATGTACCATATCCACCTCGACCCTGGCGTAACCTGCGCCGGTGGCACCATCTTTGACTACCCTTCCTCGTATGGATACACCATCCCCCGCGCAGCCTCAATAGAAAGACACCCATCCATCCTCACTTGGAGCTTGTAGGGCGTCGGCTCCTAGAAACGATACACAATTAGCTAAGGCGTCCTATAGGTCTATCTTTGGTGCATTCCATAGATGTACATTACCTTGATGTCGTCTATCGGTAATTGGACGTCGTCATGTTTAGAATTATGCGTGGACACGATGCTACTCCGATGTCGAGCAAGACTGGCTCCCAAATTAACGAGGCGACTTGCATCGCCTCGAGAGTTGATTCATTTGATCTGCAATCTTCGCTATCTTTTCTTCAACTTTTTCAGTAAGCATCTGTACCAACCGGTCATCGTGCTCAGCCTTGGATCTCTTTCTACTCCTATACGTGCAGTAGTCGTCCACGAATCCATGACTCCAAGATACGTCGACGCATAACTCAATAACCTCTTCGGTTGCATAACCTTCGATGATGCTGCCCCCCGGTCGAGATCGATTCCGTACGTAGGATTTGAGAATTCCCATGTACCTCTCGAACGGGTACATATGACACAAGAACACAGGGTCGCATATCTTTATCTCTTTCACAAGGTGAACAATGAGATGGACCATGATATCGAAAAATGACGGAGGGAAATACATCTCAAGATGACATAGAGTCATCACCAGCTTGGCTTGCAGAGCATCTAGTCCTTGGGGATCAATGATCTTCTAAGCAATTGAGTTGAAGAAATAACATAGCCTCAAGATTACCACTCGGACCTTGTTCGGCAAGATAATCCTAATTGCAACAAGAAGCATTTGTGTCATCAGCACATAACAATCATGAGACTTCATACCAATTAATTTCAAATCTTGCATAGAAACAAGTTTCTTAATGTTAGCGAAGTAACTAGACGGGACTTTCACACCATGCAAGCTCTGGCACAATTCATTTCTCTCGGCCTTGGACAGAGTGTAGCAAGCTAGGGGAAGATACGTTCGTCCTGTATCGGTCTCTTTCGGTGCTAACTCGGTCCTTATGTTCATATCAACCAAGTCACGCCGTGCGTTAACACCATCCTTTGTTTTGCCACTAATGTTGAGCAAGAGACCAATCAAACTATCACATACATTCTTCTCTACGTGCATGACATCGATGCAGTGGCGAACTTCTAAATGCTCCCAATAAGGAAAGTCCCAAAAAATTGACCGCTTCTTCTAGATGTTCTTCTCACGGGTTCTTAATTTACGTCCTTTCCCAAGTACAACATCGATATCCTTAACCATATCATAGACCTCTTTCCCTCTAAAAGCCCTTGGAGCTGAACCGTTCTCCTTATTTCCATCGAATTGTTTCTTCATCTTGCGGTATGGGTGACTCCTGGGAAGGAACCTACGGTGGCGATATATACACGATTCTTGCGAGTTGTTGACCATACACTCTCCGTAGCATCTAAGCAGTGAGGACAGGCTTTGACTCCTTTTGTACTGAAGCCTGACAGGTTACCAAGGGCAGGAAAATCATTGATGGTGCAGAACAACACGGCACGTAAAGTGAAGTTCTCTCGTTTGTACGCATCCCATACCTGTACCCCTTCGTTCCACAGTGTCACAAGATCTTCCAGCAATGGTGCTAGGTACACATCAATATCATTCCCAGGTTGCTTCGGCTCTTGGATAAGTAGTGACATCAAAATGTACTTTCGCTTCATACACAGCCAAGGAGGAAGGTTGTACATACATAGATTCACGAGCCAGGTGCTATGTCGGCTGCTCATGTTACCAAAAGGATTCATTCTATCCGTACTCAACCCTAACCTTATGTTCCTCGGTTCCGCACCAAACTCTTTGAAGCTCCGATCGAAGTTTCTCCACTGGGCAAAATCAGCAGGGTGTCTTAGCTTTCCATCTCTCTTACGCTCCTCTGAGTGCCAACGCAGCAATCTTGCCTCCTTTGGGTTCGCAGATAAACGCTTCAAGCGTGGGATCACAGGAGATACCACAACATCTTAGCAGAGAGGCCCTTGCTTCACCTTAGCGATGATTCGACGCTTGTATCGGGATGCTTTGCACACGGGACATACATGCATGTCTGCATACTCTTTACGGTAGAGGATACAATCGTTCGGATATGCATGTATTCTTTCTACTTCCATTCCCAATGGGCAAATAACCTTCTTTGCTTGGTAGGTGGTGCTGGGCAACACGTTTCCCTCCGGAAGGATGTCCGCTAGGAGACCTAACAACGCCGTGAAACTCTTATCGGACCAACCATTACTTGCCTTCAATTTCAGCAGTTCAAGCACGATTGACAACCTTGTGTATTCCGGCTTACAGCCAGGGAACAAAGGTCTCACCGAGTCCTCCTTTAAGCCCTCGAATTTACAAAACTCTCTCTCACTGTAGTTCTCTTCTGCATCGCGTAGCATCTGATCCAGATTGTCATCGTGCCACCTATCCTCATCAAAAGCACAGTCCACATCTGGCAAATCGTTGACTTCCTCGGCGATGTTGTCATTATTAACTTCTGGTATAATCTGCTCTTCACCGTGACTGGTCCAACATGTATACCCTTTTTTGAAACCCCTTCGAATCAAGTATGCTTCGATCTGCACCGCGTTGTTAAACATCTTCATATTACCGCAATCAATGCATGGACAGTACATAAAATTTATCCTCTTCTTCAACATATCCTACTCAGCGGCTCTTCTAAAAGCAACCACGCCATTAATGTACTCTGGACTCACATGGTTCACACCGTACATCCAGTTTCGATCCATCTACACTACGCATGTAACACATTAGTGTCAAATTGATTAGCGATTAATTTATAGCAAACATAAAGGGTTATAGATCGTTACCCTCGGAGCTCACGAAGAAAATACCTAATATCTCTCGACAATCCTCGCCTTCTCCTCCCTTCCCTCTCTGATCGAGCTGTGTCTCTCTAACCCCTGATCTTGCCTATCTTCCAAACTGGACAAACCAATGAGTGAAAATGAAGGAAATCTGGGCAGAGATCAAACCAGATTCAGTAGGAGCACCGGAGATGGGAGAGACGAGCAGCACCGAGCTGACTGGTCGGACCGCCGGAGTGAGGAGGCCCCCAGAGTCAGTCGAAAGAGCGGCACCCGGAGATGCAGTTTGTTGTTTTGGCCGGAGGATGGGAAGATGAAGCAGCTCCGTTCTTGTCCTCCGATGCGAGTTGTTGATACGAGATGATATGGATGAGAGCCTGGAAGGTTAGATGGACGATCGGAGTTGCAACAGTGCCTAGCAGCATGCCATCTCAGTTACCGATGAGTTGAACCGGGGGGGGGGGTTGGCGTTGAGGTTTGGACGAGGGTCTCTCCAGATCCAAATCCATCAAGCGAAAAAGGGGGTTGAGAATTTGTTTCAGGAGGTCAGTTGCACAGGCTCAGACTTTGCTAGGGTAATGAATTATTGAAGACCCGGATTTATTTGTCTGCTTTGTTGATAGCTGTGTATGTTGGACCTGCTGGTGGTTTGCTCAATTTGGCTTCGTGAGAAGCTTTTGGAGAAGACTATTCCAGTCTACTTGCACAAGTTGGTTTCATGAGAAGCGTTTGGATAAAGACTATTCCAGTCTTACTCGTTGAGATCAGTCCTGTGGACTTTCGAAGTACAAGATCTATTGATGAATACTTATTTGAAGATTTGATATTTTGGTGACAGGAGAAATTCGTCTCAAGGTGACGATTGTTAAAGTATGGTACGAATTCGTCATCGTGCTTGTGTCGGACGAGGCACAGGCCCCGACTGACGCCAGATGTGGCGTCGAGTGGCGCAATCAACTCTGACTCGGTTTCCTTCTCCGTTAAGGACTCTTATTCCCTAGCCTATATACCTACCCCTGTAGTCGCACGGTTGAGATACACAAAGTTTTTTTGTGCTTGTAATTTCTCCTCAAATAGTGATTTTCACATTCGTGCGTCCGTGGTTTCCCGCCTAAGGGTTTTCCACGTACGTTTCTATTATTTGCCGTGCGTTTTATAACAGTAATTGCGCGCCATTGACGGATCATGCATGTATGGATGGAACAATGGCTGATTGGTGTTCTGATCTGCTGCATGCATGGTTAAGATCGACGCGCAGGTACATGCTTCAGATCTTGCACATTTCGGTAAGCTTGATTAACTTGACCTGGTAGATGCAGCAGAGCACATTTGTTTTGCAAGCACACATGCATGACGCACAGTAAGTACTACTATCATACACAGATCGTTGTAGTGTACTGTGCACCTACCTAACCCCTATATATATATATATATATATATATATATATATATATATATATATATATATATATATATATATGTGGAGTGGGAGTGGCTCCCGGCCCCTCGAGATTCGAGCGTGTTAATTAACCAAGCCAGTAATGAGGAGTATCTATCAACAATCTTAGTTAGTAGTATCTACCACTAGTAGCTACCTAGCTAGCTGGCGAAGCTGACAGTAATAAAAAAGAAGAGAGAAAAAAAAGAAAGAAACTGGCGACAACAGCATCGATCAAATCGTGAACACGCGGTGACATTTGTACATGCCATGTGGCCCTTCAATTGTGCATGCAGGGACGGATTCAGAACGAAAATGATCGGATATCCGGTGTCCTTCATTTAGGCTAAGGGGTGTTCAGTGCTGTTTATACATGAGATATATCTATAGAAAATGATTTTAGACCCGGTGTCCTGTGCATCCTGGTAGCCTTTCTTAGATCCGCCTCTGTGTGCATGTATAGTATAGTATACTCACTGCGCACGCAGGGACACTCGTCTTGTTGTTGCTTGGATAATCCTCGGTTCCTCGCTACATCCATCACGATCACAACGAAGAACAGCACGGCAACAAGTAAGAAACGTACCAACAACACAAGAGATCCAGCAATGGCGCCTACGCGAGGTCCCAGCGCCACGTCCAGAAGGAGCTCTCCAAGCTTGCAGCCTCCGTGCGGGGCGCCGCCAAGTGACCAACGCAGCGGAGGTCGAGTTGGCCGGAGTTTTAAGCGAGGCGGCGGCCCGTCGAGCCCATATTTGTATCTAGATTCTCCGTGTATACATAAAGTTAGTCTTATAATTAGTAGCTACCTCATACATTACGGTTATTGACGAATATTACGTCCATATATGCGTATAAGTAAAAGTACTTAATATTATATAGATAGTCACAAATAGGTCCTATGACCAAATTCTTACATAACAGGTGATAGGCTGGCGAGTTCCAACAGTAAATAGCAGCGAAAGAAAAATAAACTACTAATTCCACTCTAGCTCTCGGGCATTCTGAAGTCCAAACCCTATATACGAATCGAACGAATTAAAGAAAATGAACTCGTTCCACTGCATATTATCTCTGCCTTAATTATCGTGTCGATTTGAAATTACTACTAGCTATGATATATGTTTCATGGTCTACAGATTAAATCAAGCAGTTCCCTCTACAGATAAATAAACTACTGATTACTGCTGTGATATATGTTTCGTGGACCAGACAAAATACAGAGGCCTCCTTATTTAATCAAGCAGTTCCCTCCCCAATGTGCAATGAAGATTGCGTGGCGCTCAATCTAAACCAAACGCTACGGGGTCTTAGTCAACTAACTATATATATATTAGTATCGATTATTCGACGATGACAATCCGTTCGTGCAAAATTGTCCTAGAATCAAATATCTCCCTGGAATTTGGTGGTTAGCTTTGTTTCACGATTATCCAATAGCTAAGATGCCCTCCGAATTAAGCTGTACTAATTGTACCATGGAGATATGATCTCAACGAAGCATTTAGGTCTTGTTTGGCTAGCCCAAATTCCCGGCCTATACCGGTGGATGGACCGGGAATTTTAGCTTGGCCTTAGGTATGAAATGATCACGGTATGATTTATTCCTGAAGGAACCGCTAGGATTGGATTAGCACAGCAGGTAGGCCGGCAATAATTCAGCTGCATAACCTCTCTTATACGTGGAAGGAAATCTCTCGATCGATCTGGATGGTAGCTGAAAAACCTAAATAAGTTGAGATGCATGCGTGCACAAACAAACTCAACCTAGCTGCTACCAGACAGCCGGTAGGAGGAGAGCCGGCCCTAAGTATGAATTTGAAGACGACAACCCATTCGTGCAGCTAGCATTATTGTGACTGTCATAAATATGCAATCAGGCATGTGCTTATACTATAATTGCATGCATCTGATCGGATTCCCAACACACAGACAGATCGGATTCCCAATGCAACGTCTTTTGCAGTTGTACCATCCGTTGGCATGTGCACGTACGTACTGTCTTTTGTATATATATACTCGCATTACCTGGCATTAACACAGCATATGCCTGGTATGTATTTTAGAATCGAGCCTAAAAGCATATGAAATGGACCTAAAACCCGATCAAACATTGTGTATACTCTATCAGTCTATCTCTATCTCTATCCTTTTTTTTCTTTGTTTCTTGCTGAAGCTGAAAATATGTTTGTGTACTTACTCAATGTTCCAAGCTAGCTAAATAACTGGGAAAATAAAAATGCAGCAGCTACGTATCCCCCAATGAATGATTTAATTGCAAGTTTACCTAATATCTAGCTAGCTAGATGTCTTATTTCCTCAACGCTAGGAAATTTGGAGCTCATGGGCGGCTTGTTGTATTATTAAGCGACTCCCGGTCCGGAATGTTCAACAACATACATGCTAGTGTGAAAATTCTATTGCCGAAATTTTACCGGTAACCGTCGGTTAACAGTGTTATTGGTGGGGTCCGATAAATTTTATCTTTATATCTAAAAAATTTATATTTCAATTAAAAATTTTCATCCAAAATTTTTAGTAACCAGCGAAAACCGGTGTTATCGCTACCGCCTCATAAAATTTTCTTACCTGTAATGTTTCCGTGGTGCTACCCACCCACCGGCCACGCGCACCCACCCACACGTGCAACCACCAGTTGCCAAGCTAGCCCAACCTCCGATGCTTGCAGATATATATCTGCTGCTCCATCTCGTCTCCTCCCATCTCAGGCAAGCACTAGCAACTTACTTAGCTAGAGGATATCTACACATCTCGTCCAGCAGCAACAGCGACAATAGCAAGAGGCAAACACAAGCGAGAGAGAGAAGATCAAACGAAACAATGGCTCCGAGCTTTGGCCGCTCCATCTCCTTCCCGCTCAGCCCGGCGAGGTCCAAGCCCCGCACGCCGGCGTGCCACGCCCGCTCCATCAGCCTGCCGTGCCGCTCCCACCCGCTCCTCTCCCACCTCCAGGCCCAGATCGGCGCCGTCCGCTCCTGGGTCCTGGACCCCGCCTCCGTCTCCGCCGGCCTCGCCAACATTCGCGCCCTCCACGCAGCCCTCGCCGAGCTCCTCCTCCTCCCGGACCCACAGGACACGCTCCGCCGCTCCAACGCCGCCGCCGACCGCCTCCTCGACGCATTCCTCCTCCTCGCGGACGCGCACCGCGGCTTCCAGGAGACCGTCCTCGCGCTTAGGCAGGACGTCGCGGAGGCGCAGGCTGCGCTCCGGAGGCGGGACGGCGCCAGGCTCGCCTCCGCAGTGAGGTCGCAGCGGAGGGCAGAGAAGGAGCTCGCGCGTCTCGCCGCCGCTGTCTCCGGCGCCGCCAAGTGCGCGCGCTTGGGCCTTGGCGCCAGCGCCGAGGAGACCGAGATGGCCGGTGCGCTCATGGAGGCGGCGGCCGCTAGCGCCGCGGCGTCTGCGGCCGTGTTCTCGGCTGCCGCGTCCATGTCGTCGGCGGCGTCCTCTTTGAAGAAGACGGCGTCGTTTGCTGCCTTCGCCAGGAAGGCCGCGCCGGAGACGGCAGAGGTGGATTTGGAGAGGCTGGAGGAGTTGGAGCAGTGCATCGACGAGTGCGAGAGAGGCTCCGAGAAGGTGTTCAGGAGCATTGTCCAAACTAGGGTTTCACTGCTCAACATTCGGACCCCTGCCATTTAGAAGTGAAGAATGCGAAAAAGAAAAGTAATTAGGCCATGTGTATCTTGCGGACTTGCTCATCAGGGCAATGTACACTACTACAACGTACATACAAACACAGAGGAAAATTTTGTCATACTCTATCTGTTGAGAGTTTTGCTTGATTGCATACACAGTTGCCTTTAATTTCAGTTATTCACATCGGCATGCAGTGCAAAAAAATGAATTAATTTGCACTAATCTGGAAGGAATATACTGTTCATCACTGTGTGATGTGGACGACGGCGTTGGTAGAGCTTAATTAGATGAACAGTGGACTTTTTTGTCCATTTAATTCAGTGGTATATATTTCTCGCTAACAAAAATTCAGGCAATTTCCATCATTCTTTTAGAAGAATCATAATCGGTTCATCTCGATCAAATAACAAAGTAGAATAATAGAGAGAGAGAGAGAGAGAGCCAGGCTTCCAACCCAACGAATTTTGGATCAATCCTGACAAGCAACTACCGTTGTCCTCGTTGTCAAAACAGAGGATTTTGGTTTAAAACCAAACAGCTAAAACGTGCGACGTACATCCAGAAATTAAGCAATATTCCAAGACGAGTAAAGACTACCCTATTGACTGCGCTGGCCTTACACAGCTAATGAACATTAATTGTCACAGGAGACACTTGGAATCTCAACACCAAACAGCAAAACCAATCTAGCTCCAGCCTAGTTTGATCTACAGTCTGCCCTAGCTACTTATTTGATCTAGGCACGCACACGGTTTAATGCTGACAAACTGTAACAGTTGTGTAGCTAACAAATCACAATTGGATCAACGGATGGATCGGTTGAGTTGTCAAGGACATAAGATATGGGCATATATATATATATATATATATATATATATATATATATATATATATATATATATATATATATATATATATACGCCGCTTTCGTACTCCTGGGAGTATGTATTCCCATACCTCCCCACCGTTCATTAACTTGGAGATGTGTATTGGCCCAAACGGTTCCTTTAATGGATACATCCATTAGGAGGGTTGATACCTCTTTTGAAGTGCATACTTTAATTAATGAATATATATATACCCTTCAAAAGGGAGTATATCATTTGAAAAAGAAGTATTTCATTTGAAAAGGGAGTATTTCGCACGGGGAGTATATCTGTATAGCCTTGAACTCGTCGTACTCCTTGCGGACGCGGTCATTGAAGAACTCCTGCGCGTGGCCCACATAGGGGTGGGACTTGAGCTCGAAGTAGCTTCTCCGGGCCCTGGCGGCTCGATGTCGTTCTTCTTGCGAAGGGCACCAGATGGTGGCGAACTTGGCGGCCTCGGTGATGGCCTCGTAGGTGGCAACATGTCATTGTTGTCGGAGATGTAGCGGTGTTGCGGTCGATGAGGTAGTCGTGGCGAGGATGGAGAGGATGGAGTTGGCGGTGGAAGGATGGGCTCCTTGATGGGGTCGGCGGTGGTGGCGAAGATGTCGAGCCCGGCGAGCGAAGTCTTTGTCGGCGTGGTCAAAGCGCTGCTACAACTATTTCTTGTGTCATCTCGGCGCGGAGGCTGGGGCTCGCAAGCTGGCGCCGTAGCGGCGCATGGAATAGGGGCCTTGACGTCGATGCTACTTCGCGCTCGGCAGCGCTCGAACTTCGCCTCGAGCCGACGACGCAGGTGTGACCTCGGTGCCTCAGCATAGCGAGAGATGGCGAGACGGTCTGTGGCGGCGGAGCTTCTTGCGCAACCAAAATAGAAACAGCCACACCAACACGACATTCACATCAGAGATTCACAGCCAAGCCAGGACCAGGAGGGCCTCCAGCCCTCCACCGCCGGTTCGCCACGCCCTTGCACTAACAAAAGCATAAAATTGGACAAGGAAGCACATCAGAGATTCACAGCCAGGACCAGGAGGGCCTCTAGCCTCCAACCTCCCTGCCGGTTCACGCGCCCTCCCAGCTTGGGGTGCGGTGGGGAGGAAGATGGCGAGATGGGGAGGAGGCAGGGGAGGAAGACACACGCGGCGGCGCGTGGGGAGGAGAGGGGCTGGGCAGGAGGAGGAAGGCGTGGGGAGGAGGAGAGGTGGCGGCGGGGAGGAGGGAGGCGTGGAGGAGGAGGAGGCGTGGGGAGGAGGAGGAGGAAGGCGTGGGGAGGAGGCGGGTGGGAGGAGGAGGGGGCGGGCGGGAGGGAGGCAAGGGCGGGGGGAGGAGGCGGCGGGACTTTGTGGGGGAGGAGGAGGCCATAGGGAGGAGTAAGGATAATACCTGCATCCTCGGGAATACAAGAGTGGCTGTTCCATACGGGTTGGATATTACAATCTATAATCCGCTATTGATGGCTCTGAACATCCATCAAGCTGCACGTATCTTGGAACGCTGCATACGGTGGATAGAACTGAGAATGCGTACTCCCATTAGTACTAACCCATTTTCATATATATATATATATATATATATATATATATATATATATATATATATATATATATATATATATATATATATATATATATCGCGTACATCACACCTGTCATGTCTCATCGCCGTAGACACAGCTCAAGTGATGTAGCCATGATCTGATCTCTGGGAAACAGCCTGTTTCAGTGTGGATTGGACAAAATAAAATGAGGCAGTTGATAGCCTGTAGGCTCGCTCTTCCCTAGGTCAAGCCTTATGGATCGTACGTCGTTCGATCGGTCGATTTCTAACCGGCCGGAGAGATTCGCTCGTGCTCCATACTATAATTAAGCATCCGCCGGCCGGACCGGTCACCGGCAACACCGCGACATCCACAGCTGGCACGGTGCCTGCCAGCACTACGTACCCCAAAATCCCATATATAGCATCTCCCAAAAGTCTACTCTCTAGATCTACTCTGCTCCATTCCTCGGATTTGGATCACATCGTCCCATCAAAAAATCAACGCGTAATACCAAATCAAGATGAAATGTGTGATCCGGACTATCGGTTTCTAATGGAATGGCCTCGAGAACTGTACCCAAGTAGAGTTATTGAAGCCATGCACGTACAGTTTGCGACAACCAGCGGAGGAGCTGAACCTTGGGCCGCTGCGACAATGAGGTCTAGATCAAAAATTTCTGAAAAATCTCTTAAAAAATCATCAAAATACAAGTTCGACCTAAAGACAGCTGACCCGTCTGAGGTTTGGATCGTGGCAGGCTCCGCCCTTGGCAACAACACTTTGCTGCGTATGAGCCGTCCACTTCATAGAAGCTTCGTCGGTGAAGCTAGCTAGCTAGCGCTGCTTCCGTGTGCATGTCTTTTCAAACAGTGAGCTACAACACGACCACTCAACTACTCCAGATTGCTACGTCTTCTTCTCGTTTATATACGTCGCACGCACACGCTTGCCTCCTCATCTCCCCTCCATTCCGTCGACCAGACTGATCAACGCTAAGCTGAAGACAGAGAGATCAGAGAGACGAACAATCGATGGCGCCGACGATGACCGTGCCGCCAAGCCCGGGCAGGGCGATGAGATCGCTCGCCGGCGGGCACGTGCGGTCGGCGAGCGTGCCGTGCCACTCGCACCCGCTGCTCATGCACGTCGACGACCAGCTGCTCGCGCTCCGGTCGTGGACGTCAAACCCCGGCCAGAACCCGCTGTCACTGGCCCACGTCAGGGCGCTCCTCTGCGTCCTCGACGAGCTGCTGCACCTGCCGCTGGCGCAGGCCGCGCTCCTCTGCGGCGCCGCCTCCACGGACCGCCTGCTCGACGGCTTCCTCGTCCTCGCCGACGCCTACGGCTCCTTCCTCGCCGCGCTCCTCGCTCTCAGGCAGCACGCCTCAGAGCTCCAGGCCGCCGTGCGCCGCCGCGACCCCGCCAAGCTCGCGTCCTCCGCGCGCGCGCAGCGCCAGGTCGAGAAGGAGCTTGCCCAGCTCGCGGCCGCTGTGGCGCGCGAGGCCGCGAGGTGCGCGCGTGCCAGCGTGGCGTCATGGTCCAGCGATTACGCCGCGTCATCGGAGCTTGAGGTGGCCCGGACGGTGGCCGAGGCCATCAACGACACCGCGGTGGCGTCGGCGTCCGTCTTCCTGGAGGTCGGCTCCCTTGCAGACGCCGCGGCGGCGGCGGCGTCCTCTTCCAAGAAGAGGCTGGCAATGGTGCATGCGTCGTCGAGGAGCAAGAAGGCCACCTGTGAGCAGCAGAGAGACGTGGTGGCGCTGGAGAAGCTGCTGGAGCTGGAGCGGTGCATTGGGGAGCTGGAGAGCGAGAGTGAGAAGGTGTTCAGGAGTCTAGTGCAGACTAGGGTTTCCTTGCTCAACATCCACACACCAACATTCTAGCTAGGCATAGCTGGTCACCGGAGATGCATACATACATGCCCCAACAAATCAAATCAAGTTATGCAATTAAGATACTAATTTTTGGTTTGTAATCAAGCTAGTGTTGTTATCGTACATGTGATTACTGCAATAAGAGTGGGGATTCTTTTTGGCAAAGAAAAGGCTGGTCATCAGTATCTCTCATATTTTCTGTCTGGTATTGAATTATTATTGATCATGAACAATGCAACGCTTCTGCCTAGGAGTCGGAGTAATACAGTGAATGCGATGGGAGATGAGGGAACAGTTGGAATCTAAAGTTCTTAATGCAAATTAATCTAGACACAGAAGTCTACAGAGTTTACTCACGCAATGTCAGTGCAGGCTTTTTTTTACAAGGAACTATACGTGTTTGCACTCAAAAAAAAAACACTGTACTAAATCAATGTGGTTCCTACAAGTTGGGTTCTCCATTTCCCTTTCTTACTCGTATAATCACTGGAAACATACAGCACACGAAGTGCTGCCTTGTTGCCTCAAGCGACAAACAACTCTGCCTGGCCGTCGATGAACAGGCTCATGAACTCCTCCCCGTCCACAGTCTCCTTCTCCATCAGAAGCCGAGCAAGCTTGTGGAGGATGTCAGTGTGCGTGGTGATGATCTGCTTTGCTCTCGCGTAGGCCTTCTCCACGAGCTCCCTGACCTCAGCGTCAACCACGTCCGCGGTGGCCATCGAGTAGTCCTTCTGGCTCGACATCTGCGACAACAATGTGAAAATGTCAAACTACTATTCAAACCGTTGCTAAGAACTAGTGAAAGAAATTTTGAAGAAGCAAAGCTAATCCAGGTGAGACATAGTTCCACGTTGGGCAGGGCAACCAGGGTCTACTCACAGCCACACAAATGAGATATTTGCCAACTGGTAGTGTTTGTTCTGTCATCGCTTTGAAGTTTGAATAGACCATCTATGAAATGGGACATGAATGATGACAAAATTGGCAGTATAGAAGTGACGTGTTACAAAAATGCACTTAATTGGAAGCCAGAGTGCAGTAGTCATCAAGGTAAATGGACAGTTACAGAGTACAAATACTGAACATATATAGAAAATGACCTTTCCTAGAGGCTGGTAGAGACTTCGTGAGTCAGGAGTCAGGACACCAAGCAAATGACGACAGGCAATGTTGGGCAGATCCATTTTATAGTTGAAGTTTGCACATCCAGTCCCTTGGTTAATTTTGACAGATTCTGCTTTCAGAGTAACAGTTTTTTTCTTCTTGCAACAATCTACTTGCATCGTAGTGGCATACCTGCTGGCCCAAGAAAGGATTTCCACCAGGTCCCCCAATCGCAACTTGCCCGATCTTCTTGCTGAATCCAAATCTTTCAACCATTTGTCTTGCGACACGTGAGACCTGCATAAAGTCGTTTGAAGCCCCTGTTGTCACGTTTTCTTGGCCAAAGATCACCTCCTCAGCTACCCTGCAAACCATGTCAGCTCACACAGTTCATCACTTTGCACAACCATAGCAACTAGTGGGTGCAGAAATGAACAAAACTTTTTATGAAATCGCGCCTGCCACCAAGGGCTACAGCCATTTGGTTTTCTAGATAGCTCCTGCTGTACAGTCCAGACTCAAGCCTCTCTTCACTTGGAGCAAAGAATGTGAGTCCACCAGCTTGACCTCGAGGGATAATGGAAATCTTGGCAACAGGATCATATTCAGGCATGAGGGCACCAACGAGGGCATGACCAGCCTCTGCAACATTAGTTCAAAAACAAATTAGGAATCTGTGCACTCCAGGATGGTTTGAACTTCAAGACTTCAAGTTACAAGTTATGGTGACAAAATTTACCATGGTATGCCACGAGTCTCTTCTTCTCTTCTGAAACAACTGCATTTTTCTTCTCAGGCCCAGCAATGATCCTCTCTAGAGCATCAGAGATTTCATCCTTGCTTATCTCCTTCAGATCACGACGAGCAGCAAAAATGGCAGCCTCGTTCATCAAGTTTTGAAGATCAGCTCCAGTGAAACCAGGGGTTCTTCTAGCAATTTTCTCAAAGTCCACATCTTTTGCCAGTGCTTTTCCTCTGGAGTGAACCTGTTGGATGACAATATGTCTTGTAAGCTTGTGTATAGATATAAATAAAAGCTCATCAGACAGGGAAGTTAAGGAAAATTCTATCCACAAGGCAATCTTCATGTATCTCAGTATAGCTTGCACATAGAAGGTCAGCAGGCGTGGATGGAAATACATCGAAATTCTTAGTGTTGGGAGCAGCAAGGATAGAACAAGTAGTAAATGCAAAGCCTTCGATCCACTAGGAAGACGAAATGAATTACTTAAACAGAAATTGCTCACTGCTCATATGGGCCAGCATATATTTAAAAATATGACAACCACAGACAGTTTAATAAACGAAAATAGCTCGTCCTGACCAGATATGCACCAAATTCAATGAAATTTTCTTCCACACTGAGACTGTTCTACTGTTAAACGCTACATCATCTCTTGAGCTACTTGTTTTAACATGCTCTTGAACTGCTAAAGATATCTAATTTGTGTTGCTACTTTCCTTGCCAGTTCTGAGCTGCCAATAGATTTTGTTAAATAAAGAGTACAATTTCTCACTAGTTATCAGAATATTAACTTTTGAGGAAAATGAGAGATACACAATTGAAACCTCATTAGTCATTACAATGCTGACGACAATTTTAGGGTTTAGAGAACTAAGAGAAAAGCAACATGGAACGGACTAATTATCTTATAATAGAGATTAATTAGTTCATAAGGACTACCAAACTAGGATGCAGATCAAAATCATGCCATGCCAGCAAAATAAACACATATGCTATGATACATGCATCATACTCCATCTTAATCCTTGAACAAATTTCGGGGAAAAAAATTGGATGTTGATGTACACGATGATGCATGGGGACTTCCTTTTCTGACCATAACATTGTGAAGTTTGGAAAGCGAAACTTTCATAATTCTAGTTAAGCTAGGAAGTGAATCAAGCGATGAGCAGGTGCACATCCAAATCCAATAAACACTTACCAAATTAGGTGTCCAAAAAAAACTTAAGTAGAGGTAAAGAAAATGATCTCCAGGCTAAACTAAGTAGGTGATGACTGATGGACAGTGCATATCCAAAGCCAACACTGACCAAATTAGTTATCTAAAAAAATGTTAGTTTGAGTAAAGAAAATGATCTCTAGTTTCATTAGGTATGCAAAGTTAAACAAAATGAGTGAAGTTTATATCAATGGAAGCAAGAACTGACAAACTAGCTACATAGCTCCAAAGTCCAATCTTACCACAAAACAATTCCCCTGTTGTTCCCTTAATGGGGTTATGAAATTTAGTTACCCTTATAACTCGTCAAAATCAAGGGACAGCCAACTGCAAATGTCTGCCCCATTTCAGCCTACGAAATGAGTTATACCACAGCCTTCCATACATTCTACAAAATGACACAAACATTTCAGACAAATTGTTCAGAAGTTTCTATTCATAACTAAGTTTATCACGTTCCAAGCAATTAAATTCCTATTCCCTGGACTAGCCACTATAACAATGTCAGCTAAATGTCATTAATTGAGCTAAGCAAGTTAGCGTATTTGTTTAGCAGAATTCAGAACAGTATCTACTACAAGCAAAGCAATCACAAGTAACCTAAGCACCAGGCACTGCTCACCTCAAGAATCTTGACACGCCCAGCAACATCTGGCCGGTCGACGGTGACCTGCCGATCAAACCTCCCCGGCCGTAGGAGCGCAGCGTCTAGCACATCCGGTCTGTTAGTCGCAGCAAGCACAATGACACCACTGTTCCCGGCGAAGCCATCCATCTCCGTCAACAGCTGGTTAATGGTCTGCTCCCTCTCATCATTTCCACCGCCGAGACCGGCGCCACGCTGCCTCCCGACGGCATCAATCTCGTCAATGAACACAATGCACGGCGCCTTGGCCTTGGCCTTCTCGAACAGGTCCCTGACCCTGGACGCGCCCACACCGACGAACAGCTCGACGAACTCGGACGCCGCGCAGGAGAAGAAGGGCACCCCGGCTTCCCCGGAGACGGCACGCGCGAGCAGCGTTTTCCCCGTCCCGGGCGGGCCGACGAGCAGGCACCCCTTGGGGATCTTGGCCCCGAGCGCGGTGTACTTGTCGGGGTTCTTAAGGAAATCGACGACCTCCTGCAGCTCGAGCTTGGCCTGGTCGGCGCCAGCGACGTCGGCGAAGGTGACGCCGGTCTCGGGGACCTCCTGGAACTTACTCTTGGAGCGGCCAAAGTCCATGGGCCCGCCGAGCCCGCCAGGGCCCGCGCCCGGCCCGCCCTGGGCGCGGCGGAAGAGGAAGAAGAGCCCCGCGAAGGCGAGGAACGGGAAGAGGAGGTTACCAACGAAGGCGAGGAAGCCGCCAGGGCCCGCAGCGTCGCCCTCGGCGACGGAGATGTCGACGCCATTGGTGGCGAGTATGTCGACGAGGTCGGGGTCGTTGGGGACGACGACGGTGGCGCGGCGGCCGTCGATGGCGGTGAGCTGGAGCAGGTCGCCGTCCTTGGAGAACCTGACGCGCTCGACCTTGCCCTTCTTAACGGCGTGGAGAAACTCACTGTAGCGCCACAGGGCGCCGTCGGGGAGGTCGGCGGAGGCGGAGGCGGAGGGCTGGGGCGCGGTGAGGAGGGAGTTGGCGAAGGGGTTGGCGGTGGGCGCGGGCGATTCGGCCTGGAGCGCCGGGGGCGGGGCGGGGGGGGGGCGCGGGCGCGTCGGCGAGGGCCGGGAGCGCTGGGGAGGCGGCGAGGGCGAGGATGAGGGCGGGGAGGGGCTTGGGCGGCTTGAGCGAGGAAGGCTTGGGAAGGGAGGCGGTGATGAGGAGGTGGAAGGCGGAGGAGAGGGAGGGGGGCGCCATGGCTGATGCACTCGTGTCGTGTCGGGAGTGATGGGTTTTTGCGGGGAGAGTAGATGACGGTGGCCAACTGGCCATAGATTGGTTTGGGGTTGTGATATCCTGAGACCATTCTTTTTTTTTTCCATCGACTCTTGACTGTTTAATTTTCGTTCTCCGTCTACAGTACCGAGTAAAATGTGTCCTCGAATTGTCAATACCAGGCAAAAAGTATCTCTTCGTCCATTTTAGAGCGGTTTTATGCCACACTGACACCAATCCCCCGTGTCATTGAGATATATAGAGGGAAATAGCTGGTTAAAAAGAAATAAACCGCTCGGTTTATTTGGAATCTAACCAATAGGCCCCACTGGACATAGAGATTGAACATAGAGAAGGGGAAATAGGAGGACGACTACGGCGGCCCTGGAGGGCAACGACGACGGTGAAAGACGACGCAGATGGCATGGTCGACGGCCAAAACAGATTGGCACGTCCTCGAGAAGCAGATGGGTAGCTTTATCGCGGGCAGAGTTGCACAGCAACGACGTCAGCGACGACGAGGCAGCAGCCAAGGAGGAGGCGGTGCTCCAGCGATAAAGAAGAGAGCATGGGATAGAACGCGACACTAGGATTATGATGGTAGATTGATGATTGCATGAGTTCACCGACGGCAGGGTAATCGACGATGAAGGTGGCTTGGGCTGAGAGGAAGAAGATGATCCAATTGCGACAAACGGCTGCAATACTCATCAAATTGATTTAGGGTAATCCTAACGGGTGCCATACTCATCAAATTGATTTAGGGTAATCCTAACGGCTGTAATACTCATCAAATTGATTTAGGGTAATGCTATAGGATGGAACACAAAGTGGTGCAAAAGAAATTGAAAATAGCTTACCAGAGAGGGAGATGGGGAGGGCGGGGCAGTGGCTGGCTTTGGGAAAGACGAACTTGCGTAGCGGTAACGAGGAGACGAGCGACGGTGAGGAGTAGAACTCCCGCGCAAAATGTCGGGGTCGCGAGAGGCAGGACGGCGGAGTCGAGGCGGCGGCTCTCGGTCTAGGGTCCTGGTTCGATGCTGACAAGCTGCTTAACGATGAGGTTGAAGGTGATCTTCTTAGCATCATCTAGGAGGCGGAACGTGGTGGTGGGTTCCCACTGGTGTGTGTGGTCGCAAGGACGAGACGGTCGATGTGGATGAGGAGGGGCGGCGACATGAGGCGACCGAGGCGAGTGAGGGTGAGGGAGCAGAGCCACTTGTGCGTGTGGTCATGGGTGAGGAGGGAGTGCACACCGACTGAGAAAACCAATCGCCCCGCTGTGCCGTGGTGAGAGGACGTGGTCGTCAGAGATACAATGCCGCTCTTCACAATTCGAGACACACCAAATTGCAAAGTTGAGGTACAGAGAAATGCCGCAGAAGACCCAATCATAGTGCACCGACCGAATGCAACCACGGAGCACCAATCAACAGAAACCGAATCCTTCTTCCTCACCAAGACCAAGCCTGAGCCGACCAGAATAAAGCCCCAAATGCGCAAGTGCCAAGTTTCCTCACAAAACGCCCCAACAGGGAAAGGGCGCAAGAAGGGAACTGATGAGATGCGCAAGGAAGAAGGTTCCAGACCTCACCACCAATGACGTCGGGTTACCCACGGCATCGCAGGAGCTCCAAAAGCCCAAAGCCGAAGACAAACCGGAGGAGATGAAGAACCACAAGAGGGGAAAAACTCACCGTATTTTGAGGTCCAGAAAAGATGAAGAAGGAGCCGGCTTTCAAGAGGAGGAGGCCATATCACTACTACTACAAAAAAAGTCTTCACAGATGGTTCAAAAATGTCATCACAGATGGTTTCGTGAGCCGTCTGAGTTTATAGATCAGTAATGATATGAGGTCATCACAGACGGTTTTTGAACCGTCTATGAAAAAAACTATCACAGATGGTTCTTGTTCAGAACCGTCTGTGATAGTCTATTTTCACAAACGGTTCTGAACAAGAACTATCTGTGATAGTTTTTTCTATTGTAAAAAAAAAATCGGATTTTGAGCCAAATCAATCAATTGCTGGACAGTAGTTTTCATATGCAACTTCTAGCAAGACAACTAAAATCCAATAAAAATTCTGATGGCAAACACATTATAGGAAAGGGAAAACAAAAGGTTTCACAACGTCCCCTCCGAATAGGAAAAAAGAATAGAGTTACAAAGTTAAACTAGCTAGAAACCATCTGTGCCTCCAAGCTCCTAAAGAACTCATCGGCTTCTTGGATTGGTTCAACACTGCTTCTCTCTGTACCTCACCAGCATATCACAAGCTGTTCTTGCATGTCGTCCGAGTTCGATTCAAGCTCGTCGGCAAGGAGAGACGACTGAAACCCTCCGGCGGCGCTCCGACCTTAGGTAACGCAAAATTAACATCATTTTTTTTACAGCAAATAGCCAACAAAATTGTGTATATTTTGGGGACGTACACGTACCTTCTGGCAGTCTACCTCCTGTGGCAGACAAGGAGCTCCTCCGCATCCCTCCCCCTCGTCACAGAGAGGGACGTGGCGATCAACAACGATTACAATGCTTAGTACAAACTTGTTAACCAGTGGCGGAGCCACATGAGGTGCATGGGGGTACAGCTGTACCCCAAAATGTTTTGCATGCAAACCCACTATACAGTATATATACCTAGTAGAATACACAGGTTATACAATGAATTACACTATGTGTTATTCTCAGCAATCAATAGTCAGTAGCCCACCAACACAAGCTATATTTTGTGATGTCCGCTGTACTAGAAACATGTAATTTGTTCCATTTAAACTTTTACTATATCATTTAAACTTTTATGTTAGAATGTGTCATTTAAGTTCACACCTTTATGCACACACGAGTGCACTTTCAGTAGAAATTTTGTAAGGCTGCGGATTTATTCCCAGGCTCCGTTTTTCTAGACGTGTGCGATGCGCCATATCGATAATAATTTTATCTGGATTAAATTCTAGTCGAGGCTTCTTTGGTTGAGTTGCGCTCTCATCGGTTGGGGGAGTACTACTAGAATTGCTTGTGAAATAATTACACAGAGTTCGTTTCTCCATTATTGCAATTTGCAAACCTATGAATAAATTGCTAATTAATTATATACCACAATAATACAATACCACACTACATTATATTCTAACAAATTGCTAATCGACTAATTGATGAATTGATGAATAAGTTGATGAACCCTCCTTGCTCGTCATCCTCTCTACGATTGACATATCTTCTTATCGTGGATACTTGGGCATATATCAAAGCTCTGATACCAAGTGTAGGTTACAAGCCCTGGATCAACACCAACACAAACACACACAATAGTAACTGGAACACACACGAGAGGTAGAAAAGAACAAGGACTCAGTTGGGGCAACCTTTTTGGTGTTAAACTCAACAACGATTACAATGCTTAGTACAAACTTGTTAACTAGTGGCAGAGCCACCTGAGGTGCATGGGGGTACAACTGTGCCCCCAAAATTTTTGCATGCAAACCCACTATACAGTATATATACATTGTATAATACACATGTTATACAATGAATTATACTATGTGTTATTCTCAACAATCAATAGTCAGCAGTCCACCAACACAAGCTATATTTTGTGATGTCCGCTGTACTAGAAACATGTAATTTGTTCCATTTAAACTTTTATGTTGGAATGTGTCATTTAAGTTTGCACCTTTATGCACACTGTGCAGCGCTTCGAGAGAAATTTTGTAAGGTCATGGATTTATTCCTAGGCTCCGTCTCTTCTAGACGTGTGCTAAGGAGACGCACTCACGTGTATGTATGGTGGTGTATGTGTGCATATGTATCTTTTTTGTAATTGCAAAAAAAATTTACATCCCATCGTCGAAATGCTGGCTCCGCCACTGTTGTTAACTAATAACAGAATGACTTAACTACTTCCTAGATACACGCCAAGCAGTCCATGATCCGAACGCTACGCGCGCATGACATATCACGTTTGACGCAAGCGCACTAATTCAACAATGCCAGGCACTATATGCATGCACGTACTACTTGAGACTCGGCCTGCAACCAAGAGCTTGGTTATTCTCAACAACGTGTACACGCATCATGCATGGCCCATGTACATCTTGTAAAAGAAATGATGATGTACTTAGTCTTCTGTAAATCCTATTCTTCAGTTAAGTCCTAGTCTTCAGGCTAGTTAGTATCTCACGTTCTCCCTGTATTCTCAGCAACTAATACCACCTTTGTAGGATCTAACTGTACATGCTTTGACAATATAAACAGCACCCTGCACCGTATTGTGTGTGTGGGAATGCAAATATTTTCTCTCTTCTCTGATTGAATCTTTTATGGTATCAGAGCCTCCTCTTCTCCCACACAATGTCCACTTCTAGTTCTGCAACCTCTGGTGCCATGAGTTCAGCTACTGCCGGCTTGCTCCCAACACCCATGTTTGGCCACTTGATAAATGTTAGGCTTGGCCAGGAGAATTATCTCCTTGGAAGGTGCAAATGATGCCTTACCTTCGGAGCCAACAACTTCTAGGCTATGTTGACGGCTCCATCAGCGCGCCTAACAAAATGATCACCATCATCATGGAGGGCGACGCAACTCAGGTTCCCAATCCGGCATATCAGACCTGGTTGCAGCACGATCAAGCCGTCCTCAGCACCATCCTCTCATCCTTGGCTCCAGAGGTGCTTTCTCAGGTGCTGCTCCTAAACACATCCCATGAAGTGTGGGCTGTTCTCGAGCGCAGATTTGCATCATAGTCGAGGGCATGGATCATGCATGTTCGTCGCCAGCTTGCCATGACCTAGAAGAAGGACATGTCCATGGCGACCTATTTCAGCAAGGTCAAGGCCCTGGCCAACACACTAAGTACCTGCGGCGTTGCTTTGTCCGAGGAAGAGATCATGGCGTACATCCTCACTGGTCTGGACGCCGACTACGACTCGATCGTGACATCACTCACCACCAGGTCAGAACCAGTTAGCCTCAATGATGCCTATGCTCATCTCCTCTCTTCTGAGATGTGCCAGGAGCAGAATCAAGCCACGATTCAGGTGAATCTAACCACTCGCGGTGGCCGTGGCGGAGGACGCGGTTGCGGCTGGCGCGGTCGTGGCTGGCGCGGACGCGTCGACCAAGGCCAAAGCCGCAATGGCCAAGGTTAGAGCCGCGACAGCCGTGAACGCCATGGTCAAGGATCGAACAACTACACCATGAACAAGTCAACATGTCAAGTGTGTGGCAAGATAGGGCATGTTGCCCTCAAATGCTACCACAGTTTTGATCATTCCTACCAAGTTGAGGAGACCAAGGTTGCTGCTGCGGCACACATCTCACCAGGGTACATAGTGGACACGAACTGGTACACTGATACAGGCGCGACCGACCACATAACTGGCGAGATCGATCGTCTCACTGTTCGAGAAAAGTATGGTGGCAATGATTCGGTGCAGGCTGCAAATGGCTTAGGTATGCACATTTCCCACATTGGTCATTCACAGATTCATACTCCTTGCCAAACTCTCCACTTGAAAAATATTCTTCATGTCCCTAAAGCTTCCAAGAATCTTCTATCAGTACATTGACTTGCCCAAGATAATGATGTTATGTTTGAGTTTTACCCCAATCATTTTGCTGTTAAGGACTTAACCACGAGGAAGGTACTTCTTCAAGGTCGCAGTAAAAGTGGCCTGTATCCTCTGCCTTCCAATGTCGCTGCTACAACCAGAAGTGTCTTCTCCAGCATCAGGACCTCACACGAGCAGTGGCACTGCCGGCTGGGTCATCCTTCTTCTGCAGTTGTTCAACAAGTAGTTCAAGTCAATAAACTTCCTTGTTCTAGCAACAATAAAGATACCTTTGTTTGTGATGCCTGCCAATGTGCAAAGAGCCATCAACTGCCCTTTCCTTTATCAAATAACGTATCCTCTTCACCACTTGAACTTTTGTTCTTCGATGTATGGGGTCCAGCACTCACTTCTATTGGAGGGCATAAGTATTATGTAAGCTTCATTGATAACTTCAGTAAATTTGTTTGGCTCTATCCTCTTAAACAAAAATCTGATGTTGCTAGTGTGTTTGTTTAGTACCAAAAACATGTTGAGCGACTGCTTGATAGAAAAATTCTTTGTATTCAATCTGATTGGGGAGGAGAGTACCAAAAATTACACTCCATCCTTATTCAAACTGGCGTGGCACATCGTGTCTCCTGTCCATATATGCATCAACAGAACGGCTCTGCTGAAAGGAAGCACCGACATGTAATAAGTAGGTCTCTCACTCCTTGCTACAGCCTCTATGCCTTTGAAATTCTGGGACGAAGCGTTCTAGACAATCGCTTATCTTATCTTATAAATAGACTTCCCAGCAAAGTGATAAACTCGATCTAGCACACCCTTGGAACGACTCTTAGGTGCTAAACCCAGTTACACTCTTCTCAAAACATTCAGTTGTGCCTGTTGGCCCAACCTTAGGCCATACAACTCATATAAACTTCAGTTTCGGTCAACGCGTTGTGTTTTCTTGGGCTATAGCAATCTTCATAAAGGATACAAGTGCCTTGATCCCTCTAATGGAAGAGTTTATGTCTCTCGGGATGTTGTCCTTGGTGAACATGTCTTCCCTTTCTCTAAAACTTTTCCTTCCTCAGGCATACACTATACAGCTGATCAAATTCTCCTTCCCAGCTTGCTTCCAACAAATTTGCCAATCTCTAATGATTCTGTGACTGATCAATTGGCTAATGTGCATACTTGTGCTCCATCTGACACTACTTTGGAGCAGCAGTCTGAATCTATTTTGCAAGCAGCTAGGTCTGAAAGCACTGCACCTAATCAGGTGGTTGTCGACATTGGTGCAGCATCTACCACTCCTGCCAACGCATGGCTGAATACGCTCATGCGGCAACGTGCGGTGTTGCGTGAGATTTTGGTGGCGATGTGGCTATGCCCAGAGATGGATCACAACATCCAATGAGACCTCGACTTAAGGATGGCATTCGGCGAGCCAAAGAGTACAATGATGGCACTGTCAGGTATGCAGGTGCCACAACTGTTGAACCAACCAGTCACTTGGATGCACTAGAAGATGCAAACTGCAGCAAGCTATGAAGACTGAGTACTTGGCTTTGATGAAAAATAGGACATGGCATCTTGTGCAACCACAGAAGGGGATGAACTTGATCGATTGTAAGTGGGTGTTCAAGCTTAAAAAGAGAGCTGACGGGTCCATTGATCGACACAAAGCCCGTTTGGTAGCAAAAGGATTCAAGCAACGATACGGCATCGATTACGATGACACTTTTAGTCCGGTGGTTAAATCAGCAACCATCCGGCTTGTTCTATCCCTGGCAATCTCAAAAGGATGGAACCTGAGGCAACTGGACGTGCAGAATGCGTTTCTTCACGGCATTCTTGAAGAGGAAGTCTTTATGAAACAACCTCCTGGGTTTGGGGATCCTCATCGGCCGCACCTAGTCTGCAAGCTCGATAAGGCCCTGTATGGGTTAAAACAGGCGCCCAGGGCCTGGCATTCACGGCTTAGCTACAGGCTGATTTTGCCATGAAGGATGTGGGTGAGCTGCACTACTTCTTGGGTATTGAAGTGAAGAAGACTTCCACAAGTGTTGTTCTTACTTAGTCCAAATACACCTCTGAGTTACTGAAGAAGATGAATATGGAAAAATGCAAACTCGTCACTACACCAATGACTGTTACAGAGAAACTGTCAAGAACAGAAGGTGAATCTTTATCTCCTGAACATGCAACCACGTACATGAGTATAGTAGGAGCCTTGCAATATCTTACTCTCACTAGGCCTGACATCTCCTTCTCTGTAAATCGAGTGTGTCAGTTTCTGCATTCACCTACAACACAACACCTAACAACAGTGAAAAGAATTATGAGGTATCTCAAATACACAGCTGGCTATGGTCTATCAATTAACAAGTCAAGCTCTGAATTGGTGAGTGCATTCTCTGATGCTGATTGGACTGGGTGCCCAGATAACTGAAGATCAACTAGTGGATTCGCAGTGTTCTTTGGAGCAAATCTCATATCCTGGAGTTCCAAGAAACAGGCCACGGTCTCACGGTCAAGCACCGAGGCTGAATACAAAGCGCTGGCCAATGCCACAGCCGAAATCATTTGGATCCAATCCCTGCTTGGAGAGCTTGGAGTGTTTCAATCCAGAGCACCATGCTTGTGGTGTGATAACTTAAGAGCTACCTATTTGTCTATGAATCCTGTGTTCCATGCTAGAACCAAGCACATTGAGGTAGATTATCATTTTGTCTGTGAGAGAGTTGCATTCAAAGCGTTGGAGATCAGGTTCATTCCAAGTCAAGATCAAGTAGCCGATGTGTTTATAAAACCGGTAACAGCAAGACAGTTAACAGCAGCTCAGCGCAATCTCAATCTGGCGAGTTGAGATTGAGGGGACTGTAAAAGAAATGATGATGTACTTAGTCTTCTGTAAATCCTATTCTTGAGTTAAGTCCTAGTCTTCAGGCTAGTTACTAGCTCACGTTCTCCCTGTATTCTCGGCAACTAATACCACCTTTGTAGGATCTAACTGTACATGCTTTGACAATATAAACAGCACCCTGCACCGTATTGTGTGTGTGGGATTGCAAACATTTTCTCTCTTCTCTGATTGAATCTTTCACATCTTGCCATGTACTCCTGGTATATGCTCACTGAATCGGAGACCGATGGCCTCCCCCATAGCTCCGAGGCGATGGCCGTGAATCTCGTCACAGCGAGGGAGGGACGTGGCCATCAGGACGGCCACCGGCGTCTGCTCCGGTGCCGTGGTTCATGGCCAAGAAGACCGCAGGTCGGGCAGGCGCTAGATAGAACTAGTGCTGCACCTCTATGCATCCAACTGGGCGATGATGGCTCGGACTGGATCATCACTTGCGGCAAGGCCACGCGAGAGACATGAACATGATTTTGATCTCGGCTCCTGAAACATGGCGATGCAAAGAATAAGCCAATGGAAATTACATCGCATGTAAGACCTCACCTTCTATGCAAAAAGCCATGGCGTTGGCTATGCGCTTCACGACGGCGGGGTGTACGGCGATGTCGATCACCTGCCGGCAGAGAAGTTTCGACCCAAGTCGGAAGAACGGCCGGCGGCAGGGCTCATGCCTGAGCTAGAAGAAACAGGTGGTGCGATGTGTGATGTGCAATTCTGCAAAGTATGAAGGTAACAATTAATCTTTCTGTGAGCTGGGAGGTCGTTTATATAGGCCAAGGCGAAGGTAAGCAGGTCAAGTGGTGGCTGGTGGAGAGCGTCGTTGCATCCGTTGAGCCGATCGTGCGTTCCGCGCGGGCTGTTCCGTGGCGGTGGATTGCTGCCGTTTGACTCAATCCGGTGATGCTAAGATGGCAGCAGGCTCATACATTCGCTTAGACGCCTAATTAAATCAGTGGCAGACGCAGTACAGCCGTACAGGGGGCGCGAGGGGGCCAGCGCATGCACTGGATCTGCCGCCGCGCCCCTAGTACCTTTATGATACGTCGGCCCATTTTAGACGTCGTTCACGGCGGAGCATTTGTAGCTCAGGCCCATTTTAGACGTCGTTGAACGTCACGTTGCACAACGAAGTGTAGTCATGTGCTAAAAAAGCTAGGCCAAGCATCCTGTATGAATAATTTGTAGCATGATTAATTAGAATGCGGGCAATCCATTGTTTAATCAAGTATGCAAAAGGCCATACGATATACTGCCACACCTGGGCATTGGGCGAGCCTTTTGGCTTGGCCTCGGCCCGGCACGAATGGGGGAGGGTCAGACCGGCACGGCACCAAAGATAAGGCCGTCACTACTACAGAAAAGATATTCACAGACAATTCAAAAACATCATCACAGACGGTTTCATGAGTCGTCTGAGTGTGATGCATACTTTCACAGACGGTGATTAACTGAAACCGTCTGTGATAGAAACCTATCACATACGGTTTGTGGCTGAAACCGTCTGTGATAAGTATATATCCACTACTACAGAAAAGGTATTTACAGACGGTTCAAAAACATCATCACAAACGGTTTCGTGAGCCGTCTGAGTTTATGGGTCAGTGATGACATGATGTCATCACAAACGGTTTTCAACCGTCTGTAATGCATACTTTCACAGACGGTTATTAACTGAGAACCATCTGTGATAAGTACATATTACAGACGGTTTGTGGCTGAAACCGTCTGTGATAAGTACATATCACAGACGGTTTGTGGTGGCTGAAACCGTCTATGATAAGTACATATCTATCACAGACGGTTTCATTCACAAACCATATGTGATAGATATGTACTTATCACAGACGGTTTGTGGCTGAAACCGTCTGTGATGACTTTTCTCTATAAAGCCCCAAGTAGTGGCTGCTTGTGCCATTAAATCCGGCATCATATATATATTATATATATATTGTTTGTAGTCTCTCAGTCATTTTTGAGGGATCGTCCACGCAGCATGAGAAGGATGAGATAGTAGCCACGGGCAACCTCATTGAGCCCCTGCAAATTTCAAAAATATGGATGCCAAGAGAGCGTCAGGACATCCAATTACCTGGATGTTATCGATAAGTAATTGGACCTAGGTTCAGAAAGTGATGTGGACGCGCAGGTATTCCGACTAGGAAGTGACAAGATGTACCAAAGAATTCAATTTTGAGCATGTAATTGTCTTTAAACCCAACAAGAACACCAAGCAACCATTCTCACATTTCAAAAGAATTCTCAACTTGTTGCTTGGTGTTCTTGTTAGGTTTAAAGACAATTACATGCTCAAGAATTGTTGGTTGTTGATAGATGATGCCACTTCCCAGTCGGAGTACCTGCGCATCAATGTCATTTTTTCTGAACATAGCGACGTCCAATTACCTATCGACAACATCCGTGTAATTGGATGTCCCGACGCCTCCTTGCATCCATACTTTTAAACTTGCAGGGCTCAATGAGGTTGCCCGTGGATACCGCCTCATCCTTCTCATGTCATGTGACTAATTCTCTAAAGTGGTCGGGGACTATTTAACAATATATATATATATATATATATATATATATATATATATATATATGATGCCGTTTTAATGGCACAAGCAATACAACGCTGGAGACTTTATAGAGAAGAGATTATGAATGGAATGGTAGGACGACTGGGACACAAGAGGTACGAGAACTTGACTGGCATGAACACAAGTATACGCATAAAGGTGAAATGAATGGCGAGAGACAAAGATAGTTCATCGACAAGACAACAAGACCAAGGGTGTCCAAACCCACCACACCAAAAGAGTAGCCCTCAAAGATCCATCGCAGAGCACTAGCCATTTTCACCATAGAGCAAGGGGTAGAGACATAGAGGAGTAAGGTAGGGTGATACCTCAAGATAACAAGAACAACCAGTGGCAAGTACTTCCCACCACCAAAGACAACTCCTCATCCATCTCCTTCACCTTGCATAAATCACACAAACATCGTGACACAACTTAAGGCTCAAGCATAAAAATCAAACTCAACAAAAGACATTAAACTAACAGATCTAGAGGAGAATAGAGGAGGATGGGGAAAGCAAAGCCCGCTTAGGGCTCGAGCGCAGGAGGCCGAAAGCAGAGAACCAAGCCATGGCAACAAGAAGCGACACGCTGGTGGCGGGCCACCGTAGTTGTGGCACGACTTATTAATCGCACGAGACACTATGACTATCATACGATCTTGTGCAAAGGCAGAGTGGTGTCACAACTCGCGCGACGGGCGACGGGCGGGCGGCGTCGAGGTGGGGAGGGGAACGGACGAGAGTAAATGCGCTGGGGAGTGACGAGTTAGGGCGAGCGCAAACCCTAGCGGCGCTGGGGAGTGACGAGTTAGGGCGAGCGCAAACCCTAGTGGCCGGGCTCCTACTAATAAAGAGACTTATCACAGACGGTTCTATTATGGAACCGTCTGCTGATAATTATCATGACATTTGTTCCATAATGGAACCGCTTGTGAAATGGTTTTTTCTCAAGTATATTTATCTTGTATATACACTTACATGACATGAAGAAATTACATGTTTATATGTCAATTTTGTCATTTAAATATCTTGAAAATTTGCTTTAACTATATATATATATATATATAGTAATAATTCAATATATAATTAATATAGTAATTAACTTCACCTCCAAACTTTTTGTCATTTTGGAATTTTCATATGGCCAAACAAAGATGGCCACCGCTACAAAAATATTTAAAAAGAGAGTAGAAACCTATAATTAAACAAAGTTTTTCTAGTGGCGGAGGTAGACCGCTATCTCCGCCTTCAATACTTCATAAGTATTGCGGCGGCAGACGGATGGTTCCCGATCATCACGAACGGCCTCGAATACGCCTACTACCGACGCGCTTGTTCGAGTGTCTCCTCAAGACCCTCGATTGTTGAACCAAGAAGAATTGAGCCCACAGTGCTCTTCCTTGCTTGAGGGTCTCGGCTTGGTCGACTTTGTTCGTGGCGCATTACCGACACGCAATCCAAGTGACAGAAGCCTCCCGGAGACGCAACGCCGCTTTGGAGGACCACGCCAATAACGCAAAGAACTCGCCGAAGTGGGAGATCACCCGAAGACACGGCGAGGAGGATGTCAAGACGGCGAAGATGACCATCACTTGCTCCGCAAATTCTCTGACGACGAGGAAGACACCGCTGAAACAAGAGTGTTTCCGCAAAGACGGCTCAACGTGACAGCTGAGAGAGGTGCTCAGATAGTGCGCTGTGTAGGCCATCAATGCCGCCACAAGGAAGAGGCATCCATTTGCTTTTTTATAAGTATAGAGGGGATGATCATCTTCGGCGGCAGATGATCTTTTTTATAAAACAAGGTATAAATTTAACGTGAGATTTAAGAGATGCATCGGGAGCCGAAGCGGATCGATGCGATGAAGAAACGCATCGGGGAGCCGGCGGATGGTGACGAAGAAGAAAACGATTAACAGAGCGATATTATCACGACGGTTATAACAAAAACCATCTCGTGATATGTGGTAATATCACGAGACGCTATTGTTAAGAACCGTCTGTGATATGTAGAATTATCACAGACGGTTATTAACAAGAACTGTCTGTGATACTTCACAAACGGTTTTCAACATGAACCGTCTGTGATATTACCTCTTCACAGACGGTTTTTAGCGCAGCCAGTAACACAGACGGTCTCTAAACCAAAACCGTCTGTGATTGCATGTAATACAGACGGTTTTGGTCAACCGTCTGTGATGAGGCGCCCAAGATAGCCTTTTGTGGTAGTGATCATGATGGTTTGTGGCCGCAATCGCTCGTGGATAAGTATATATCATGCACGGTTTGTGGTCAAACTGCCTGTGATGACTTTCTCTATAGCCCTAAGTTATAGGTCATCATGCCATATATATATATATATCATATATATATATCGAAGTGGCATCATGTATAATTATTGATTCTTGATATATAAATATTTTAGTCCTAACAAGAACACCAAGCAACCATTCTCACATTTCAAAAGAATTCTCAACTTGTTGCTTGGTGTTCTTGTTGGGTTTAAAGACAATTACATGCTCAAGAATTGTTGGTTGTCGATAGATGATGCCACTTCCTACCGGAGTACCACAAGATCCACATCACTTTCTCAACATAGCGACGCCCAATTACCTATCGACAACATCCGTAGTTGGATGTCCCGACGCCTCCTTGCATCCATACTTTTTAAACTTGTAATGGGCTCAATAAGGTTGCCCGTGGCTACCGCCTCATCCTTCTCATGTCAAGGTGGATGACCTCCCTAAAGTGGTCAGACTACTTAATAATATATATATATATATATATATATATATATATATATATATATATATATATATATATATATATATATATATATATATATATATATATATATATATATATATATATATATATATATATATATATATATATATATATAATATATGATGCCGGTTTTAATGGCACAAGCAGCCACTACTTGGAGACTTTATAGAGAAGAGATTATGAATGGAATGGTAGGGGACTATTAATATGAACTAATTATCAATTCAATTTCAGCATAAGACTATTAACATCATTACATCACAGAGCAAGGGGACTATTAATATGAACTAATTATCAATTCAATTTCAGCATAAGACTATTAACATCATTACATCACAGAGCAAGGGGACTATTAATATGAACTAATTATCAATTCAATTTCAAAGATAAGACTATTAACATCATTGAGCAGCTCAAAGAAGACCAAGAGTGTCTAAACCCACTACACCAAGAGTAGCCCCTCAGATCCATCGCAGAAAGCACTAGCTATTTTCATCATAGAGCAAGGGGTAGAGATAGAGAGGGACTAAGGTAGGGTGATACTCAAGATCAAGAACCACTGCAAATGACCCCACCACCAAAGACAACCCTCCATCTCCTTCACCTTGCATAAATCACACAAACATTAGGACACAACTTAAGGCTCAAGCATAAAAAATCAAACTCAACAAATGCACATTAAACTAACAGATCTAGTGGAGAATAGAGGGAGGATAGGGAAAGAAGCCAGGCAAAGGCCTTGCGAGCACAGAGACCGAGCAGAGAACCAAGCCTTACAGAGGCGACATGCGGGCCAAGCCTAGTGGTTTGAGTCAAGGCCACCGTAGTTGTGGCATCGATCGAATCAAGACAAGACACTACTATCGCACGAGTGTCTTGTGCAAAGGTAGAGTGGTGTCACAACCGGCAGTGATTTTACGATGTGGTCAAGCGGCGGTGTTGAGGGGAGGGAACTGACGAGAGTAAGTGCGCTAATGAGTGATGAGTTAGGGGGCACAAACCCTAGCGGTTGGGCTACGCATTTAAAAGTAAGTGCTACCGGGAGTAACGAAGTTAGGCGGGGCAAACCCTAGCGCCAGCCCTACTAATAAAGAGACTTATCATAGACTGGCTCTATTATGGAACATCGACATAGACTCGCTTCTATTATGGAACCGTTAGTGATATTATCTCGCACATTTCCATAATAGAACCGTCTGTGATATATCTTATATCACGACGCTTCCAATATGGAACCGCTCTTGAAATGGTTTTTTCTCAAGTATATTTATCTTGTATATACACTTACATGACATGAAGAAATTACATGTTTATATATCAATTTTGTCATTTAAATATATATATATATATAGGAACGATCTAGTGCTAATGGCTATTTGAGTGATAAGGTGCTAATGCCAATATTGAACGTTGATCCGATTGAACACCAAGATTCTAACCTAACCCCACCTCCAATCCACTTAAACTTTTTTTCACACAAAACCCTCGTGATTCCACTTCTTTCACATCACTGTCCCCGACCCATCGCTCCTTGCTAAGGGTGCCGCCGCCCACCCCACCACAAATAGCCTCCTCCTCCCTACGCCAGCGGCCGCCTCCGCTTCTCCCTTCCTGGCGCAAGCGTCACCAACAAGGCCACCAAGCCACCTCGACAAGACTTCTGCCTCAAAGAGGCGCCACTGATTGATCACAACAGGACTCAAGCCACGGCTATGCTGATCGCAGAAGAATGTGGAGGAGGTCACCGAGTACTTATTAGATGGTATGCCCTCCTTTTATTTACCCCAGCTTGTAATCCTCTTGATAGACTAAACATTATTCGCAACGATGATGTTCTACTTTAATTAGAGCATATCAGTGAAAATGGGCACTTTAATTAAGTGTAGATGTGTCTAATTCAGGAAGTTGACCGAGAAGAGCGATGTATGCGTCAGGGGTAGTACTTCTTGAGCTTCGCTGGGAAGGAAGCCATTGGGAAGATGGCACCATCTCAATGCTAATCAATTGTTACATGGGTACACAATACTCGATATTTGACATTTCAATCATTAGAATCATTTCGCTTATACAATGGAACAAGCAATTCATTACGCCAATGTGCATAGAATACTTTTGATTTTCACTACCAATCCAGCAAATTTAAGTTGCATTTGGCTAACCCATTGACATCTCGACATATTTGTAATCAAATGCGTGCCATGCCTTATCTAACCGAGCAGATCAAAGCTCCCAACCATAATTGACCCCGTGATCAAGAACACATGGATCCAAGCACTTATACCAAGTACTTTTTTAGATGTCCGGATAACCCTCCGTCCACATTAAAGAAGAAAGCAACCCCTTCATGCGAGACACAGGCTCCCCAAAGACAATGCTGTTCTCATGAGACACACGAAATGAGCAAAGCTCGAACCCAAAGGGAAGGTCGCCCACCGGCAGAATCTCCAATCGAGCCAAAGACTCGCCTTCTATACCAAGTACTTATCATCAAAATTGTTTCTTTCATTTACATCTGTCTTTTCAACTAATTAGATTGGCTCATTTCGCTACTTTGCAGGTTGCTGTAGTCAATGTGCTCTGTGTGCAGCCAGAACCGAGTTACAGGCCACTAATCACAGATGTACTCCACCCATGATGCCACTTCAAATGTCAAATGAAATCGGTTTATGAGTCTATCTATAATTTTGGAAACCTAATGTGTGTGTAACAAAACAATGGATGTTACTAGTAAGGGTGTTTCTGCTAAATTGAATGGCAAACTTGTTCTATTGTCCACTAGCGTCCAGAAGAGTTTTGAGATCTAATTGAGGGGATCAAGGCTCATTCCAGTTATGTTGATGCATGTTCCATAAAGGGCTGTCAAAGTTTTATTTGAAATTCCAGATGTTCGACATGTACTTGTATAAAAGGCTCACTAGATGGCATGTTAAGTTGCTAATATGGCTGTTATGTTTCAGGTCCATGAGTGTGCACTGTACTAATGCTGTTGTTGTTGTGTGCTCTTAGAATGTACCTCTGATTTTTTTGTGTGTTTCAGGCTTTCGGGTTATGCATTTGAGTTAGGCAGTTGCGTGCATGTCTGATTATGGCAGATTAGTGGGAAAATGTTATGTAATGGCAGCATGCTGCTTAGTGGATAGATGTCCAGACTATTAACAACTGACAAGTACGTACTACCTGAAGAAAAGCAAAATGCAGGACATGATGCTGTAGTAGCAAAGGGAAAAATTATGCCTTCATAATATTCTGGTTCTTCTAAAATGCCTTCTGGCATAAAACAATGCATACAGAATTATGCACCTCTGTTGAATTATACACCTACTCGCTCTATAATTATGCACCTTGCTTCAATAATTATGCACCTCAAAGGTACATAAAAATCATATAATTTATTTGCACGCATCGCACAAAACATTTCATAATAACTGCATATTCATCACCGAATTTCGCCCCTAATTAACTATACATTCATCAATCTCAACACATACACTGTGGAAACCTAGTACATTCAGGCTGATCACAATGAAAAGAGGACCCGTCCACTACAACCTCATATACATTTACAACATTTCACTTTGTATGATACATCACACCAATTAAGTTTCCTAAATATTGTATTGACTTGGGCTAGTTCTTCAAATGTTAGTCAAGCATGGCTCGCATTTGATTACAAATATGTCGATGTCAATGGGTTAGCCAATGTAACTTAGTCGCTCGGATTCAGCAAAGGAAAATCGAAAGTATTCTATGCACATTGACGTAATGAATTGCTTGCTCCATTGTTTAACTCAAATGATTCTAATGATTCAAAATGTCAAATATCGAGTATTGTGTACCCATGTAACAATTGATTCGCATTGAGATGGTGCCATCTTCTCAACTAGCTTCCTTCCCAACAAGCTCAAGAAGTACTACCCCAAACGCATACACATCACTCTTTTCTCACCAACTTCCTCAATTAGACACATCTACGCTAATTAAAGTGCCCATTTTCACCGATATGCTCCTAATTAAAGTAGAACATCATCGCTGAGAATGATGTTTAGTCTATCAAGAGGATTACAATCGTAAAGAAAAAGGAGGGCATACCATCTAATGGCACTAAGAGCCGACCTCCTCCCCGCTGTCAGTAGTCGGCAAGTAGCCGACGGAGCCGGGTCCGCATTACGACACTGTGGCACCTGGCCACGAGGGTTCGAAAGCGGCTTTGGGCGATTTGGTGGCACCCCAACCGGGAGGGGAGAGGCTTAGGCCATGGCCGGGAGGGGGAGGAGGCGTGGCACACCAGGGGGGAGGAGGGCGGCCCCATAGCCGGGTGGGCGCTGGAATGCGGCGCCAAGCCTGGGGTGATGAAACGGCGCTTTAGCAGGGAGACGATGGGTCAGGGACCAGCGACGTGAAAGAAGTGGAATGCAGGGGGTTTTGTGAAAAAAAGTTTATGGATTGGAGGTGGGATTAGGTTCCAATCTTGGTTGCTCAATCCTGCATCTAACGTCCAATATTGGTGCTAGTATCTTATCACCAAATAGCCATTAGCACTAGATATCCATATATATATATATATATATATATATATATATATATATATATATATATATATATATATAGAGAGAGAGAGAGAGAGAGAGAGTAATAATTCAACATATAATTAATATTGTAACTTCACCTCCAAACTAGATTTTTTTTACATTTTGGAATTTTCAACATATAACAAAGTTTTTCTAGTGGTGGAGGTAGGTGCTATCTCCGCCTTCAATATCAGAGGCGACGTGGCGAAGTGGACGGTTCGCTCAGGATCGAACAAAGCTCGAATGCGCCCACTCACGACACGCTGCTCGAGTGTCTCCCCAAGACCCTGACCGTTGAACTAAGAAGAATTGAGCCCATAGGCTCTCTTCCTTGATTGAGGGGTCTCTACCTAGTCGACTTGGCCGCCCGCCGCCTCGATTAAGTATTCCAAGTAACGGTAAGCTCTCCCGAGACGCAACGCCGTTTGGAGGACCACGCTAATGACGTGGTAAACTCACGAAGTGGGAGGTCACCCTAAGACACGGGCGAGGAGGATGTGAAGACGGAAGGTGGCCGCCACCGCCTCCCAAGAATTTCTGACAGAGGAGTGAAGACACTGGCTGAAACAAAGTTGTTCTTCCACAAAGATGGTTCAACGTGATGTAGAGAGAGGTGCTCAGAGAGTAGCGGTTAGGTAGGCCATCAATGCCGCGACAAGGAAATGTAAGAGGCATCCATTTTTTTTTTATATAAGTACTAGATCATCTATATGTGGGGATGATCATCTTCGATGGTGGATGATCCTTTTTACTAGTTCATCTACATGACATGACAGTCCCCGTACAAGCGGACAATACAATAAATTACGACACTGAATGATGACTAGACGAGCTCGGTCTGTTGGTGCAATCATTCATGGAGTGCCCAAGAGTCTTGAATATCCTCGTGATTTCATCGTGTGGCTCAGTCTCCATGCCGGATGTCATCCAGATCGTTCCGTAAGTGTTGTGTCTGCCGTCGTCCCTTCCCAGTTGACTTCAAGATCTTATTCGCCCCCATTGCACCATGTCCGGCCATAGATCCCTATAGTGCATATCCAAGCCATAGGAGGAAATCAAGGCCCATGTACCAAAAAGGTGTTGCATGTTGTAGTACTCAGAGATATACGACGAGACATTCGCTTCATTTTGCGCACACGCCTTTGTACACATATGAGCATAGCTTGTGTAGGAGCTTCGCTTATTGGTGTGCATGTAGCCACATCACCCCAGGTGCATGCATGTTTCCTTTCCTCCCCGCATGATTGTTAACATATTTCGCCGCAGCCTTGATCTCGCATTTCCTCCTAAGGCCATTGATCATCCGTATGTTGTGCATTTGGGCCTTCAGCATCTTCCGTCCATATACATCCGCATGTTCTCTGACCACTACTTCCTTCTTGTACCTGCCGCCATTATGGTAGCTCTATCGACAAAGTAACCAACCGTGAGTCCATGTATCCTCAACGATCGCGGTGATAGGGAGGCACCGCACACCTTTGAGCGCCTGCTGTACACCTCATACATGTTGGTCATGATAATTCCGCATTCATGCAATCGCCTATGTCATAGAGTACGGCCTATTTCTCCAACTCAGAAGCGTGGAGATTAATCCACTACTAAACTTATGCTATTCTCGATTGCCCGGCCATGCTCCGCCGTCCCCTCCTGCAGTGCCTCCAGGGGGTTCCCTTATATGCCTCTATAGTCCAATGTTCGAGATCTGCTGTGATGTACTCAAACTTCCGCCTCTAGTTCTCGCAGCATAATGCCTTGAACGCCTTTTATAAGTTCCTAATCAAGGAACTGCTACAGAATAAGTTCGATGCAAGATGCCTCATGCACCGCCGAAGTTTCCACATTGTTACACCGGTAAGGGGTTCTGGCCCCATTATTTATGGTGTTCAGAGTCGACAACAACCCAAAGATTGTGGTCTATGATAGGCATACATTGGGCCGGGTCTCCCATAACCACCGCTTACATTTGCCAGAACCACAACTAATCGGTTGTGTTCTCATTCTCTACAATGGCGAAGCAATCGAGAGAAGTTGGTCATTCGCTGGCCGGCCACCACCGCGTGGAGAATGGTGCCATTATACCTCCCCCTGAGGAAAGTGTCATCCACCGTGAGCATAGGACGACAGAACTTGAAGCCCTCTATGGTTTGGGCAAAAGCGCAGAACACCCGATCCAGTATGAAGCAGCTTGGGGCCTCCATCAAGATTTTCACTTTCAAGCTTGTTTATGTAACGTACGGGTTTGATTCGAAATATGGTGAAACATTCTGGCACAAGGTTGTACACCTCTTCGTATGCCCCGCATACATGGACTCGATAACCTTCTACTTGGCTCATCGGACCTTGCTATAACCGACTAGATAACTAACCGATTGGGGACTTTCGACATCAAGATCTTGGGGAGATGGACACGTCAAGAACTAGGTGGCTGATGAGGCATGCCACATATACGGAAGTTACATTTCGATGTCGCCATTGCGGGCTCACTAAGTCAGAAGTATGTTCAACACCGCATTGACTACTTAAGATCGAGCCGACAAACTTTGTTTCTATGAGCGCCGACCTTTGCTGTAGGCAGCCTTCCACTACGCACTTCATCGCAGAATGTCTCTAAGTTAGATCAATGCACCGCACACAAGACTGTGGACAAAGGCGCATCGCATATAGCTTGTTGCACGCATCGCTTGCTAGGGAAGTGCTATCCAACTAAGAGGGTGTCGATATCAAACCCCATCGACCCTTCTTCTTCAGCAAAGCACGAGTTTAACGCACCACTATATCATTAAGTCTTGTTGCCACATAAGGCACCTCTCGATGACACATTCACGGCTTGACCACCACTGGTAAGCGGCCCTCCTTGCTACCTATTCGAGCACCGGTTTGTCCTCGCTTGACTCCAACCCGAGAGGCTAGTCCAGAGATACCTATGGTACCAATGCGGCCGCATTCACCACAGCCTCCGCCTCATTTTTGCACAAAATTATGCACACATCTTTCTATCGTGGACTTCGGCCCAAAACAACACATTCCCTCAAAGATCATCAAGGTTTCCGACGCTCGCATATTAAATTACATACACCATCCGGCCTCAGATATCGCCAGCCGAGAAGCAATCAGATATATCGCCCTGCTACACTTCCATTCACCTTGACTAGCTCACATACCCCCGCCTCCCCTATTCGTAGACATGTGATCCTCGATGACAAGTTTCTTCACATTGGCTCTGCGGTCGAACTCCCTCCGCAATGCAGCTCCTAAGTTTGTGAATATTCATCGCGCAAGCCTTCTCAATTAACCACCTTGTACTAGCATCTCGACAAGTCCAACCCATCGTCCTACCAGACGTGACTATCGCCATAAAGCACTACCAAGTCTTGCATGTTCAAATTATCTAAAGCCACAACAACCCGATTCCAAGACGCGATATAACAAACATGTTATGTAGTTACCACAAATTTGACATGATCGAACTAATTAATTACAAGTAATTTATTCGTTAGTAATTACCCACTATACAAATAATTACAAATATATTACATGCAAGTAATCAATTAAATACTTAGTAATGAAATATGAATAATTAATTAATTAGGAACAAATTGATTACTTGCCAAAAAATATTTATGAGTACATCATTACTAGAGTAATTACCACTAATAAATTATGACTCAAACAAATATGATTTATCAATTACCACTAATTAATTACTTACTAAATTAATTACTTACTATTTTATTTCCACTAAATTAATTTTGCCTAACTAATTGCCACTAAACTAATTACAACCGACATTACTACTAAATTAATTATGACTAATTAATTACCACTAACATAATTATGCCTAACTAATTACCACTAAGCTAATTTCGATCGATTAATTACCACTAATTTTTAACCACTAACTAATTCATACTCAAATAATAAAGCCTAATTAATTGTGAGTAATTAATTACCACTAATTATTAAGCACTAATTAATTATCGATATATTAGTTACGATTAACTCATTACCTCTTAATAATATGCAGAATAAACTAGGACTAAATTATTAACAACCATTTAATTACTTACTACAAGCTACATTAATTAGGACTAATGAGTAAGATTAATTAACTACGAAAGTACGTAAATAACTACAAGTGTAGTGCACAAAAATTTCGCCTTTGGGGGACCGCTCAATACCGCTACGGTCCTAAGAACTCGCCCAAACTTTAATCTCCAAAAAAATTATACTATGTTCTATGTGTTCTTAGCGACGAGCGCAAGAACGAGAACGAAAAATGACAACTCAATTGAGAACGACCGAGAGCGAGAGTCTCAGATTTATAGCCACATCGAAGGCAATGCCGCAGACGGTGGCGTAAAATCCGAGGCATTGTTTCGCCGTGGCACTCCGGCTAGGGGGCCAAGACACACCGGTGACACTTATGCGAGGAGGCTTGTCCGGGCGGGCACGGGATGCATGTGGTCCGGGCCGTATGCGGCAAGCATAGTTACATCCGAAAGCAAGCAAAGGAGACACGCACGTGTCGGGCAGATCGCTTGTTCAGGCTATGGACGTAGCCGAGGTGCCATTTCTACCAATACGCGCCAGAGACACTACTCCGTAAAGACGACACAACAGCTCTCTATTTAGGCAAAAACTCTAATGGCTTGCTATATCAAGATGTACGACATAGCACAATAAGAGTACTAGCAAAATAAATTTATGGAAGAGGGCCTCTTCACAGGCTCCTCTCCCACACCGCTGGATCACGACACTCTCGAGCATTGGCACTTGTGGGATCTAGAAGTAATCAAGAAGTTTATCGATCGTGAAATTTATGCTCCGCACGATACTAGGTAGGTAGGTAGCTAGCTATATAATGACATGCACTCGCCTCGACCGCTTCTAGCACACACAACACAAGCAAGAGATAGCGAGTACATCGCACACCACCGCGACTGGCCGTCAGATCACTATGTAATGCGCTTGGCACGATGAGAGCACCTGCACTAGTGGCCATGTTGGTTTTGCTGTCAAGGCTCACAGGTTGTCGGCCATGCTCGATCCCAACCAGTAGTTTTGGTAACCGGTTTTGTTTTTTACCGCATCGATTTCGGATTTTTGATTGATTTCGCTGAAAATTTTAAGTCAATTTTGAATCCCCCACCCCCAAAAAAAAATAGGTTGAAAATGAGCCGAAATTGGCTCTAAAATCTTCACCAATCTCTAAATAGACGCCCCACTTCAACAATTATCGCAAGCAAGCACTCAAAGTAAGCAACAAGAAGATCAAATTCAATCAATCAACCACACACACAATAATTAGGATGATAACAATCCACTCGAGATATGCTCCAGGAGAGGATGGGAATGGAGGAGGAAGAGAGTACCAGTACTCACCTTGCCGCCGCTCTCAAGGCTTCCAAGACTCCATGCATCGCAGTCAAGAACCTAGGGATGGGTCGACACTGCCGCCGCCGCCAGCCGTGGAAGAAGATTGAGGAGCTCTCATGCGCCATCGAAGAAGAACGGAGAGGATTTGGGAACCACCGTTACTACCGCCACCGGAAGAAGATTGGGGAAGAGGATATGGTCGGTTCGGGATTGACTTCGCCGCTGACCTAGGACCGACTTTTTAAGGAACGGGGAGGCCGGCCGACCGTGGTGCTCCTTAGTTGGGTTGACTCATTCTATTGGACCAAAAATTTCGACGCCGGTCTGGAAACTTACCGGTCCGTGAAAACCCGACACGGCCGATTTTCTCTAAAATCGTAACCCTAACCCCACCGCACCGCCGACCGACCGTGTGGCTTGATGATCGATATCAGAAGGCCACCGCCAGAGTTAGTGCAACGATCGAACCGATCACCCCTCACCGCCCGCCCGGTGGCGGCGCCACACGCCCATCGCCTTGCGCCGACTTTCGACACATGATGTCGCAAGACAAAGAATGACGCAGGTGCTGTGCCAAGGGCTTTACACGCACGACGCCTTCATCGCCGCCGCCAACTCGCTTCACGGCCAAAGACCACGGTGACACGGACACTGTGAAGCGGAGATCGCCACCTTCCTCACGCAGACGCCCCACGAGACCATCGGGCGGCCGGGCCATGGCACCGAACGGCCCCTACTGTGGGCTACCGCTTCAGCAGAGAACGGCGCCATCACGACCATCGCCAAAGCAGAGCTGCAAGAAGGTCGTGGCGCCCGCAAGAAGTTGTAACATCCCAATTTTCGAGCTTTAAAAATCTTTTGTATAGTTAGTAGGAAGAAAATTCACCATTTGATTTTATTTGAATTTAATTCAATAGCTTAAACATGGACTTTGTACATAAAAACTATTTAACATGACTAAAGTCAATATGAACAAAGGCCAAAACTATTTTATTTGGGTTCTTTGTGCTTGGATATATTTTCTAGATTTTTTCCAAGTTCATTTGCTATTTTCTATTGCTTATTTGAATTTCTCGCTATTTTCTAAAATAAAAACCTAATTAAAATCTCTTCATAATAGCTTGGGCCTAAACCCTTACTCTTTCCCTAATCCGTCCAACTCCTATGCGTTTCACCAGCATACAACAGCCACCCTCGACAGTAGGCCCAATTGCCACCTCTTACTTTCTCTTCTTCACAAGATAGCCATCAGATCTGTTCTCCACCGTCCGATCAAGTTTTAACGGTTGGATGAAGAGGTGTCATGGACGGTCCGAACGTTACTTGTGATATGGACCATTCGATCAAAAAGGAAGGGTCCGGCGAAGTTGGACGCTCAAGCGTCCGAACGCCATCGACGCTTTTAAAACCGTCCGATCAAATCTTGACGGCCGTGGCTTGAGGTCCAATCGAGCGTAGGGTTAGCTTTCTATCATGTGGGCCCGCACTCGCCCCCGAGCCGGCTTCTTCCTTCATAAGTCCTTTCACGCCGCCATTGAAGACCTTCTCAAAGCTTTATCCGACAAAACAATCTCCAACTAATCCCCTGCATTTGTTAACCAAATCTTATCTCCTATCTTCGTGATCCATATCCCACAAAATCAAATCCCTGCAATGCACTCTATCTCTCAGAGCGACTCCAACCCTAGGGCACCCGAGAGGTCCTCTAAGAGCTCCCCGAGTCCATCAGACCTCCTCAGAGGTCTCTAAAGGACCTTTCTTGTCACCCACCAAGACCTCCCAGAGGTCTCAAGCAGACCTCCCGAAGTCCAGAGAACAAGCCCGAGGAGGTCAGGGAGCCATGGAGCACCTCAAAGATCTCCCACGGCCAGATTAGGGAAGGCGTGGAGGTTTGTGGTCATCCTCAAGACCACCCACGACCCACCGTGAGGAGATCGTGGAGGGCCGAGACCACCACTGTAATTCACACACGCCCAACCCCGAGGGTGGTCTGGGAGGATCTGAAGCCATTCGCGTGGTTCCTCGTGCATACCGAGCTAGTCCCAAGGATCATGGCTAGCTCTTCACAAAGAATAATGGTGATAGCATTGCAACACAACCAGCTTTTATTAATATCAAGGAAGTTGTTTACAAGAAGGCTTACAATTCAACAAAGAAAATATAATGAAAGATAACACAAGGGCCACCCGACACACCACATGTAATCGGCCGAGGGCGATCCTAGTCGATCCAGACCACTTGGTCCACAAAGAAGGTTATCACAAAGCTTCCAACCTCGCTAAAGACAAAGAAGCAAGCAAGAGTGAGCACAACAACCGTGTTTCGCAAGTTACACCTGCTAGATAACAAAATGACATGCATAAATGGATATCACAATGGAAGGCTTATTATGGTTAATTTATGTAGCCAAGTTGCTTTCAAATATGAATACTAAGTTCCAAAGCAGTACTTAATAGATAAAATTCATTTTATCAATGCGCTTTTCAGCTTGGATAACTTTCATCATCAAGATGGTGAAGGATACCTCCCGTCACAAGGCTCCTCGCCCAAACCCATGGGATAGCAATCCCAAAACAGTTTAATAAACATTTCGAACCCAAAACCAATATCTAACTCGAGTGGTCCGCCAAGATGTCCATGACCGTGGACACGGCTATTCAATAGATTTAACTCGCAGAGGTTGTGCACTTTACCCACACGACATGATTCCTCTAGTTTGTTTGGCATGCGCGAAAAGCCACCTCTCACTACCGAAGGTAAGAGGTCTAGAGTTCATGACAAGGCCTTTACAATGCATTGCTCCACCACGCCTTTCCTTGCTAAGGTTTCACCCTCTATGGATAGCAATCCCGGAAGCCCCTCTTGCACCAAGGGGAATAGTGGTTATAAAAGACCATTGGCCAAACAAGACCTCCCACACCTCCAATGGAGCAAAGATATGGTAGAGTTTTGCAGACATCAGCCAGTCCCACGCCCCATACCGAGACGTGGTTGCACGGTTTTGGCAATGGCCCATTATAGGCCTAGCATTCATGGGCTCAAAGACCGTCCTCAATCTGACTTGGGCATAAACACATACCCTCGACCTCCACCTTGCCAGATAGAGTCCGCATAGACATTGCACCAACCAAGCAAACCAAGTCGCCCAAGTCCAAATCCATTTTCATTCCTCAAAGAATATTTTCATACCCCCATGACATCCCCATGCTATGGTCAAACATTTTAAACAATAGTTGGTCATGAAGGTAAAGATTTCCCAAATCAAGTGCTTTTGGTCTAAGCAGACTAAGCATATGGTTTCACAATTGCTCCTCGGTTCACACTAATGTATAATCCGTGTTTTGTCTATGGTGACAACAGATTGGGTTCAATGTCAAGTTGGCCATATGAAGGAATTAGGCATAACTATGTGTTTAAAGACAGTATTGAAATAACTTGGTAGAAATAAGCATGCATTACACTTTGAAATTGAACATAAATAATTTGAGAAACTGGTGCAATATGATCAAGAGTGTAACTTGCCTCTTGCTTGACAAATTAAGAATCTACATTCACACACACTGCCTCTCTCGAACGCCAAGATCTACACGATACAAAGCAAAGCAAATAAAGATCCCAATGAACCTAATGAAATGAGCAAGAAGTAAATAGCAGAGGATGATACTAAAAGGAAATAAACAGAGAAGATTCTTGGAGGAGGTCTGAAGGTGAAGGGCTCCTGCCCAGTGGGGTCCGAACCAGAGGAGCTTGGAGAGCTCCTCAAACAGAGAGCCGAGAGCAGAGGCCTAAATGAAGAACAGGAGGCAAAGGTGCCTGGATGCTCTATTTAAAAGAGGAGAAAGAATGGAAGCATAATAAAAGAAGGTGACCGAATTCAGCAGTATTGGTACAAAGGCAAACTACCCCAAGGTACTAGAAAGGATAAAGAAAGCAAGGGATGTGACAGAAGTAGAGAAAGAGGACAAGGGTAGATGGCAAGATTTAATGTGACTCATCCCACATCCAATGCACTTAAGAGCCAAGGAGACCAACCAAAGGGTGAACAAATGGTCAAAGGACGGTCCAAGGAGGAGGTCCCGCGAGGAGATCCACAGAGGAGGTCCACTTGAGGAGGTCCCGATGATAGACAGGAGGTCTTTGAGGACAAAAGGTCCTAAAGGCCACAAGGAGGTCTAAGGACATGAGGTGCAAAAGACAATAAGGGTCTAAACCACAAAAGTCTAAACACAAAGGGAGGTCTGCACTATAAGGGTCTGAACACCCTAGGAAGTTTGAACCCAAAGGAGGTCCAAAACTCAACAGGAGGTCCCACATGGGGAGGTCCCGATGCTGAGATCTCCGCAAGGGAGGTTCTGATTTGCTGGGATCCGCATAAGGAAGTCTGACCCTTAGATTCAATGAAAGGAGGTCCTGACCGCCGATCCTGACAAAGGGAGATCCAAAGGATTTGGAGGTCTTAAAGACTTCAAGGAGGTCCTAGACAGAGGTCCAGAAGACACACAATGGGAGGTCCTATAGACAGGAGGTCCAAAAGACACACCCACGAGATGGTCCCGAGGACAGACCCACAAAGGTCGGGTCCCCGACTACGATCTCACAAGGAGGAGGTCTCGACCATTCAAGATCAAAAGCCGTGAGAGGTCCCGACGATCAAGAAAATAAGCAAGGGAGATCTGAGCGGCTCAGAGATGATGATCAAAGGAGGCTGAGCGGTTAGGATGAGGTCAAAGGACAGTGGAGGTCTAACAGACACAACCAGAGGAGGTCCTTGGACAGAAGTCCAACGACCTACCACTTCTGGAGGTCCAAGGTCAAGCTCAAATAGAAAGGTGGAGATCTGGATGGCTAGGACCTCACAGGAGATCCTAACTGGTCACGATCGGCAAGGAAAGGAGGTCCGCAGAAGCAAGGATACTCCGAGAGGAATTAGAGCCCTCAGATCTATTAAGGACAAGATCAAAGCCGCTGGATTTGACAAGCATGAGGTCCTGGGGCCCCGGATCTATCACTAAGAGGTCTGAATCATGAGATCCACCAGGAGGTCCTAATCCACTAGAGAGAGGTCCAAAGGAACATAAGGGAGGTCCCAGAGAACACCAAGAGGTCCCCAAGGACAAAAAGGGTTCAAAGGGGTGAGGTGAAATCGCCGAGAAGCGGTAGAGCACCGGACTTCACAAAACGGTATGACCACCGTGGTCCCGACGCTAAGACCCCAAAGGAAGATCTTTAACGGTCAAGATTGGTCTAGGAGGTTCTCAAAGAAGTGAGATCAACTCATGAGAGGTCTCAACGGGCCGATGAAATCAAGGAGCTTTAACGATTAAGATCAAGGCGAAGGGGAGGTCCCGAGGATTAAGATTAGGACAAAGAGTTCTCTGAATGGTTCAGATCCACGCATGGGAGGTCCGAACGGAGGAGATCCAAAGGAATACAAGGAGGTCTCAATCGATAAGAGGTCTGGGCATAAGAGAGTGCCCAGTAACAAGGGGTCTAGACTAAGAAGAGGTCTAGACAGAAAGGAGGTCCTAATCAAAGAGATTCAAACCAACAAAGAGATCTAAAGTGATCCAAACCAAAGGGAAGGTCCTGCTAGATCAACCTGTAGGGAGGTCCTGCATAAGAATATGCCCAATCGAAGAATGTGGTCTAGGATCAAAAGAGATCCAGACATCAAAGAGGTCAAGACAAGGAAGAGGTCCCAACCACGTGAGGGGTCCCAGTAGTAAGGAAGTCTGGCACACAAAGGGCTAGAACACAAGGAAAGTCTAGACCTAGGGGGTGCCCAAACACAAGAGAAATGTCAACCAAGAAGGATTGTCTAGTCCTCAAAGGAGGTCTAGATACAAGGAAAATCTAAACCTCAGAGGAGGTTTAAACTACAAAAAGAGAGATTAAGAGAGAGGTCCCACCCAAAGGTGGTCTGGACCCAAGAGGTAGACTAGAAAAAGGTCTCAATAGAGAGATTTCAGGAGAGGAAAGACCCAAAAGACAAGGAGGATGACCACAACGGAGGTCAAACAAGAGGGACGATCTCGACATATAAGAATGTCCAAATATAGGATAGAGGAAAGGAAAGATTAGAGATAGCTCTAGAGAGCTAGAGCAACACCAAAAGAACTAAGCTTTGGATTTAGTTGAAGTTTAGTTTAGTCATTTTAAACTCTTCAAATTCTGAAATTCTCAAAGTTGCTTTGAATTCTCATCAAAACCAAATGGTTCTTTTTATTTTGAAAATTTTCAAAAGGCTCAAAATCAGTGGTGTTACAATCTCCTTCCAATCCTAACCTCTTTCGTGTTCAACACGACTCTGCTTTTTGATCTGCCTAACCAGAGACCTTGGACCCTATAAAAGGCATCCTCTGATCGCAGTGAACGCTCGACCTCAAACCCTCAAACCACCGCCCCTTTGGAGCCCTAGCGCCTACTCAATCGATCTTTTAGGGTTTTTGGCCGAGTTCTTCTTTGCCAATTGCGCCGCCACTAGTGTCGCCAAGCAGATTGAGCATATCACGTGTTCGCCGTCACCGTAGCAACCTCTTGAACCCCTTCACGCCGCCAGAGCATCACCGAGGCCTCATCCGACAATACCAGATTCTGCTTCCACCGCTTGAGCCTCACCTCCACCACCACCGCTGCCCTCAACCACCCAGAGCTACCTCAACAAAGTTCGAGCATAGAGCTTCACGCCGGTGCCACTCATTGCCGAGTAGAGCCACCGCTCATGGAGCTTTGGTTCTCGAGTCATTATCGCTTATTCGACATGGCACTGTGGTCAAGATCCATGTCGGCCGCCACTTTACCTTTATGCTTGTCGTCGGTGCGTGGGCGCCATGTCAAGACGCATTTACGGCACCAAGCCACTCGATCCAATGGTTCGAGAACTAAGTTTATCGTGAACTATCTCACCGCCATGTGGGTCCCACATGTTAGTATTTCTTTTAATTTTTTTTATTCCGAGCGCCGACGCTATCATGCTAATAATCCGATTTTTCTTCAGAGAAATAATTCGGGTTAATTTTGAAAATCCTATTTTAGGGTTTTTCTATTTCAAACTTCCCAAGCTCATATCTTTTGCATCCGAACTCCGCTTGTGCCCATTCAAATTTCTAAATTCATCTAAACCGAGACCTATTTCAAGGCAAGTTATACCTTTGATCATATTGAACCCAGTTTTCAAAATATTTTGATTCAAATTATTGCATTTACTTTAATTATTTATTTCAATGTTTTTGGGATTAGTTAATATCAAGTTTGTTATGACCTCCTTGTCTAATTGTATGCTATAATCTTTTGTCGCCTCTAGTTTGGTTTATTTAGTTGGTGTTATTGTATTACCAACATGGGTTGGTTAGATATGATTAGTTTGTTTAGCCATGCTACGAGTCATCATTTCATGTAAGTCGCAATTATAAACTTGACTAAGTGACTATGGAACCATTTGATAAAATTGCGTGTACTATGTGTCATTATTCGTTGATGGCATGTGTTGCACTTAACCAACAGGGTGGGAAAAGGTTTTGCACGGGGCAAGTGGTCCTGTCTGCTTTTATGGTAGATCTGTGTTGGCGGGAATGATAGGTTAGAATTTGGAAGTCTTGCCTCGGTCAATTAAAGACTTAACCTTGTGCGCTATTGAACTGGGCCTTTCGTACAACCACATGCCTGGTATGGGATGGGCCTAACTTAGTAAGTTATGGATTCTTGACATTGATTACCGGGTTGTAGGTTAGCCGTGTCGGATTGGGTGGAGGTGTGTACTACCAAGTAGTCGCGATCGCTGAGCTGTTCGCCATTTCGCGTCCAACGGTAAAAGCGCTATATATGCTACATACCGAGTGTCAATGTCAAGATGAAGTTTCTAAATTGTTTTGTTACGGCTAGTGCTAGCTACACTAGTTGTATCTTGTGGGTAAAGTGTATAACCTCTCGCAGAGTGTTAATCAATCTATTTGAATAATGCCACCGCCGCTGGTCATGGGCATGCTCGGGATTTCACACGAGGGTAGATTTTCATGAAAACCTTGGGAAGGAGCCGTGGAGACTTAAGTTATATGGCTATGTGAATAACTTGTTTAGGCTATGTGTCTTTGTGAAATAAAACCACAAATCATTATTGTCTATTTGTTTTGAATTATGCTTTCAATTTATTACTTGTATTCAAACCGCAATGTCAGATTTCTAAAAGAGCTACGTAAGATATTCCTTTGGAATAAGCCATCATGTATAATTGCATTTCTGTGATATGACTTAAGTAGTACGGTTGTGTACTCTTGCTTGTTGTAAAACATGCAATGTAAGAGGAGGAGTCATCGCCGCCGAGGAGGAGTTCATCAAGGTGCTTGATCGTAGGGCCTTGATCCCATTGCCTGTGGTGAATTGATGGGATTCTCACAAGTTTTGTTCCGCCGCTATTTTATTTCTTTGTTAGCTCTACATGGCTTAATAATTGTAAACTCGACTATAAGGTCAAAACAATTATTTGTTATCAAATTACTCGCTTATGTTATTAATCGCTTGTGTGGATCGATATTCATCTGGTTGACACTGTGGTGCACTAGTTTGATCCTCGGACTAGTGCATTATACACAGAGGATCTAGAATTGATATTTTGGGTCTCGATGTATACTACGGCGTGGACCCATCCAAATCTCCTAGCCGCCCATCGATCATGCATTCTTATATGTTCATCATTCATTTAAAACTAAACTTTAGACTTGAATCAATTCAGATCTAAATTCATATAGTATCTAATTAATTAATTCAACATGCATGCATGAGCAAAGAATTCACAACTACTTAGCCAATGTAAGGTGCATTTCCACAGAATCTACTCAACAACCCTGACTGTAGATTTTGACCACTGTCAAGGTGCTCAAGACTGCTATATTCTGTTCGACGACGCACACTAGCCGCTTAAGCCATCGTACACACGGAGATCACCGCAAAGGAGCTCCTCAGCCCGACTCGTGGTTCATATATTTCACAAATTTCACCAAATATCCGAAATTTCGCATTTCGCTTCCATCCTAAAAGGAATTGATTTCGCTCAAATGTTTTCGCTTATTTGAATTTTGAGGGAATTTGAGGGTTAAAGAGAGTAAAAGCAAGATATAACCATGAACATGTAGCTAACCCAAAGGCGCGCCTGAGCCTTGCGGTCGCTTAAAGCACCTGGTTCAATTCCGCTTGAGCTAGATTTTTTTTATTTTTTGAATTTAAAATTCAAATTTGTTCAAACCATTTGGCCAAAACTTCATCTCAAATCAAATCTACCTTATTGTGCCCACACAAAAAAAAAATCAAACCGAAATTGTTTTCCCGGCTCGACTCAAAGGATCTCGGCCAACAACCCCGACCTGGATGGCGGATTCGACGCCGCGATCAAGACGGGCCATCCTGTTTCGACGACCACGAAGCCGCCAAGCCGTCGCAAGGCCACACGGAGATCACTGGTAGTGGAGCTCTTCAGCCCAACCAGTCAGTTGGCCTAGCTCCTCAAGAGAATACACTCATATTTCAAAGAAAGAAGATAAACAGGAACAAATCAAACACAAGAACTTTTCGACGCTAGAGCCGCTTGAAGTCTTTTTCTTTTTTATGTTACTCCATCTCTTCTCAGATACACTACTTACTAAGCACATATAAAGGAGATACATTAGTGACGGTGAGTGCTCAACTAACTAACTCCATACCGCCATGCACCTAAGCGCAGGCACAAATACCCATTTGCCGGCCCTCGACTAATTCTTACATGCATGCACGAGCACACGCAACAACTAACTTTCGATCTGGGCTATTGTGTTCCACTCGCTAATCCAACAAACATCAAAGAGGGTGGAGAGGACTAAGAACCACCAACTCCCACTTAAATTGTATGATGATACCTTTTATCAATTTGAGCATACTCTAATAATGGTTATGAGACACCTTAAAGTGAGTTTCATGAAAAATTCATTAAAATCCACTTTTATTGCAAAATTTGTGTATATACTTCTTTTATATATGAAAAAAGGTATATAGAAAAAAATGGCTCAAATGTAAAATTTTCAATTAAGTCGCATGGGAGTATCTTATAAGTATTTAAGAGTAACCGAAGTGATAAAGAAGTATAATATATTCATTTAAGTAGTATATTTGAAGGGTGCATGTATCTCAGAGTACAAAATGAGCTGGCCCTATATATGAAAATAGTATGACACTCCCGGGAGTACATACTCCCACTTCTTATATACCACTTAAATTGTATAATGATACCTTTTTATCAATTTGAGCATACTCTAATAATGGTTATAATACACCCCAAAGTTAGTTCCATGAAAAAAATTCATTAAAATCCACTTTTATTGCAAAATTTGTGTATATATTTTTTTATATATGAAAAAGGGTATATAGAAAAAATAAATGGCTCTAATGTAAAATTTTCATTAAGTCGATGGGAGTATTACCACGAATCATTAAATTTTAGTGTTTATATATTTCAGTGTTTGGACGAAAACATCAGCAAATCCCAGTGTTTCAGAAGACACCTTGACTAGCCAACACTTAGAATTAACTTTCCCGAAAGTGTTTTCATAACACTCGTAAAAATATAATCCCGAGTGCATCAAACGGAAACACTTGAACTATTTTTTTTCCATCACACCATTTTTTTCTCGGCTCTCGCTGGGTTCCGCCCATTTTTTCCCGTCTCCGCCTTTTTTTTAGCTTCTAAGTTCCGCCTCTCTATAATCCCTCTTCTCATCACTCTTCTAACCCTACATTTGCCTCTTCTAATCCCTCACGCTCGCTTCTTCTAATCTGGAGCTCTCACTTGTGCGCCTCTGGCCTCTCACCTTCATGGCCTTCGCTGGCCTCTCCCGGCCCTCGTCCTTCCGCTCAGCTCCTGCCTCACCCCCACCCGGGCTGCTCCCCTTTCGCCTGTCAGGCCTCCATTCCACTTCATTGCTCCCTTCGATTAAATCTGCTGCCTGGCCTCCTCAAGCGCCCACCTCCGGCTCTGATCTCCCGGCTGGCAAAGCCGAGCCTTGCCAGCCTCTCCCTCTAGCTTCGCCTACTCCTCCTACTCCCTCCTTCCTGATTCGATCCCCATGGCGCCCGAGGCCATACTTCGCGTCTTGATTGTCCCTACAAGCAATCCTTGGTCCACGGCCGGCCATGGCTCGCTTGGTTCAACGCATCCTTAACCCTCACTCTCTCCTCTCTCTGGCATCTTTGGTTTGCATGAGTTTGATTAATTGTCTTGATGACCATGCTTAGAGTTCATGTTTGGATTTTTAGTATACGATATGTGGCACAAATGAAGTGTAGTCTGCAGTGGAGGTAGGAGATGATTTGCTTGTCTTAATTGGGTTTGTAATTGCTCTTGAGGTATCCTACCCCTTAATCCCTCCCTCCTCTCTTCCTGCGCCTAATGCTTTGTGATGAATCCTAGATGCTCTGAGAGCTATGATGCTGCTGCTATTGTGATGTGTATGATGTTGCTGCTATTGTGTGGTACAAGTTATTACTTTCATCTCTAGTTGGTAAAGTATGTCACTGAGGCACATGACTTGCCAAAGTTGTAATTCATAGCATAAGGCTTCCAAAAAATAGCACCATCAACGATGTGACTCTTGACTTGAAAACCAAGGTAATCAATCCTCTATCTTTTCAGTTTATTAAATTTGGTATTTCTTTTATAACTTGAGGCTAAAACTGAATTTGGATATACCTGTTGGGAGGCAAATCTGCCCACTAGGTTGTACCTATTGAACCTGCACATAATCCTTTATGTTTAAGCTGCGCCTATTTTGATCGAAGCATGTCTACAATCTTTATATTAATCCTTATCGGGTTGAACTATCTAATCTCGACGCTGAGCTCCGCTTTGCTTTGAAGTCTTTTACCACAAGATTTATAAGGTTTGTGCATGCTAATTTGTAGATTTAGAATGGTTTATATGAGTATTTTCCCAATGAAGATCCCCTGCTCTACTCTATTTCGATGCTCTTGATTTTCCGATCTTCCTTTGAAATTAGCGTTCGCTTTTTCCTTACTCTATTGGCAAGTAATTTAACTTCATATGTAGATCTTCCCACTTCATGAGAAGATAGAGAACATAAATGATCGATATTTAGACACTACGTCTTTGAGGAGGTTAAATAATATTCATTATCCGATTTAATTGATGATGTTTACCCTTGATCTCGCTGACATTTAATAAGTTCTTGCATAAAATATATTTTTTAATGTCATTTTTTAACATCATCAAACATGACATTGTTTCTACCAATTGAAAAACAGATCCCGGAGGAAGAGAAGAATCTCGCCCACATGATCGGTTGATTCATGTTTACTATTTCGTGAAAGACCCTAATCGAAATTAGGTATTGCACTTACCATTTAATTGTCTTGTTAATTACTAGTCTAGCGTGAGTTGCATAAGAAAATAACTCGCATTATTGCTCATCCAATATCGGTTGACAACTTGACATTAGTGTTACGACCAACAACAAAGAAGACATGAAATTTTGGAGATCCTTTTTGCTTGTTATCCGTGAAGGTGAGGCTCACAGCAGGTATGTCATGGATGCGTTGAGAGAGAGCCAGAGAGTTCTCGATGAGGAATTTTCTAAGGTAATCCATATTTACGTCTCCTAACTATTTTTTTAGAATGGATTTGTTGTCTTTATATCTTGCTTTGTTATAGAAGCGGGAATGGAGGTGGTTGGATCTAATCCATCTGTTGCTCTAATTCAACAATATTCAAATCCTCCAAACATTATCCATGTCCGGATGAGGAAATGGGTGTGGAATCAAAATGTCAAAATCCATACCCTCAAGGTTTAATATCGAACCCAAAAGGACACATAGAATATTCTAGCTATTGCCAGCACCTAATCCGAAATGAGAACATCTCGAGAGGCTTTGTTTGAAGCAATTTCATCTTGTGTTCTTTGTACTTCTCATGGATATCATTTGTTTAAACTAGAATGGACTATATGTTACATTATGCCTTCTGGCCTTCGTTCACTACAATCTCTTCTTTGCTTCCATGTGGTGTGCATTAATTATCCTCGATACAATCTCTTCTTTGCTTCCATGTGGCGTGCATTAATTATTTGGAATATATATTGTCGAAGCCCCTTTCAATTTTTTTTTTCATTCATGGTATGCACACTTTCAGGTTTGTAGCACAAATGCAGATTGATGACTTCCAAAAGAAAAGTCCAAATGCTTTTGCAGAGATATTTCCATCACGTTGTTGAAAATTTTACTTTGATGGGTTTAATAGGATGTCCTGTATCGATGAGGATGATAAATCTATGCTTTAATGTATAGTATTTGACACGTGATTTCGATTACGGAATATGTGTCTGTTTGTTCTATTTCAACAAGTTGTTATTTTAATTTTCAACTAATGGTTTAGTCGAGAGATATATTTTTTCGCCAGCGAGCAGGGGTATTTATTAACATAGTTCCATTTATTTTATTACCATCACATGCCGTGAAACACTGCTACATTCATGTGTATTTTAAATTGGATTTGTAGCCTATCTCTATGGTTTCTCGATCCACGCTAACTTTTTCACTATTTATGCTCAGGAACTCTATATCGGGTAACATTTACATTTTCCATGATATCGAGAGAAGATCCGCGAGTTAATTAATCTAACCTTCATTGTATTTCTGTTTTTTATGAGCTGTTAATCACTAGCTTCTTTGAGCAAGCTGCCTCTTTAATGTTCAAGTAAATGCAAACCATCATGATCTTTTCAGAAATAAAAGGCTAACACAAACCATTGTTGTGTATTGATAACCCGTAAACCAACTACATATCGGTATTTGTACACACACTCTTGAGCGCTAGGCTGCTAGCCCAACAAGATGCAATTTAAATCACTTTAGCTCTTGTACACAAAAGCAAGTTTCTCCACCTAACTAGCTAGAATCATATCTTTGCTATGACCACCTCAGGCACACATTTACTACAATTGCAATGGTCCCTGTACATTGTTGTCAAGAACCAATTTTTGCTTCTAGATGGCAAAAATGACATTTAGTGTTGGTCCCTCCGCTTTTTTTTTTTTTCTAGCTAATCCTGTCCTCTTCCATCTTTTCTCTTAATTTGTTCTTGAACATCCGTTCCTCTCATCCGATCTCTTGTTATTCACATTGTCTATGTTGGAGTATTAAACTGGATTGTTCTCTTCATGACAATGCTGAGTGGCTTGAGTTGGTGATGAAATTCAATTGACCTATATACCAAATCCGTACCAACTAAAGGAAGTAGCTTATGGGCTTAAGGCATTTTAGGGACTTTGAGCGAGAAGAAGCAATTCCGCATTCTCGTTGATGCTTCATTTGTTATATGTATCATATTGCATCTTATGCTTAGATTTTTCTAATTTGAACTAGAATGTTGTGGATGTCAAATGATTTTTTATATATATTGTGAGCTTGGGAATTATGTCAATATTGTTGAATCTATGTATGTAATGATTTGTGATATTTTTCAAAATCGTATCGAATGTATGGTTTATTTGATTCTTCATGTTTAAAATTAAATCACGAAATTGGTGCACCATGCTTGACATTCACTCCTCGAGTGCATTGTTTGGCGTACACTCGGGAATTTTTGTCTCTCACCAGTGAAACTTTCCGAGTGTAAATTTCCAT
>JAYEVD010000514.1:0-68931 GCA_036346405.1 Phyllostachys edulis
CAAATATGGGAAAGCGTATTAATGAAAATGTGGTAACAGCGAAATATACTAGCGGTGAAGCCCGCGATGGAAATGGTCATTTTCCTGTAGATGCGGTTAAGCGATCACGATGACCGTTTTCTGTGGTTATATATTCAGCAAATCACCAATATTTCTTGTATCCTTGTCGGTACATCAAACCGGCGGAAACTAAATCATTCTGTCAGTTCACTACACACGGAACGAAAATAAAACCTAGCAGGAAAGATCGGTTCTCTAGTAGTGATTATGGTATACCATTTATTATGCGTAACTATGAAATTCTTTATTACGCCTTTTATATTCCTGGCAAGGGATTTTTGTGCCTTACAGTTAAGCGTTCACCTGCAAGTAGAAAGTATCCTAGCCAATATGTGCTCTGTAAGTACACAAGGAATGCAAGGGTGGCGTGTCCTACAATAAAGCACGCGACCTCATGTAGGCCGATCTGGTGAACGGCAGCGAGATGTATCGACACTCAACCCTTGGTGAGGCTATGGGCATGGTGAGGTCGGGGTCGGATCGAGTATTATGTATGATGGATTAAGTAGAGGTTCTAAAGGCGCTCTAGGTGCAACTTGATAGCATACCTAGTGACATTGGCCCAATGGTTGTCGAGACCGAGTGAGCCCAATGAAGGAGCGATCAATCCATCTGCAACTCCGTTGTCTCGGACCAAAAGAATTAGAGAAATAAAAGCGATGTGAGCCAAAAATTATTGCCCAGTAGAGAACAAGATGACACTGGCGTGTGGCAAGTATGGCTGAAAGTCGGACACTGGTGTACCTGCCCAACCCTTCAAAAACATTGCTACAAGAGGAAGAGGCGGGCGGGAGGAGGCTGAGGAGAGGTCCAGATCACTGCACCAACTAAGTCATGACAACAAATCGGAAGACCATCAAAGTGATGACTATTCTTCGTAGTGGGTTGGATGGCGGCGATGAGTGCTAATATATATATATATACTTTTCAAAATATGACACATTTCTTGCATTAACTTAGACATGTTACTATGTGGCATTGGCCTGGCTTTCATGGGCCTTGACTCACATGAGTTGTTTCTTTGTTCTACGATCTCTCTTATTGTAAACAACCGTGATATTCTTGAACATAGATTATCGGGACTACTATGTGTGTGACCTGGTTTACTTCATTTAGAAATAGATGTTTCTTGGGTGTTACGTGAAATGGTAGTTGTGTTTATTAGTTTGATTGCGGTAGTGGTTAGGATGATGAAGATGTGCTTTGTAGTAAATATGTTTTTACTTTCGACATATGAAACATATCTTTGCATGAACTTAGACATGTTAATTGGCGGCGAGAACTAACACGGTCACGGTGATGAGCTCGCGTGGGTTTGTTCTTGTTCTCTCGAGTGCCCTTACTATAAATTGTGCGTGGTATTGTTGCCTTGTTGTATTGGAACTCTTTGTGTGTGAACAAGATTTCTTTGTGTTTAGAATAGTCGATTCTTGGCTATTACATAGCGATACTTGTTTTTTCTAGATAAAACAAAGCGTGTCATGACATAGTTTGATCTACTAATCTATATGAGCTCTTTTACTATATAAGTCTAGTAATGTTACTCATGTTTAGTTTGTTACGTAATTCTTATGCGTCGTCTACGGTTGAAATGTATTATGATTTTGCGTTTACTAGACTATTGGTCACACTATTTATTTTTTATTTACGTGCAATAAATAAATAAACCAGCGATCGACATCATCCAATTGCTCATTTAAACACACCAATTTGCCACAGCTCGATGTATCTCTTCAGTCTCTCCGCCAACTTTAGTACTTTTCTTATAAAAGGAAAAGTACTTCAAAACTTTCTCATAGCGCTCATCTTTCTTCAAACTTCAAAGGTGAAAACCTCCCCCTTGATCCCCATTTCCACAAACTCAAAAAATGGCTTCCACTCTTGCTCCACTGGCATGCCGTCTCCCATCGTGTCGATTAAATCTTGGCCTATCTCGCACTTATCTATACACACCTCTACTGCCGGACCCTAGCCCAAATTGTGGACAAGCCTTCTATTCATGATGTCCTCCATTCTCATCCTCTAGTCTACAAAGAAACATGCATGACCATCATCCACCAGTAGGGCTCCTCCTCTGGCGGAGCCAATCACGATGGTCTTGACATCCAAGCAGGGTAAACCTCGTCGTGGAGATGCGTCCTCTAGAACTACTTGGTCCACACCAAGAAAAGAAATCCGGAGGGTCGGCGGCGACATCAAGGTGCAAAGAGTCTTGGTCGACCTCACGGGACGAGAAGCTAGAGTTGATGGCCTCTGGGCTATCTTGACTTGATTCTTGAGTCAGGACGCATGAGCGTGAATCGGCTCGAGAAGCGGTGGAGGAGTTGGTCGAACGTCGTGATCTCGCACCCAGCAAAGCCGACAAGAAGGCTTACGAAGATTTGAAGGCTAATATAGGGTCCTACCTTGGCCACTATAATCTACATCTTTTACCTATCCTTTTTTCTTTTTATCTTCTCTGATGTGTAAAGGGATGGTTTTTTAATAAGCGATTGACCACGCTATTTGGACCGAAATATAATGCAAAAGTCCTTTTGTCTTCTATTTACTATTGATGACCCCTTCTATTTACTATTTATGACCCCATATTCTTTGGATGACTCATTTTAATTTACTACCAACATAGAGGCGGTATTAGTGAAAACACCCAAAAAAGGCAGCCACCCAATCTAGTAAAAATGGATAACACATTTTCTTAAATATACATTCCATTTTACGCTATGTGTTTGTGCTTTTCTTTGCCATGCTAACTTTCTTGGATGTCTCGTTATAAATTACTAGTATGCCTGCGTGTTTAGCGTTGTCCATGTGACATCACATTCATGTGGGCGAGAATTTGGGGTGACAATGGACGTCTGTACCCACGATTTTACTTTGTCCTTGTTAACATTTACTATCAAATCGATCGTCTTTGTACATGTTAGGTGTGCAACATACCAAAATTTATTTGCATTTCAAATGCATGAAAATCTTGAATTTTAAATATTTTTAGTGCACTTTATTGATATTAGAACTTATTGGATTTTTTTTTGAAACTTTGTCGAGTTTTGAATTTTGAGAAACAATTAATGAAATTCAAACCTAATTTAAGGTCGTGAAATCGAAAGCCAAATTGAAATAACATCTGAAATTTAATTGTCAATTGAGATTTAAAGCGAATTTGAAAATAAAAGCAAAGGAAAATTAAAAGGAAAATAAAAACCTTAAGAAAATCCGGTTTGGCTGAATTATAGTGACGAGGGCCCATTTCCCTTTTCTTTTCCACCTCTTTTCTTTTTCTTTCCCTCCAGAACTGTTTCCTTTGCCTCCATGTGGCGCTCTGGCCCTTCCCTTCTCCCTATCTTATTCGGTAGCACAACATGCGATGCCTGCCAACCACTCTCCATTGCTTCCCACCATCACCCATCTAAATCGCCATGCCATTGCCACTGCCCCCATCCTTTGTCTTAGCCAATGTCACGGTAGCATTCTGCTCACGTCTTTCGGCTGCTTTGCATTAAGCTATGCTAGTAGCCAGGTGTTAGTGTCGTAAATCGCCACAGTGCCCCATGCCCGATCCGTCGCCCATCTACGGCTAACGACCACAACTTGCTTCCCCTACTTAAGCCAATCCGGTCACATCTCCTTCCTCTTGCCTCCCTCTCCACCTCCTTCTCCGATCTCCATTGTCCCATGGCTCGGCCGAACTTCGGAGTCGCGATAGCATGCGATCGTGTGCTATTGCAGCTCACCGAAAACGCTGGCCGCACCGTGAGTTGCACCGACAACGCAATCATGCCTCTAAGCTCGCCTCAATGCCCTCTACTTCCTAAGCTCACACAACTCCCTCCTATGCCCCACATTGCACGAAAGCCGCCACCGCCATCGTCTTCCTCGAAAATGGTCACCGTGTCATGCCCACAGCGACCGCCACTCTCCTCCTCCATTTCTGTCGATCCGGTGAGACTAATCCAAATACCTTCACGTCACATCATGTTCCGGCCCCAAGGCGGAACCCTCAATCAATTTCCCCTTTCTCTCCTTAGCAGACCACCTACGCCTCCGTCTTCCCCGGTTTTGGTGAAAACCTTGCGCCTTCGCCACCATCTCTTGCCGGTGAGTATTTCTCTGATCCCCTCCTCCTAGACCACCTTCACACCCTCCCCTTTCTTCCCCATCATTCTTTTGCCTCCCCGTTGGTCGATCAATGCCACTCTGAGGCTTCGTTGCCTTGGCTTGACGCCTGAAACTCGCCTTGGTCCATCCCATCATCACTCACTTCCTAGTGAGCTCCCCATCCCATGGTTTCTCGTGCGTGTGCTACGAAGGGATCACGGATAGGCTACAATGGCAACAATTTAAAAATTCTACCATGTAAACTAGGAAGCCAAGCAAGAAGATGATCAGCGATCGTTACCACCGAGCAGCGTGAAGCGGAGAAGAAAAGTTGGAGCGGACTGATCCAGCGTGGGCGATGTCGATGTAGTGGTCGTAATCAATCATCAATGTCGAACCGCGTCGATCGCGAGTCGTAGTCGATCGGCCAACATCCTCGCCGAATCGATCGTCTCCTCCGGCCAACCCGCAGTTTCCTTATGAAGATCGCGGATCGTCATAAAGCGCAACAACAACGCGATGGCGCCTCTCGGTATCCACGTCCGAGAAAGGAACAACCGTCCGTCGGTGTGCTAGCACCATCGCCGCAATGAGCTCTCGGGAAGATGGCGGCTAGGGTTTCAATGGAGCAACTCCGTGTTTGCCCGCGACCTCAAGCATCTCCTTATATAGTGCACGTAGCGGATCCTATCCGAACATATTTTGGCGAATCATTATCTATCTTTGGTTTGTTCCAACTTTGTTAAGTGTGTGACCCATTAAGTTTATGCGTATTTGGTTGTGACTCGGAAACACCTTTCCGAGCCACAGTCGTTAGCGGCACCTAGCGGGACATAACGATTCCCGAATACACACAAATTTTATCGGACGAACCTAATTTCAATATGATCTCTGACCGGGTCCTCATCACTTACCACGAGATACTATCTCTATCGACGGTTCGTATTTGGTCACGACCGATTCGTAACTCCTTACGACCAGATTCGACGACCTCTGGCGATCGTTGACCCGATCTCTGACCGGCTTGTATCTCTATCGACCACTCCATAAGCGGTCGAACTAAGCGGCCTACCGTGTATTCTCCCTTTGCCTCATGATATCTGGTTGAACTCCGGTGAGATAATATGTCATCCATGGTACATTCAATACTTTCTCAATCAAGTGTCGGATAACCTTATGTGGTGAACTCTTGACCACTAGTGGCATAGCCATGCACTTTCTTTTTCCGACCACATCGAGGGGCCCAGAGATATATCTTCTTGTTATGTTAGGAGGGCAAATCCCATATTAGACCAGGTCACATCCCTCGCATGTTTCATAGCATGCAAAAGCTACCTTTATAACTACCTGAATTCTGAGTAGCGTTTGGTAACCCCTAAAGTGCTATTACACATGTAGAGGAACCATCTTGATCTCGGGTCTAAGGATTATACATTAACATTACTTGAAACCAACTAATGACATATAGAATCATAACAATCTCAATAGTGTCTCAAGGTGGGTTTATCAACACCATGTTCTCTAACATGTGTTCACATTATCGATTCGATATCTCTATATCTGTAACACCCAGGCCTACAAGGGCACAGGCATTCTAATCTAACAGATTATCAAAATTAAAATGGAAGACAAAATAAATCCTAAATTTAGTAGAACCTCCCCGTCTGATAAGCTATATCGGAGGTTCCAACAACAAAAAATATCAAGATAATAATGAATTCAGAGTTTTGAATCCTCACGGGAGTATAAAGCTGATCTCAAGCAACCATATCAAAGAATGAACTAAGTTCACACTTTCGATTATAACCAATCTTAAAGGAGAAGGTTTTCGGTCACAACCAATAAGCATTATTACAGTTCATCAATATTGAATGATTAAATCAAACTAAAATGAAATCTGAACTTATATAAAGTCTTTGTGAAAGGGTAGTGTGTGTCTATTCCCTCCCCATGGAGCCAACCTCAAGGATCACCTAAAAAACAACAAAGCATAAAGTGAGTCAGAGACTCGGCAAATCTGCAGTAATAAAAATACAAACAACAATCCATGGATAAGCCAGCGTCATCGGAGAATATGAATGAATTGCGAACAAGTATTTGAATAAATGCAATGAATGAATTGGATGGAAGGAAGGGACTACACACATGCATATCTGGTATTCTTTGGTGACACACCGCGTCGGTGTTCACCTAAGCCGCCTTAACAAAGTCTGGGGACCCAACCCCGTCTGAAGAACGTTTAAATGCGGTGTCGAGAACGACCACATTGGAATGGTGGGTCTTACGTTACCCATCTTTGGAATTGATGGGTCTTATACAATGATCCACTCCGTGGATGAAATATGAAATGTAGATCTTTGGTATGACATATGAATATTGAACAATAAGAAACATGCTCACTAATATGGAGGTAACCACATGGATTGAATCTGAACATTTAAGAATCAACAAGGTACTTTGAGTGCAGTTACCAACGACAAGCATACCACATGTCATAATCCTAGGAACACTAAGGTACTTGCCTTTAGCTACTTGACGGCGTTAGTAGAGCAATGCGGTGCTCCCAAACCTGAACCTTCACCTCCTAATCAAACAAATAACTGAAATAAGGATCACGAAAAACCGACAATACTAGATAAAGTTCTACGCCCGGCGATTCAAAATTTAACGAAACTCTAAACTGAAAAACAACACATTCTGCCTAAACCACCCCTGGGCAGCAACAGCGATAAATAGCATAACTCGTGATCTGGAACTCCAAATGAGGTGAACCCAGTTTCTGTGGACTCTTAACTGACAAATCTACAATACTCTAGTTGACAAGATAATTTAATTCGGCCAATTTAGAACACTAACAGACATATGAATGTTCAGCACAGAAAAACTGTCTACAGAATAAACAACAGCACTAAAACGACCATAACTTTTAATCTATAACTCCGAATTGATCAATCTTTATCAATCCGGAAGGTTATCAAATTACCTACAATAACCTAGTTGGGAGAAATCCCAGATTCTGCCAATTACAATTTCATAATTTACGAATTATCACAACAGTTTAATCTCGTCAGGAATCTAGACAGCAGAAACTAAAGCGGTGATATCTTTTGACTCGAGCGTCGGAATTAGGTGCTCTTGGTGGCCCACGGAAGCTAAGAGTAACACCTAACTTTAACTAAGATATGGGCATCTCGAGTTCTGTCACTAAGGACTCGAAATCAACCACGCCAACTAACTGGACAGAGCGGGACTACAGCAGAAACCATTCGATCCAAACAAATCTGATCCAAATCGCAAAATACTAACAAATCAACAACTAAGAATGACAGCCGTTACCCTTAAAGATCCCAGGAAGTTGATGAATGACAACCCACGAAGAGGATCTTCTTCTTCTCCTGCTTTCTCTACCCTCCTTCTTCCTCCCGATTGGCCACCAAAGCAGAAAGCAGCGGCAATGAAAAGATGGCAATGCGGAGGCGGAGCACTGTAGCAGCGTGCACTGTAGCAGGCGGAGGAGGTACTGTAGCATGCCGTGCTACAGTACTAGGGTTTGGAGGAAAGGGCACCTCCCCTTGGGCCTCCTAGGCCAAGGCCTAAGAGCCAGGTTCGAAAAAAGGCAAAAAACTCCTTTTTAATCTATTAATCTCATTGGATACTTCCTTTGCTAGAATAATTTTGAGGTATTACATTCTACCCCTTAATAGGATTAGACCCGAATCTACACCGATCTACGAAGAAAAGCTGCGACTTGAAAATTAACAGCGAAGAACACACACAAGTGAACAAGTCAGGATACTACTCGGCATGCAAGACTCCGATTCCCAAGTGGCCTTTCTTTCGGCTGATTAGACCCACGACACCGGCGCCAAAAGCGGCGTCCGTCCTAACACTCAACTTTGGTATTTCCGGTACACTCATTAGAAGAGAATCGAAGGTAAGACCCTACTCGATGGTCAAGCGTCTTTACTTGAAAACCAAGCTTGGAATTTTTTGATTGCTCGGTTAGTACGAGAACACGAGCGTTGCGTTCCTAGCGTATAGACCGAGGCGTTCATAGCGATCGCCAACTTCCTAATTTACGCAGCTGTTGAAAAAATGAACCGATTATTACTGGGCCAACTTCCCTTTAGTGCGAAAGCACACCACATGCTCAAAATCGAGCTCTTCATCTAACACGGATCACCTCCTTTAAACAAGAATGCTCAACGAACTGGTTCTTAAACCCTATTTTACAAACAAGATCAATCGAAACTAAAGTGTTCTCGCCATAACCACGCAATGACAACTCTCCACCCAAAGGATCAAATCCAAGATTGACAATTCATCACGAAAATAATTCCACTTTCTAAATAAGCGGTTTATGAATGAACACCACGAAAATCAAAGAAGAAATCACTTTCGAATACCCAAACCAAATACTTCTTTTGGTTTATACGAATTGAAAAGAATCAAACATGTCAACAAGCGCCAACTCAAATTGTGGATGACATCGATCCGACAACACAAAACTCAAGCGAGAATCAAAAGCGGCTTTACTACAGAAACATCCTTTTCTCGGTTTCTCTTTTAGGAATAAAACTTCTCTCGAACTTTGGAATTGAATTTATCGCATACCACGAGCTCAAACCTCTTAATTAAACATCCTCAAATTATGCTCAAACTGAAATACATTATCCACACCATTGTGGAGAGGCTAGGCTCTATTGATCCCACCAAAACACTCTAGGCAACTCATTCTACAAGAAAATTAATTTGATAGAAGGCACCCAAATGACATAAAAATAGATCTCCATAATCACATTACCTCCGACTTTCAAGAATAACATCTCGAGAATCCTTAAATCGCAGCTCATGAACTACATCGAAGGTTCTATCAACAATCATTCATTGCTCGAGAATGCTCGGTTTTCTATCTCCTCTACACACAAACTTTGGGCGACCCAAAGATTAGCATAAAATGCACTGACCCAAAATTAACCTCCAAGACCACTACAGCGAGTTTCTCTTATAGAGATAGTGAAATCATCGGATTATATCTCAAACATCCCCACCAGATCTAACATACTCTCTCATTGACATCATCGAGGAATCACCCACACATTATCATAATACTTTCCAATTCGTTATTTATAAAATTTCTCAAGGTTTCCATACCTTGATAATCTAACCTTTCAACATAGGCTGAAGTTCGGAATTTCACTATACCTTAAGTTCTACTCGATTATTAACACTATTGATTTACTTGAAGCCCAACATTCCATGTGAATCAAATTTTCTCCAAGAGTGCAGATCAAAACCAATTCATCTTCTACTACTCCTCCAATAGCTTGGTAGAAAAAAAAAATCTCACCACTACCATTACTTAGCGACCACAAATCGGTTGCGAATCGCTTTGTAAAACTTCGCAATACAAAGCTGTTGATCCTTTCTCAAAGAAAAAAAAGCGAACAAGGGCAAGTTTCCTCACGCGAAGCTTATTTGCTCCTCCTAGCGACATGAAACCAAAAGAAACATTACGATAATGGTGATCTTGGAAAGCGAAAGTTGTGTTCACGAGTTGAGGCACATCCTACAAAAGGAATAGCAAATAACAGACCAATAAGAAAAAGACATTGCGATTGAAACTAGACATCTCTTGGCGGAAAGAAGCGAAGAAAGTTTAAAGACGATTCAAATAACCACAAGAACCAATTAAGAACCAATACAATTCTTCAACCGTCAAAATTGTTGAACAGTTCAACTACACATGAAACATGAGACCCAAATGATCTTAGCCACCAAACTCGAAACATTTTCATTTCTGGGATTTCACGAAAAGTGTAGCAGATTAATCTCCTCTTACGAGGAACCAACATAATTTTTTTGATTGCAACCTCACGTTGCCAATTTAGAACAAAGAGCCTTTAAGATTAAATCACACGAATCTCTTAAGAAACAACGAACAATCAATACCTCAATTTATTTAAAAATAATTTCAGCTACCGGTTGCTTCATGAGCTCTGAAATATCACGAAAGCTAAACTTGAAATATTCTCATTTGAGCGATATCACTAAAAGCGATCAAATTACTATAAGTGTTAACATCAACTCACAACAACAATTAGAAAACATTTGAAAGACCCGCGTGAGCAGAATGGGTTGATTTTTTATCAAAAGAAGAGAAAATGAAAAGCGATTTTCACCAACGAATTTCATTTACCACTCGAAATGAACACAAGACCAAGGGAAAACCAATCAAGCAATGAACTCACAAAACATAAGTGGAGTCTACGATTGAAAGCATAGGCCTCACCGAGAGAGATATGAGACCTTAGCAGATAAGATCAAGCGAGCATTCAAGATCAAAACACTTGCATCACTAAAGAACCATTAACTTTGCAACATGTAAACTTTACTCGCCAATCTTCGTTTACCACAAAAGCTTGAAACCCCAAAAGATCGTAAACACAAAACTTGAAATTTGATCATTTGAGAAATATCACGAAAGACAATCAAATTTATTTCTCTATAAAAGAATCAACATAACCCTCACAATTGTACATCAATATAAATCTCCTATTAGATTTCATCCATTTAACTCTTCTTGAAGCTCAACGCCAATATAGCACATTAAATGCACTCTAGCCATTCTCATAACAATTGATGATTATTTTAATCATGGAAGCTTTCATGGTCTTACCTCTGTTTGCAATCACGAAAGCAGTTATGGGTATAGACTCACTATTCTACCTTAGGTTCGAATCTAGAGCGAAATATCTTTAATCTTCAATGTTATAGGATACATAAGACAAGGTTTCACAAGTCAACACATTCACCTTCATTCATTTCTTAATACATATAACATCAGTTTAGCATGGCAAAAATTAGGTGAATCAAGCATTTGAATGAGTTAAGTCAAGTATCTCAATAGAAGACATATTGAGGATTAATATTTACCAAAGCGACATTCAACACATCCTTAACTTAACCATCACTAGCGGTTAGAATAACAGGAAAAAGGACCTAGATTCCAATTCATCTAGTAAACTTAGCGAGTTACTCGATCGTAAAGATCAAACCGGTTCATCAACATTTCCACACTTTTTAACAACAATAGGTTCTGAACAGATATGGACAAACTCTTAGCTAAAATTCATCATGTACCAAATACAATGACATAACAAATTAATCAATTTCACTTCCATGTAGACTAGTTAAGAATAATCTGCTTGCACAAAGCTAATAACCCAACCGGGTAACTCACACCATAACAATTAATTCATTTAATTAACACCTCTTACTTAAGCATGACAAGACATCACTTTAGGTTTATAACTCCTTTCAGAAAAAGAGGCATTAAACTTCAACACTCGAAATAATCCTGAAGAAATACATAAAGCCGCAACTTTCATAAATTAAATAGCTTGCAACAGCAAACTCTCAGTATCCGAAATACCAAGCGAATAAATTAGTCACTTTTTTTTCCAATAAGAAGGGAAGAACTCCCATGAAAAGATCAATATTCTGCATTTAGCGATGTTCACAAGAAGCAACAATAGATCGTGATCGAGCGAACAAGGAGTCGCTTTTATGGAACCAAGAAAGACCAATGAAAGCTAAATAGCTGAAATATAACGCTAACTCCGAAAACTCATCATCTCGACTATAACGAGAAAACCAAATACAAACTCAAGGAGGACAACATCATCCCAAAAGAGCTCATCCTCATCTCATGTAACTAAGTTACCCGAGGTAACCACTTCACTATTCTAAACCACGAGCAAGTGGTTAGCCCAGTAAAACCAAAGCCATAACCACAACCTCTTCCTCTCGACATTCACTAGTCATATATAACCATTATAATCGATTATAGGTATACATGATCGTCTCATAACAATCATAGAATAAATTCATAGATTATCAACAAAAAGATAGTACATAAGCAATTCAACAATTGCTCAACATATGAATCATAACAGAAATCTTGGAAACAATATATTACCCAACCCCACCTTCATGCATAGTGTGTCATTTTAATAACTTAATTACCACGGACCTAAAGCCGCTCGATACCAATGTAACACCCTAGGCCTACAAGGGCACAGGCAGCTACTAATCTAACAGTTATCAAAATTAAAATGGAAGACAAAATAAATCCTAAATTTCCGTGAGAACCTCCCCGTCTGATAAGCTATCTAGGAGGTTCAACAAAAAAAACATCAAGATAATAATGAATTCAACAGTTTTGAATCCTCACGGGAGTATAAAGCGATCTCAAGCAACCATATCAAAGAATGAACTAAGTTCACACTCGATTACTTAACCAATCTTAAAGGAGAAGGGTTTTCAATCACAACCAACGGCATTATTACAGTTCATCAATATTGAATGATTAAATCAAACTAAAATGAAATCTGAACTTATATAAAGTCTTTGTGAAAGGGTAGTGTGTCTATTCCCTCCCCATGGAGCCAACCTCAAGGATCACCTAAAAAACAACAACGCAAGAGTGAGTCGAGACTTCGGCAAGTCTGAGTAAGTAAAAATACAAACAACAATCCATGGATAAGCCAACATCATCGGAGAAAATGAATGAATTGCGAGAACAAGTATTTGAATAAATGCAATGAATGAATTGGATGGAAGGAAGGACTACACACATGCATATACGGTATTCTTTGGTAACACACCGTCGGTGTTCACTAAGCCGCACTTAACAAAGTCACGGGGACTAAACCTCGTCTGAAGAACGTTTAAATGCGGTGTCCGAACACCCACATTGGAATGGTGGGTCTTACGTGCCCATCTTTGGAATTGATGGGTCTTATACAATGATCCACTCCGTGGATGAAATATGAAATGTGGATCTTGAGTATGACATATGAATATTGAACAATAAGAAACATGCTCACTAATATGGAGGTAACCACATGGATTGAATACGAACATTTAAGAATCAGCAAGGTACTTTGAGGTACAGTACCAACAGCAAGCATACCACATGTCATAATCCTAGGAACACTAAGGTACTTGCCTTTAGCGCTGCGACGCGTTAGTAGGCAATTGCGGTGCTCCCAAACCTGAACCTTCACCTCCTAATCAAACAAATAACTGAAATAAGGATCGACAAACACGACAATACTAGATAAAGTTCTACGCGCCCCGCGATTCAAAATTTAACCGAAACTCTAAACTGAAAATCAACACATTCTGCCCTAAACCACCCCTGGGCAGCAGCACGGTAAATGGCATAACTCGTGATCTGGAACTCCAAATGAGGTGAACCCAGTTTCTGTGGACTCTTAACTGACAAATCTACAATACTCTAGTTGACAAGATAATTTAATTCGGCCAATTTAGAACACTAACAGACATATGAATGTTCAGCACAGAAAAACTGTCTACAGAATAAACAGCAGCACTAAAACGACCATAACTTTTAATCTATAACTCCGAATTGATCAATCTTTATCAATCCGGAAAGGTTATCAAATTACCTACAATAACCTAGTTGGGAGAAAACCAAGATTCTGCCAATTATAATTTCGTAATTTACGAATTATCACAACAGTTTAATCTCGTCAGGAATCTAGACAGCAGAAACTAAAACGGTGATATCTTTTGACTCGAACGTCGGAATTAGGTGCTCTTGGTGGCCACGGAAAGCTAAGAGTAACACCTAACTTTAACTAAGAGATGGGCATCTCAAGTTCTGTCACTAAGGACTCGAAATCAGCCACGCAACTAACTGGACAGAACGGGACTACAGCAGAAACCATTCGATCCAAACAAATCTGATCTAAATCGCAAATACTAACAAATCAACAACTAAGAATGACAACCGTTACCCTTAAAGATCCCAGGAAGTTGATGAACGACAACCCACGAAGAGGATCTTCTTCTTCTCCTCCTTTCTCTACCCTCCTTCTTCCTCCACGGTCGGCCACCAAAGCAGGAAACCAGCAATTTGAAAGATGGCAATGCGAGGGAGGTGGAGCAACGAATAGCGGCGGCGGTAGTCTTGAGTACGCCGTGCTCTGATTACTAGGGTTTGGAGGAAAGGGCACCTCCCCCTTAGGCCTCCTAGGCCAAGGCACGAGGCCAGGTTCGAAAAAAGGCAAAAACTCCTTTTAATCTATTAATCTCTGTTGGATACTTCCTTTGCTAGAATAATTTCGAGGTATTACAATATCCATGACCGATGAAATATGGTCATCAATCAATACATGTGCTGGTCATAGAGTAACTGGTATTCCGACCAGTGACATCTGACCAGGGATTCATTTAGAGTGACATCATATAAGTTAAAGAGTTTCACCAACAAGTCACATACTTATTAATTTTTATAACCAATGATTCGTTCAAGGAACAAAATAACATTTATTCAATAACTCATAAACATAGACGTGATACAATCATTTCTATGATTGCCTCTAGGGCATATCACCAACACTACCTTCTCGATTAAGCCATCGGTTGGCCACCGCCGCCGCCGGCCCGCATGCCACCATCATCGCGCGTGTCCGCTCCACCGCCATTGGCCACTGGTGGCCACGACGCTATCTTCCCTACCTCCCACACCCTCCCGAGGACCCATTTTTGCCGTTGGCTCCACCTCCTAGGCCGTCACTCACCGTCGCCACCACCTCCCGTGAGCACCTTGCCTCCCACATTACGATGCTTTGGCTCTCTCTCTTTCTATGTTGTGTTCATATGAGAGGGCCCACAAAAGTCGATAGAGATTGAAATTATGATTAAGTTAGTTGGAGTTATAGTTTAATTAATTAATTAGTAGGTCATTAGTATTTCATTCATAAGTGCTAATTTAATTAGAGGCTCTACCAAAATATGTTTATGCACATGTAGAATGTCGAAATAACCAATAAGCCATAACAATTAGCGTTTAGTTAAAACAATTAATCTTATAATAACTCAAGGATAACTAGGCCCCTGTGGTTATATTTTAATTAGCATCAATTACTATTAGATGTCAATTAATTATAATCAGAGGGATGTTAACATTTAATTTAATAGCAAAACTTTAATTAAGGACCATGTTAAAATATAACTGATAGATATATTTATCTCAATAACATGTAGACCCTAGGCCATTGCTAAGATTATAATGGCAATAATGATAACATAATGGAATAAGTTAATTAGTATGTCATGCTATGGAGATGTGAATAGAAGTTACTCCTATATCCCAGCAAAACAGTGTCTCTAATAAAGCATAATAGTCAATAGGCCATAGCCATTAGTGTTTATTTGAAATAATTCATTTCACTAAGCACTTCAATTACAATTCAAATTCAAACTGATAACTTTGTTAATATTCAATAACTGGGTAGGCCCCACATAAATTGATAGTGTAAGATGTGAGTTAAGGACTATTAGTAGGTCATTAGTGATTGTTCTTAGCAAGTACAAATATGATTACATGCACAATTAAAAGTATATTCTTATGTTCAGGATTGCCCCGAATGAATCATTGACCCCGGTAGATAGTTAAACCAGTCGCTTTAGTTATCAAAAACCTTATTATGATTGATTGAGAACTAATTCCTAACTAGTGTCTAAAGTACAAATGGCCCTCATTAAGTGTTGATTGGGTCGTTATGCCAATTAGGACAATTAGTGTGTAGTTACCCACCAGGTGTAGTTTAGCAAAATAATATTAATAATAGATGATAATAATAGTATCTAGTCAAATACTACGATGGTGATTAAGTTAGACATCATTTTGCTAAGTAATTCAAGTACACCTAGGACCCACTCCAATTGAGGATTGACCAAGGTTAATTAGTGTTGGATGTTGACCATGAATAATTAGCACAACATCGTGGAAGCCCTAAGGTCCCTTAGTATATGGGTTGATTAGTTTACAATGCCAACTAAAATGTGGTAGTGACACAAACTAATTAAAGCTAGCTAAATGTGTCAATAATGTTAAAATTAAAATTTAACTAGCGAGGGTACTAAACCATAAAGTTTATGCCTTTAATAAGTTTTAACTTTGTAACTTTAAACAATGCCTAAATGACCATGGTACCATAGGTCTTTTGCATTTGTCTCGATGAAGATTAATTTATTCAACAAGCCCGAGTTAATTAAATCATAATATGATGCATATACCCCACACATAACTAGGTTTTAATTGAAAATAAAGGCTAAACTATGGGTTCATGCCGAGTAAGTTCGTCCCATTAGTCCTATAATGTTGACATAAAGGTCAATCGTAGTTATTACCATAAATACCTATTATTAGTTAGATGATAATCAAGTTTATTAGGGGAATTAATTACTAAGCAAAGAGTTAGTGGCCAATAATACCTAGGCCCTACATAGTAAATTTAGTAACTAGCTATTTAACAAAAGATAGTCATCAGCATGTATTATATCTGAAATCTAACCTAATATAATAGGTGCGCTTAGGTATATACATGGCAGCTGGGCCCTGCTCGATTTCAGAGTAATTCCATAAATAAAGGTCTTATGATAATTGTAAATTATTGGAGTGTCATTAATGTTCATTTTAAGAGTTCAAACTCATGTAGGAAGTCTGATAAAGATATAATTATATACATAGGGTTTGCATATTTGCGTAAGTAATAATGTTAGTTGGAAGGGTTAACTCGATGATGTATCACTAACACCTAAGGATCACTTATTATTTTGTAAGGATAATATCACGTTATTATCCATAGGTCCAACCTGACTATCATGGAGCTTCCTTGATAAATAGAATGTAAAAACAAAAGTAATTCAATGACAAATCACAATCAAGTCTATCACGCACTATTATCTGCTGCCAATAGGAGAGCAATTCGTAAAATGAATAAAGATCAGTTGATCATGCCTATTAAAGTTAACTCTCCCATCTGAACGATCTAAGAGGAATATTCCTGTGAATATCTCTCTTTCTTCTTCCATGATTTTCCTACGCTAACAAATGTCCTGAGAGTTTTATCCCTCTCATCCTAACCCTAGATCAAATAAATCTCGATCCTAAATCCATCTAAGTCCAAATCCACACTCTTATACCAAGAATATGAAGTTTGGGATTCATTTGATTTTGTCTGAAGTATTTCCTTTTATTTCAAGTGCCATTGTATTTATTGGATGTCATTTGGTTGCTTTTAGGCGTTCTTGGATTCGATTCAGTCGTATTCCGCATAATTAGAATATGAAGATATGGAAGAGCGGTAGTTCGGGATAGAGCAAGGACAAGGACAAGGTTATTTGAACATTGAGCAAGGTGAGTCAATACTTTGATCATTTTGTGCCTACATTTGAATGCAAATTATATTGCTTTAAACTATGAAATTGTATTGCTATAATTTATACAATTATGTCAACTTAGCTTATAGATAATACCTTAATGTTAATTGAGTATAAATTTTTAATTCTTGAACTTGGACACTAGCCTTTGTCACCCTAGGAATAATGTTATACATGACTAGTTACTAAGTCCGTATCTAAGTGCCATGCTTAACCTCGCTCAGATGCATTGACATGTGGGCATTAATTTTCCCCGACAACTTTTAAAACTCAAAATTGGATTTAGGCAGTCAAGGCTGGAGCCTGCCTGGTCTGTTGAAAAGATAAAGAGATTTCAAAATAGAAAACCTGAAAACTTGTTTTAGATTTGGGCGGCTAGAAAGCGTGGTGGATGTGTAAAAGAGTACGCCAGATGGGTATGGGGAAGAACCGCCAAGTCGATTAAGGACTGGTTCCTATGATGACCTCTCGTGCACTAACAGTGCCACCAAAAGTCTACCATGTATATAACCTGACTCACTAATTTGCTTCGCTTAGCGCTACTTCATCATCCCCGCATGTGGCATGCATATAGTCTTAGTTGGCATCCACCGGAGGTAGTGCGGCTATAGTGCATTAGGAAACCACTACGACGCATTAGGGTGCCTTTGGGTTATCACCTACGGTGGGGGCATTGTAAAGGCCATATGATCTTTTTCTTAGTCTCACGCCTACGGTAGCATGCTTATATTATAAGACAACCGTTGTCGGGACCTTGAATATGCAACTCCGGGACCCTCTGTGTATTCTGAACTAGTCCCATGATTAGTAGCTAGCTCACACAGTTGCAACATCGATAACATCATATCAATACAACAAGATAGCTAATGAAGCAGACAAATTAATATTACTTAGTAGCAAAGGACCTTATGGTCAAGTTTTACAGAGTTTTCCACGCAGGGCTTAACGATAACAGAGTAAACTGCAGTGGAGAATAAACAAATTCGTGGTAGCCATACGACATGCCCACAGGCAATCGAGTGGAGAATGCATCCTAGTTCGCATAGTCTTCAAAGTATCCATCAAAAACCTCTGTATTCCCTGGTTCTTCCTCTGTGACTATTCAACAATGGCGCAAAGCCGTGAGTACTTTAAAGTACTCAGCAAGTCGTAGGGAAATATATGCAAATAGTATTCATGCAAGGCTTGACAAGGATAGCTTTATGGCTATTTTGTAGAAAGCAGTATTGATAGTAAATACAATAATTAGATTGAAAAACATAATTTAAAAGATTAATACATAGGTAAACAAGTTTCTTTGAAACAACTAGTGAACACCTTGTTCACTTCCCAACCATCAACCAACATCCACATGGCTTTCCAACCAAACCATTCCAACACATTTGAGAAAATCTACCCCTTGTGTGAAATCATCAGGCATTGTCCATAACTGGGGACACGACTATTCGAATAGTTTTATACTCTGTAGAGGTTGTACAGCTTTACCAACAAGATATGGCTTCTTTAGTTTGTTTGGCATCCGTCGATACCACCGCTCACTACCTTAGGCAAGTAGTCTAGAGCACGCGTCAAGTCCTTTACAAAGTTCTGTTTTGACCGGTTCGCTCGCTAAGGTTTCACCGTCCCGGCCCCCTCTTGCGCTAATTCATCCACCAAAACAGAACCAAATCAAAACATTGCTAATTAGTTGGTCAGGTCTACCGCATAATAGACTTGTGGTCGTACGGTATGGCCCAAATCAATGGCGCACAAAGTTAAGTCCTTAGAGACTACTCAGGTGAGGCAACCACATCCCAATTTCATCCCCTTTATTGCACGATCACCGCCTGAGTATGAAATCATTTTCTATTCAACCCGACCAAATGGCAACCCTTGCCATGACACAACAAATTTTGTTAATAGTGGCCATGCCACAATTTCATATTTCATTTAATCAAATTCAATCATTCTTTGAGTATGTGATCATGAATCCCATCGTGACTAAGCATGACTAAACATAATATGATACCCATGTTGGTAGTACAATAATATCCAACTAATAATTAACCATCCTATGGTGTCCAAAGATTTATGTCATTCAAGGGTACATGCCAATAGCAATCATCCAAGGAGACATAATGACAATTTAGTCATTTAACTATTCCCAAAAGAATTTATTATAAACTTAGCAATGCATGTTGATATGAAACAATATAATTTTATAAAATGGGTTCAATATGATCAAAGGTCTCGACTTGCCTCCATTGAAGGCTTGAGACGCTTTACAGACGGTTCTGTGAATTATTTGGGAATCTTTGGGATCTACACGCGAAAAAGAACCAAATAAATACAACAAATGCAAATAAAATCCAAAAATTATCAAATTAGTATCAATAAGAAGAGGCTGAATTTAGATGAATTTAGAAACAAGAATTGATGAAATCAGATTTCAGATGAAGGAGAACGAATATCCAAAGTTTGCCTTCACATGAAATATAGAAAATCATCGGACATAAATAGTGTCGGCTTTGGCAAAAATGATGGTGCAAGCGAGGGAAAGGGAGGGGCAGTTGGCAAACTAGCAAAATGGAATCCTAGGAGTGAGATGATCCAATGGTGGTGGTCACGTCGCGGTGGAGGTCGATCTTGAGCTGCATGTGTGAAACGATGTCGGGGCGCAAGGAAGCGGCAGTGCTCAGCGATGGTTGGCGAAGGCAAGGAAAACGATGTAGAACATCATGAGGAGAATCTAACGGTGGTGGTGATGATGTCGGGGATCAAAGATGATCTTTGAAAATGACGATAGAAGGTGGTTCGTACGCCGTAAAATTTTTGGTTGTGGCGAGAGAGAGGCGAATTCGAGGGATAGGAAGAGTGTTGGAATTAATATTGAGAGAGTAGTGGAGTTCTTGGTCAAGTCTATTAGCTTGCGCGGTTGGAGGCCCATTATCTAGTCGTGTTAGTGGTCGAGTAGTTAGGATCATGGCTTGAGTTAATTGCGGCGGTGTGGCGCATGCATTGACTTAGTTGGGCTCCAACCATGAGTTCTGGATGTGGGCGTGAGCACTACTCGGGGAGGAATGCTAGTATTGCGTGAGTGTGTGTATATATCCGTGTCTTGATGTTTGGTTGAAAAAGCGGTGAGAAGAAAATGTAGTCCAAGTCAGATGCGTGTGTCTCTTCTCCTTCCTTTGTTCTCTGTGTGTGATTGTGTTTCTGTGTGAGAGCCAACAAGAGAAACATAAGTAAAGAGAGGAAAACAATGTGGATATCATGTGGATATGCTTATGATCTTAGGATGATGAAACAATTGGCAATGGTGCTTTTGGTTTGAAGTTTCAAGTGTTTTCGACAAAGTTTCAGATCTGTCAGGTCAGCGGCGGTCTGACCGGCTTTTGTGCCGATTGAAAATGTTAGTTATGAATTGATTTTGGGATAGGTCATATCCATATTTGTTAATGCATATGTGTTGCATATTGCATGTTTTGGCTAACGTGGGTCAAGTTGTGAAGAACTTGTTCCCGGATTCGTGTTTGCTTGTCTATTGTTGTGCAGGTGGCTTGAAGGTCAATGACAGTCAACGGCGAGAAAGATCGGGACTAAGCTTGGAGAGCTGAGGTCCAGAACGATCAAGGATGTCGGGTGAGGTCAATGAATTCAAGCATGGCGCAGAATGGATAAGGATGACCGAACGGGCAGTTCGGTGCGACTGGTTGGATCAAGCGGCACGGGAGTCGTTGCAAGTGCTCAGTGGTGCCGGTGGGATCCGGACGGGAGAGACTTGACAACATGCAGCCGTTGATCAACCTACACGTGGCAAAGCATGGGATGTGTTTCGCGCAGTTCGGACTCGGTCTTCGGAAAAGATCGAGAAGGGGTATTTTGGTAATTTTACCAAATACCATCTTGGTGACCTTTTGGCTAAACCACGGCATGGGACGGCGCAAAGGAAGTGGTTTAGGTCAAGAGAATTGAAGATGGCACTTTAATATGCGTACGTGTGTGTTCCGTTGATGTTGGGCCTTAACGGAAGCCCATTAGGTTTGTAGGGTTAGAGGCTGCCCTATAAAAGGAGCTGAGATGGGACATCTTAGGGTTGCGCTTTGGGAGCCATTGTGGCTGCGCCTGTTGCCCAGAAAAACAAAGCCCGTGGCGGCACTGCTGAGAGAAAAAAGAGGAGCTTTTGTTGGCGGCGCCCCCCAAAAATTGTGAGCCTGTAGCGCCCATGTTGCGGCGGCTGTTCCCTAGCAGAGCATAGGAACTCTGGCGGTGCCTGCCGTAAATTGCCGTTTTCTGTGAATGAATTGATTCTGGCAGATGTTGTTTTTTCTTGTCCATTGATTTGTGATCCGTTTCTTTGCCTTGAGTTTGGTTCTTTTACTAGCTTTGGCTGCCTTCATTGATTCATATGGATCCTGTTTTAAATGGTTGTGCCAGTGAAAAAGGAGCTGGCGGTGGCTCTCTGTCCAGCCCGGATCGCTAGCTAAATCCGGAGAAAAAAACAACGGGTGGTGGCGGCTGTTTGGCCGGGCAGAAAAAGCTTCCGTGGCTGTAAGCACCATTAAAATCGAAACTGTCGTCGGCTTGTTCCTCGTGAAATCGATGAGTTAACGCCGACGGCCTGTGTTTGCTGTTGATTTTTTATTGCCGTGCCTTGAGTCATGCATGAATCTTGTACTTGATCTGAAGTTCTTGGCGGCGTTGGCTTGCAGCTTCTCGGGTAGACAGAGATTCCAAGATGTGTGGTTTGCTGCTTTAGGGTGTTTACTGCTTGGATGCTATCAATGATCGGACCAAGCTCGGTTTCTAGTGCCGCGTTTTCTTTGTTTGAAGTTTGTTTATTTTGGCTGCCATAAATGATGGGAGTGAGGTGTTAGTTATTGCTGACGCTTTCAGATCAGATTTGATTAAAGCTTTTCTGCAGTTTTTCTTCTTGCTTGTTGCAACCGAATCCTTTGCTTTGACAAAGATCGTAGTCTCGGGAAAATGAGGAGCCTGGCGATGGCTTGTAGTGCCCAACCGGACTCCTGTGGCTGCTGTCCCTTGGTAGGAAAGAGGATTCGCCACTGTTTGATTTTATGTTGCAAGATCTCCATTATTTGGCTGCCATCTGTGATTATTTTATTGCTGTCGGCTTGGTTCTTGCGGGTTGAGGCAGCATGTGTGTGACGGTCACAGCGACTTGATTGCAGTGTCAAAGAGATGTGCGCAGCTTTGAGTTTGTTTATTGCCTTGACCGAAGTCCTCTGCTTGCTTGTTTGGCTCTGTGAGGCTGTTACTGTTCATCTCATATATACTGCAAGCTAGTTATTCCTTGTGCATCTTCCTTTGCGGTTGTGAGACGTTTTTGTGCATCTTCCTTTGCGGTTGTGAGACGTTTTTGTCTTTTGGCTTCGGGGTTTGATCAGATTCAACACAGGATCCGCTGTGCCTATATACAGATCTTCATAGCTTTTATAGCTATTGGAGTGAAAGTAGTGTTGAGTTCGATCGAGGTGAAAAATAGAGAAAGAGTCTATTCACCCCCCCCCCCCTCTAGTCGCCTTTCCGGTCCTACAAACAAGGTGAGTGTTTTTTCATGTGCGTGTGAGGGGAATCGGTGAGTGATTTCCAACAAAGAGGAAGTCGAGGGCACGCCGCGATGCCGTCGGCTCAGAAATGATTGACCGAGGAGGGAGAACGGAGGTGATGAAGCCTGCTGCATGAGTAGGTTAGTGCATGAGTTGGAGTCCTACGTGTTATCTAGTTGTTGAATGTTGTTGAGGAGCCATGCATTAGCTAGTAGTGGTTTGACAAAAGGTCTAAGTTAGCTACATCTTGCATGGATGTGTGATGCGTGGGAGCTGCTGGCTTGGTTTTACAGGAGAGGATGCGATGCAAGGGGAGCTAGTCTTTGGGCATGGAGCAGAGCAAGACAAAGGGGAGCTCGGCATGGGAGAAGGAATGGAGGAGCTGCTAGTTTTCGGTTGGGGAGAGCATGGAGGAGGGGAAGGGAGAGGAGCGGCTGGAGGTGCTTCGGTTTGGTTGGGACCTGGGAGGGGAGAAGAAGAGAGAGGGGAGGAATGAGAAGGAGCACCTTGGAAGAAAGAGCATGCAGCGACAATGGAGCTTTGGTGCTTGCGTGCTAGCAGCGAAGAGCAGCACGGGAGGTGGCGTGGGGTGGCAATGGAAGAGAGGAAGAGGGAGGCTGTTGGTGGGAAGAGCATGCAGCGGCAATGGAGCTTTGGTGCTTGCGTGCTGGCAGCGGAGAGCACCACGAGAGGTGGCGTGGGGTGGAATTTGTTGGAAAATAAGCTTGACTCGGATCCACTAATGCATAACTAGGACCAAAACAACCAGGACGTGCTGAACTACACGATTACAAAACAAACAAATGCACACAGTTGAATAAACCTTCAGAATTGGTCTGACGAGAACCAACCGAAAGCAGAATCAGTCCACCATGACTGACCCAAATAAGCTGCCATAGTCAGTCCGAGTTAAGCTTATTTTCCAACATACTCCCCCTTAAGCTTTACTCGGTTGAGCCAAGTGCTCCATTCCTAGCAACTCAAGCATCTCGGCAAACCTGATCCTTCCCAGTGCTTTTGTGAGAACATCTGCATGTTGTTCATCAGTGCACACATACTCAACTACAATCTACCCCTTCTCAACACATTCACGAATAAAATGGAGTCATGTATCTATGTGTTTGCTCTGTCCATGAAAGACAGGGTTCTTCATGAGAGCTATGGCAGACTTGTTGTCAACTCGAAGTATCACTGGTTCTGCAATCTGTCTAGTGGTCTCACTCAGCAAATTCTTCAACCAAATTCCTTGACAGGATGTTGTGGTTGCTGCCATAAATTTGGCTTCGTACGAGTATAGTGCTACACTCCTATGCTTCTAAGAGTTCCAAGCAATCAAGCTTCCATCAAGATAGAAGACCATTCCACTTGTGTTCTTTCTATCATCCAAGTCACCCGCCAGGTCACTGTCAGTATAGCCAACTATCTTTTCAGTTCTTCTACCCCTCTTGTAGGTCAGTCCCAAATCCAAGGTACCTTTTATATACCTCAAAATCTGTTTGATTGTCTGAAAATGAATAGTGGTAGGTCTTTCCATGTACACCTTACAATCATAACAGAGTATGCAAGATCTGTCTGGGTGTGTAGCAGGTACATTAAGCTTCCAATCAAGCTTCTAAATTCGGTTGCATCAACCGGCAGTCCATCAGGATCCTTCCCAAGTTTTAGTTTTGGTTCCATGGGATATCTGCATGGATTGCAATCACCCATTCTGGAGAGATCCAAAATCTTTCTTGCATAAGCAGTTTGCTTGAGTGTGATGTTGTGCTTCTTTTGTTCAACTTCAATGCCAAGATAGAATGAGAGAAGGCCAAGATCACTCATTTCAAAATATTTTAGCATTTGTGCCTTGAAATGTTCAATCACAAGCTTGCAAGTCCTAGTCACAATCATGTCATCCACATACACTCCAACTATGAGGCTCTCCTGGCCAGCATTTCTTATGTACACAGCTTGCTCATGTGTACATCTGACAAAGCCAATTGCTTTTAGACTTTTGTCCAATTTAGTGTTCCATGCTCTTGGGAGCCTAACGAAGTCCATATAGAGCTTTTGTGAGTTTGTACACCATGTGTTCTTGTCCTTTCTTCACAAAACCTTCTGGTTGAGTGACATAAACCTCTTCTTGGAGTTCACCGTGTAAGAAGGCTAACTTGACATCTAGATGATGAACCTCCCAACCTTGATGAGCTGAAAGGGCAAGCAACATCCTCACAGTTTCCATTCTGGCCACAGGAGAAAATACCTCCTCAAAGTCAATCCCTTGTCGTTGCACATAACCCTTAGCAACTAATCTTGCTTTGTGCTTGACAATATTTCCCTCTGAATCTTTCTTGAGTTTGTAAACCCATTTTGGCCAATGGATTTGCGTCCAGAAGGTAAATCTGTGAGCTTCCAAGTCTTGTTCCTTTCAATAGCATCAATTTCTTGCTTCATGGCCTCTTGCCAATTTCCCTCTTTGGCAGCTCGGTGGTAGGAAGTAGGCTCCTCAGCATCAGCAAGATTCAACTCCTCCTCGAGTTCAACTTCACTGGTTTTGCTATAAATGTCCCTGAGGGACCAAAACCATCCAGGACCACTCTCAGTAGCCGGCGATGCTTCTTGTGAGCGAAACTCTGAAGTACTGACTAGAGTAACTGGTGAAACAGGAGATAGAATTGGTGACTCTGCGGTGGTCGTGTGACTTTGCATTTGGGGAGAGGGTGAGCATGTCACTTCCTATGGCTCACCTATTTCTGGTTCCACTTCACTCTCTGTTGTCTGATCTTCAACAGTGAAAGTCACCCAGCTTTGCTTGTCCTCTTGGTTACTCTCTTCCCTTTCCCACTTCCGTTTTTCCTCAAAAACTACATCTCGGCTCACACAAATTTTGTTGCCCCTGGGATCAAAGTGACGATGTGCCTTGCTTCCTTCCTCTACTCCCAAATACAGCACCTTCTTGCTACGGTCGTCAAGTTTCTTTGCATGCGGTTCAACCACCTTCACATGTGCTGTGCACCCGAAGACTCTCAGGTACTTCAGATTTGTTTTTTTTTCAAACCATGCTTCATAAGGTGTGCAATCACTCAATGCTTTTGTGGTCAAACGATTGAGCAAGTACACTGCGTGTCTGATGGCCTCTCCCCACATCTTCCCGGGCACCTCCATGCTCTTAAGTAGGCTTCTTGTTGTGCTCATCACCGTCTGATTTCTTCGTTCTACCACTCCATTCTGTTGAGGGGAATAAGGTGCAGTGAGATGCCGAGTAATGCCTTCCTCTTCACACAAACTTGAGAACAGTTTGGACAGGAACTCTCCCCCTTGATCTATTATCGAGTCATGATCTTGTGATTTGAGCCCTTTTGATCCATGACTTTAAACTTCTTGAAAGCAAAGAAAAGCATCATCTTTGCCTCTAATCACATACACCCACATATATCGGCTAAAATCATCAACAATTAGCAGGAAGTATCTGTTTCCAGCAATTGTAGGAGGACTGATTGGACCACATAAGTCAGCATGAACCAGCTGCAGTGGGCTATCTGCTCTAAAATTTGCTTGGAGAGGGAATGGGAGCTGGTTCTGCTTTGCAATCATACAAGCTTCACATATCTCATTTGGATGGATGATTGTTGGCAGTCCAGTGACCATGTGCTTCTCGACCATGACCTTTAGTGCCTAAAAATTGATGTGTCCAAGCCTTGCATGCCACATCCATACTGGATCATCAAGTCTTGCCAACAAGCAGATAGGTTCAACTGTTTCAATATGCAGCTTGTATAACTTGTTTGTAGTACACTTCACTTTCATCAAAAGTGTCCCATTCTTGTTAAACACCTTCAAATGTGTTCCAGCTAGCACTATCTCACTTCCATCATCAGCCATTTGACCAAGACTAATGATGTTATTCCTCAAACTAGGAATATAAAACACCTTTGGGAGTATGAGTTGATCTCCATTCTTGCACTTGAACAATATGGAGCCTTTTCCCTTGATCTCCACAGCTGAGCCATCACCAAACTTGACAAGACCCGTAATGTTTTCATCTAGTTCCATGAACTCCCTCGGTGCCCAGTCATGTGATTACTAGCACCGTTATCCAGATACCACACATCTGGGTTTACCTTGGTCTCCTCTGTTCTACAGAACTTCGGAACATGATGTTCCTCATTTAGCAGGGCTACCTCTTGGGAGTCAGCAGCACAAACTGACAACAGCAAGGCAGTTTCTTCTTCTTCTTGAGTGCAGGTCAGGTTCGCCTCCTGACGTTCCCGTCGTGGCTTGCGGCAGTCAGATACATAATGCCCAAACACATCACATTTAAAACACTTGATGTGACTCTTGTCTTTACCTTTGCTGGTGCCATCCTGACGCAATGCAGCAGAACCACCACAGCCTTGTCTATCGCGGCCTCTCCCTCTGCCGCTTCCTTTACTACCGGCACTATGGCCTTTGTTGCCTGATAAAGAATCCCTGCCGCCAACCTTCTGTCGTGCCTGCCACTCGGTGTGAGTGAGCAGGAATTGCCCCTCGCTGGTTCTGCCACTCCGTTTCTGAGTACACTCCTTCTACACCTTGAGACAACCAATTGCCTCATCAAATGGCATTTCATCTACATCAGAGAACTGTTCAATTGTAGCAACAACCTGCAGGTACTTGTCAGGCACCGAATCAAGCAGTTTCTTGACAAGAGCATCATCCTCCAGAGATTTCCCAAGTCCACTGAATTTACTTGCCAACGCACTGATTTTGCTTGCAAATTCATCGATGGACTCAGTCTCCTTCATTCGTAAAGCCTTGAAGTCGCTCTTCAAGGTTTGAATTCTTGCCTTCTTCACCCGATTAGCACCAAGGTACCAGGTCTTAAGACTCTCCCATGCCTCCTTTGTCATCTTCTTCTTCGCGATTTGCAGCAGCACTTCCTCAGGCACGACTTGAAAGATGCACGCAAGCGCCATCTTGTCTTTCTTCCTCTCCACGGTCTCTCTGGCCATGGGTTCAATGGCGTCCTAGACCCCCTGGGCTTCCATGAAGACCTCCATCTTGATTGCCCAAGTGGAGTAATTTGAGGAAGACAACATTGGGTAATGCAATGAGACATTACCTTCCTTAGCCGCCTGATGTGTAGAGATCGCCATGGGTTTGAACTTTAGGAATTTGGGCATGAACCGGCTCTGATACCAAGTATTGGTTTCATGCCAAAGATCGCTGCACACCCTTGAAGAAAATTCAAGAGATTGCTCAAGAATTCACTCACTCGGGAGGTGGACTGAGCAGAACACAAGAAAGCACACAGTCAAGAGACTCTGGACACAACACTCTATTGAATAACTAAATATTGCCAGACAGGGCACAGTACAAAGAGAAACTAAACTCTGAACATCTTTAGAGAAAGACCAACTAACATGCGCAGCTCACGCCACAACCGACGTGATCCGCTTGACAAGGATCCACTAACGCATAACTAAGACCAAAACAACCAGGACATGCTGAACTACATGATTACAAAACAAACAAACGCACACAACTGAAAAAAAAACCTTTAGAACTGGTGCAGCGGGAACCAATGAAGAGAATCGATCACCGTGACTGACCCAAATTAGCTGTCATAGTCAGTCCGAGTTAAGCTTATTTTCCAACAGCAGTGGAGGAGAGGAAGAGGGAAGCTGCAGTGGGGAAGGAGATGAACTGGAGGAGGGAGCAGCACTAGGAGCAATGGAGCTCACGACGGTTTATATGGGAGGAAGGAGCTCTTGGATTGCCGACTGGAGAAGCAAGGAGGCTGGCGATCGGCATGGGGCGCCATGGCTGAGGGCAAAGAAAGATGGGGAGGGATGGGGCGCTTGGGGCAGAAGCATGGCGCAGGGATGGGCGACGTCGTGGGTGCGGCATAGGGGTGGCAGCGGTGTGGTCAAGGCATGGGTGGAGAGAGGGAGATGTCGGGATGGGGAGGAGCTATGGGCATGCTGGGCAACAGAGGCAAGGCACCAGGATGGGAGCTGGACATGGGGGGACAGAGGGAGCTACCGAGATGGGGGAGGCTGGTCTTTGGGCTTCTTGGCAACATGCGAGTGAGCAGCAGAACCGCATGGGGTGGCAGGGGCGACGTGGGGATGGATAGGGCAGCAAGGGGGGTGCAGGCAGCCTGGGGATGGGCGGCAAGTCATGGAGGAGCTGACGGCATGGGAGAAAAGGGAGGCAGCAAGGGGAAAATGGGTGGTGGCGGCGCATGGGGAGATGCTTTCTAGGTATGGCAGCAACAGTTGGAGAAAATGGCAGCATGGGGAGGGGGTAGCATGGGGGAGAGAGGGATGGGGTGGTGGAGGAAGGGACGGGGATGGCAAGGCAGGGCATGGGTGGTGGCGTGGGGAGAAGATCAGTGGTGCAGGGCATGGCGTTGAAAAATGGCATGGCGAGCAAGTCCTTCGGGAGGAAGAAGACAGTGAGCAGGAAACTAGAAAGAGAAGACAGAGAAAGGAAGAAGAAAAGGGAATAAAGAAAAAATCCAAAAATTCCAAGAAAATTTTATAAAATACTTTGGAACTTTAATAGATCAAATAAAATAGTTTTGGATTTTTTGAAGTTTATTTTAACCCTTTAAAATATTTTTCCTTGAGTAAATTCAATTTAAGCTTTAAATTAAACCAATAAAATGCAAATGATTATTTTTATTTTCAAAGTTTCAAAAGAAGTCACCAATTTAAATTAAAATATTTAAATTAAATTTTACAACAAATAAAATAATTTTTGGGAAGCAGAAAAGAAATAAAACATATCGGGTTGCAAGAAACAACACCGACTTGAATTAAATCCAAGAAAACCGGAAAATCCAATAAACTCATTTTGAATTTAATTAAGGTTTGATTTAATCATTTAAATGTTTTTCACTTTGAAATTTTAATTTAAGCTTTACATTTATTCAATGAAATGCAAATGGTTTGTTTTATTTCCAAAACTTTTAAAAGAACTCTGAAATATGGGTAAGCGGAAAAGAAATAATATGAACTCCACGGAAAAACAACCAGGTCTTAGAAAAAGGAATTCCAAGATAAAACTAGAAAATCAAATAAGATGATTTTTATTTAATTGAAGTTTGATTTACTCACATTAAATTTGTTTTTAATTTCTAAAATTTCAAATTAAGCTTTAACAATTCGGGAAAAATCAAACGGTTATTTTTATTTTGAAAATTTCAAAACTCGAAAATTGGGATGTTACAACCATCTCTTGTGGGTAAAGTTGTGCAACCTTTGTAGAGTGTAAAACTATCCAGGATAACCGTGTCCACGGTCATGGGTGATGCTGAGAATTTGCTTGATTAGATTTTGATTTTACATAATGATTTGTGGGTGGAATAAAAACCGAGTGGGAGCTTAGGGATTTGATTTGTTCTGGTGATAGCCAGTGGAAGGTGTCGGGTGTGTGCAACCGCGAGATATGCAAGAGGAATGCGAGTTGGGATTGGCAGTTGGATGCAAATGCAGGATTAGCGGGGAATCTGCTTTGGAATTGACAGGGGAATCACTACGATGCAAAACCTCATCACGCAGCGGTTCGTAACCGTCATCACGCAACGGTTTCGAACCGTCTAAATTTGTTCGTCTATGATAACAGGCGGTTATCACAAACGGTTCAAAACCGTCTGTGATACTGACTATGTGGATGTCATGAGGACATTGTGGATGTCATGTGGACATGCTCATGATCTTAGGTGATGAGACAATTGGTAATTGCTTTGAAAGTTTGTTGAAATTTGGAGTTTTCAGCAAGTGTCAGAAAAATCGGTAGTACCGGCGTTGAAGCTGCGGTACTACCGGTGTGCAATGACCGCTTGTGAGTTGCGGTATTACCGCGAGTCCTTAGTCTCATTGGTTTTCTTGTGGCGTCCGTCGAGATCGGACGGCCCGTGATGAAAGGGCTTTTGTTCGAGGCTTTTGAGCGTTTAAGTGGAAGCGGTAGTACGCTATACCGCAAGGTAAATGGCGGTTGCGATTTTCGGAGAAGTTGTCTTTGGAGTGTGGATTTTCTCTGGGCGGTCGTCATCGCTTTGGTTGCCGGTAGTACCGATGGCGGAATGACCGCTGTGTGCGGTATGGATTTTCGGAGGAGTTGTGTTTGGAGTTTTGGGATTTCTCGAGTGCGGTATGACCGCAGTGCTTTAATGGTATGACGCGCGGCGGTAATCTGGGGAATGTGTGTGTAGTACCGCTTTTGGAATGAATTGAGTGAATGTTGTTTCAATTGGAAAATTGATTTTGGGTTAGGTCAAGTTCATGTTCATCAGTGCATATGTGTTGCATGATGCATGTTTTGGCTAACGTGGGTCAAGTTGTGAAGAACTTGTTCCCGGAAATGGTTTCTTGGTCTATTGCTGTGCAGGTTGCTTGCAGGTCTATGACGGTCAACGGCGAGGTGGATCGGGACTAAGCTTGGAGAGCTGATGTCCAGAACGATCAAGGATGCCGGGTGAGGTCAGAGGACTCAAGCGGGAGCTTGAGATGGACAAGGGTGACCAAACAGGCAGTTCGGTGCGACTGGTTGGATCAAGCGGCACAGGAGTTGGTGCAAGTGCTATGGTGCCGGGGGAATCCGGACGGGAGAGACTTGACGACATGGAGCCGTTGATCAACCTACACGTGGCGAAGCATGGGATTGCTTCACGATCTGTGGACTCGGTCTTTTGGAGAAGGATCGAGAAGGGGTATTTTGGTAATATCACCAAATACCGCCTTGGTGACCTTTTGCCTAAACCGCGACGCGGGTCGGCGCATGATGAAGCGGTTTAGGTCAATCGATGATGAAGACGGTGCTTTGATATACGTGCGTGTGTTAACCCATTGTGTGTTAGGGTTTAATGGGTGCCCTAATGGAATATTCCTAGATGCTAGTCTCCATATAAATAGAGGGGTGTGGGCTGGCTGGGTCTTTGTCTTTCTTTGGAGAGGAGCCGCCAGAGCCAACCCCATTTGTTGTGCCATATTTTGGTTTTAGGGTTTTGAGGAGAAAAGAGGAGAGCTAGGTTCTAGGGTTTGGATTGAGAGTGTGCTCACGTGGTGAGCTTTATCCTCCTAGATTGGAGTGGGCGTAAACAAGAATCATCCATCTATCTCAATCAATCCAACCAGTTTGCTCAAGATCATCCTTTGTGTTCTTATTGTTTATTTCTTTGTTTTGGGGCTTTCTTGATCTGTGAGTTTTCTCTTGTGCTCTTCTTGTGCTTTGGCTTCTTTGTGACTTGTGGGTATGCATCGATTCCATATTGTTGATCATCCACCCACGAGCAAGTCTCAAATCTTATGAATCTCAGTTTTCAGATTTGGCACAGTTCTTGAACATACTTCTCTCAAACTGAAAAAGGCAGGAACCTTGACATGGATCTCTGCGATCTTTGATTGGAATAGGTTCCTAATAGCTTAGAGAAGTTGTGTTTCAAGTTTAGCGAGTTTGCCCTTGTAGATCAAAAGTTGTGCCAATTTTAGATTTGGTTTTTAAATTGTCGGGACGAACTCTAGGACAATTGGTAGTACCTTTTATTTGCTGCATGTAGTACCTCGGTCTTGTAGTACCTTTTATTTGCCTACGGTAGTACCTCAGTGCGGTAGTACCTTTCATTTGCTTGCGGTAGTACCTCAGTGAGGTAGTACCTTTCATTTGCCTGTGGTAGTACCTCGGTCTTGGTATTACCTTTCATTTACTGCTAGTAGTACCGCTTTACAATGAGGTAATACTGTTTTCCCTGATTTTGCAGCTCTTCCTCGGTTTTGCTTCTTGCTCTTTGGGGGTTAGGAGAGGGTTCAACACAAGACTTGCCTTGTGCTTAAGCATTCATCTTCATAGCTCGATAGCTATTGGAGTGATTATGAGTTGAATCCATTCTTTGTGAAAAAGATTAGGTGCTCCTATTCACCCCCTCTAGTCGCTGCTTCGGTCCTACAAGTGGTATCGAGCCAAGTTTGCTCTTTTGTGATCTTAAGCGATCTTTGAGCATGGCGACTAGTGTGCCAACTTGTGGCGCTTCTTTGCATCTTATCGTAGTTCTTTTGCCGTTGATGTTCGTCGTGACGAGAGGCTTGAACATACGATTTTTTGGATGTCTATTAAGGAGCGATTCACCTACGATATTTGTGGCTATCTCTTTCGTTTTGATTGTCCTAGTTTCAGGGATGAGTCACTTTTAGAGCCCGAGGAGAAGAAGTCCAGTGGCATATGTGCAGCAGCGATTGAGGATGAGAATGATGAAGAGCATTTTGAGGATGATCATGATGACTCTTCCGAGGACGATCCCCTACTCGAGCTAAGCAAGGTGAGCAAAGAAAAACTTGAAAATGTTTTATTTTCATATGATCTTAAACTGCTTGCTCTTAGGAAGAAAGTAAAATTGTTAGAAAAAGAGAAGGGTGATTTGTCTCATGAGCTCTCCAAATTGAAAACCTCCATGAATGCTTATGATTCCTTGCTTTTAGACATGGAGAACTTGAATAATTCACTTGCATGCCTAAAAGTTGAAAATGAATTATTGAAATTAAATGCTTCTATGCCATGTGATTCTTGTGTTGCCTTACATGATGAGCTTGATAATGCTAAGTTAGAAATAGGCAATCTTAGATCTATGGCTAGAAATGATTGTGAATCTTGTGTAGGCATGCTTGCTGATTTTGAGAAGTTGAAATTGGCTAATACCTTTCACCTTGAGCAATTAGAGAATGCTAGGGCTGAAATTATTGAAATTGAAGCTAGGCCTTGTAGCATGTGCTTTGAATATGAAAAATTGCTTAAGGATGGTTTAGTCTCTTGCAAGAATTGTGCTTGTCTAGAAACTAAAATTGATGCTTTGAACTGCATGCTTAATTCAAAAGCATTATTAAATTCTTGCATATCTTGCATTTCTTTGAAGAGCGAAATTGAGTCTTTGTGTGATGATATGAGCGCCAAATCATGTGACTCTTGTATTTGCCTTCACTCCGAGATTGATGTTCTCAAGATTTCTTTTGCTTCTTTGCACTTTCGAGTTGGAGTCTTTTTGTGCTAAGCGTGAGTCACTTGATGTTGGTTTTTGTGGCATCGCTTTGGATAGCTCTTCTTTGGTGAGTTCGACTTTTTGGACTCTTCTTGTGTTGTCCAACAGTTTCAAAAGACAAATGTGCTTCTTTCTCAAATGGTACTAAATCTTCAAAAGAGAAGTACCATTGCACATTTTGTAAGAAGAATGGACACACTTTTGAGTTTTGTTTTCGCCGAAACGAAATATGAGCATCGAGTGCGTCGTCGTACCTCAAGGAACACACATAGTCTTTCTCATGGCATGTGTGTGTCTAGTGTCGATACGAGGACGAGTCATGATGCTAGTTCTTCCAGGACTTCTTCTTTGAGCCATAATGGTGCTTCGTCCTCTCGGACCGTGTCTCTTAGTAGACCTTTACACCATTACTCATTTTGTGGGAAGAATAGACATCATGTGGATTTCTGTTTTCGGCGTGCAAAACATTTGCGTCGAGCTCATGCGTCTAAGTCTCCTAGTGGGCATAGTCTTTCTCATGACATGCACACTAAAGAGCCTAGCACGAAGACTCGATTTGTTGATGGCTTCTTTGACACCTTTTCTAGTGGTGTCGGACAGCACTGTGGACATGGTTTGCATGGTTTTGGTTTTGGTCCACGAGCTGCCACGAGGCAGGATTTCCGCCATTTTCCAAGAGGTGGACCTCGTTCTGTTCATCGAGGTACACACCCACGGCGAGGTTGTGTGAGTTTCTTTGATGCTTCTGTTGGTTCTCATCATGGTGCTTTCAAGCAAGGCCATCGCTGCTTTTCTAGAGATGGACCTCGTTTTCCTCTTCGAGTTGTCCACTCGCGGCGTGCCTCCAAGGATGGTGTTGGATCTTCTTGCATGGACCATCATTTGCATCATGCTAACTCACATAATGGTTCGACTGCCTCTAGTGGTGGTGTGTCCAAGGTTTGGGTTCCCAAGCATTTGCTCTCTAACCCTTCGAGATCCAAGACTTGGACACCTTGCTTTTCTCATGTGTAGGTACCGAGAACGCGAGTTGGAGAACATGGACTTAAAGATTCTGATCTTTTGCTTCATCACATGATCGGGACACTTGATGGTTCTCCACCTCAACGATGGCCTCCAAGAGGCATGTGCTTTCATGATTGGTGCTTTCACATGTTTGGTGAGCTATCTTATACCTTCATGCATTTACCTTCCTGATTACTCATACTTAGCATGTTGTGCTTGCTTTGTGCTCACTTGTACCTTATTGGCATGTGTCATTCCTTTGATATATTTCATCATGCCTTCATCTTGCTTGTATACCATGTATCTATTGTTGTTCTTTATTTCCATGGGTGTATGAGCCTAATTTTGTCATCATGAGCTTGTGTTGTCTTGTACCCTTATTATCTTGCTCATGATGATTCTTACTTATGTATCCATGTATTAGACTGTTGTTCATTACTTCCATGGGTATATAAGCTTGGTCTTGTCTTCATGAGCCTGTGCTATCTGTACATGATTTATCTTGCTCGTGTTGATTTTTGCTGCGTAACGACCCAATCCTAGGGCACCGGGAGGTCCTCCAAGACCTTACCGAAAGTCCATCGAGACCTCCCGGGGAGGTCCACAAAGGACCTCTCGAGCAGTCCACAAGACCTCCGGGAGGTCCAGCGGAGACCTCTGGAGGTTGCTGTGTGTGTCGGGTGGCCCATGTGTTTATTTTTCTATGTTTTGCTTCTTGGCTTGTAAGCTCTCTTGTAAACAACTCCTTTGGTTATTAATAAAGCTTGTGTTGTTGCTATGTTACCATTGGTGTTCTTTGTGAAGAGCTAGCCATGATCCTTGGGACTAGCTCGAGTTCACATAGAGGACCTTGGAGAGCTCCAGTCCTCCCCGACCACCCTCGGGTTGTGCGTGTGTGGTTACAGGGGTGGTCTCGATTCTCCACGACCTTTTCCGTGGGTCGCAGGAGGGTCCTAAGATGATCTCAAACCTCCACGCCTTCCCCTGGTCTGGCCGTGGGAGATCATTGGGGGTGCTCCTCGGCTCCTAAGACCTCCTCGGGCTTGTTCTCCTGGACTTCCAGGAGGTCCTGCTGGACCTCCTGGGAGGTCTTGGTGGACTGTTCGAGAGGTCCTTTGTGGACCTCCTGGGAGGTCCTGATGGACTTTCCAGAAGGTCTTGGAGGACCTCCCGGGTGCCCTAGGATTGGGTCGTTACATCCTGACGGTTAGGATCTCTTCAAGGAAGGTCTGGACAGTTGGGGTCCAGACAAGGGGGAGGTCCTAGAGAACACGAAGAGGTCCTGAAGGACATGGGAAGATCCAGCTAAACAAGAAGGAGGTCCCGAAGGACAAAAGAGGTTCAAAAGGATTGAAATGAAATTGCGGTCAAGATTTGGTCTAGGAGGTCCTTAGCGAGTGAGATCAACTCAGGGAAGGTCTCAACAGCTGGGATGAAATCAAGAGAGCTTTAACAATTTAGATCAAGGCAAAGGGAGGTCCAAAGGACACACAAGGGGGAGGTCTCATGGACAGGAGGTCCGAAAGACACACCCACAAGATGGTCCTGAGGACAGGACCCACAAAAGGCTAGTCTGACGTCGGATCTCACAAGGGGAGGTCGGCGGTCAAGATTGAAAGCCGGAGAGGTCTGACGATCAAGAAAATAAGCAAAGGAGATCTGGCGGCTCGAGAGATGATCAAGGAACATCTTAACGGTCTAGACCTACTCGGAGGAGGTGCAGGTGGTTAGGATGTGGTCAAGCAACAGGAGGTCCACAGACACAACCAGGGAGGAGGTTCTTTGGACAGAAAGTCCAACGACCTACTCACGGGAGGTCGAAGGTCAAGCTCAAATCGAAGGTGGAGATCGATGGCTAGGACCTCACAAGGAGATCCTAACGGTCACGATCGGCAAGGGAGGAGGTCCTAGAAAGCAGTAATACCGCGAGTTGGGGCGGTAATGCAGATTGCACTAGGAGGACTTTTCCAAAGAGAAGGTTTACTAAGGTCAAGGTGAAAAGGAGTCCAAGTGATCACCGAGGGGTTCACAAGAGCATAGAAGGAACTCAAGTAGTATGAGAGAAGACCTAGACCTTGAGGAGGTCTAAGCCAGAGAAGGAAATCCGGACCAGAGGAGGTCCAAATTTGAGCACAAGGATGGTTCGATAAGATGCAAAGAAGGTCTAATTGAACACGAGTGGGTTCAAGTGAATTACGGGGCGTTCCAGTGAGCATAGGGAAAACTCAAGCAAAAGACTTGAGGGGAGATCTAACATAAGAGTAGACCCAAACAAAGAATGAGGTCTATGATCAAAAAGAGATACAGACATCGAATAGATCAAGACAAAGAAAAGATCCGCACCATAGGTGAGGTCCAAGTGGTAAGGAGGTTTGGGCATACAAAAGGGGCTAATCATCCGGGAAGTCTAGACTTAGAAAAAGTTTGAACACAGGAAGGAGGTCTGAACCAAAGAGATTCAAACCAACAAAGAGATCCAGAGCGGCCCAACCCAAAGGGAAGGTGCGGACACGAGAGGATCGATCCAAGAGAGTACCCAAATAAAAAGGAAATGGTTTAAAGCCACAAGAATGATCTAGACCTCGGAGGAGGTCTAGCTACAAGGAAGCCTAAACCTCAAGAGGTCTAAACTACAAAAGAGAGATTAAGAGTGAGGTCTGACCCAAAGGTGGTGTGGACCAAAGAGGTAGACTAGACAAAAGGTCTCAATAGAGAGAAATTTCCAGGGGAGAGGAAAGACCCGAAAAGACAAGGAGGAGATAACAACAACAGAGGTCACACACGAGGGACTGTCTGGACATATAAGAATGTCCAAACGTAGTATAGAGGATAGGAAACCCTTATCAAGAGAAAGAGAGAGAGCTCTAGGGAGCTAGAGCAACACCAAAAGAACTAAGTTTTGGGATTAGTTGAAGTTTAATTAAGTCAATTTAAACTCTTCAAATTCTGAAAACTTCAGGTTAAGCTTGGAATTCGCATCAAAACCAAATGGTTCTTTTTATTTTGAAAATTTTCAAAAAGGCTCTGAAAATCAGAGCGTTACATGCTGTATGTATCCACATGTTCACCTGATATCCATGTTAGCATTCTTTATCCATGACTTGTTCTATAACATGCTTTATGCTTACTTGGTTATTGAGTCTTACTGTTAATTGTGGATGCATGAGTCTTGCCATAGCTTTCACTAGCATGCTTTACTTTTGACTGTGTATATGATGGGTGATATGCTATGTGCTTGTTTGCTTGCTCCTATGCCTTATTGTGGATTAAGGATAGTTTGAGCCTTATCATGTCTTGGATAGCATGTGCTGTAATTGTTTGTTTATCTTCATGCTCATGCTCTTAGTTGTTGATTATATGCTTTTATGAGCTTTGGATCATCTTTTGCTATCCTTGCTAGTCATGTGTCTTGGTCTTTTTTCTTGGATAATGTCTCACTAACTTGAGACCAAGGCATAGACTTTTTCTGTCTCTTTGGTGTAGTCTTTCAGCTGAGAAGAAGAACATGTGGTCCAACAAGTGTTATCACCTCAAGCTTTTGGTTCTTCTTCATTTGTGCCTTCAATGATAACTATCACTTCTCGGAGACGAAGGAATTTGAGATGAGGATGATGGGTGAGCGCAACTACCTTCTGAAGCTTCAAGGAATGGATCTTCATTCATCATGACTACATCTCACTGCCAAGCAGTGCGACTCAGGTTTGAGCTTCTATACCTTACTTTTATGTATGGTATCCCTAGTCTACCTTGCATACCATCTGGGTTGTGTCAGGTGTTGGGTTTGTTGGGTTCAAGGTAGATAGGAGGCTCTGTTCTAGCACGTGTCTTTTCTAGGCACTCTTCTTATCCCATGATTTGCTAGGATGCATTCTTCTCACAGCCTAGGTCGAGCTTGTCTCCCAATCACTAGTGTTAGCAGGTTTTTGAGTTGCCTGTAAGCTTTTTAGTGTTGGTGTTTCGCTCCCTAGCTTTTCGAGTTGCTTTCCCTAGAGATCTTGTGGTGTTTGAGGTCTTTGTGCTAGTTTTTGTGGAGTTCTTGGCACTTTTGGCAGATCTCCCCTCAAAGCTTTTTGACCCAACAAGGTTTGCCACCTTGAGATCTTGAGTAAGGGATAATTTATCCCTATGGGTTGGTTTGAGGGGAGTTGGTTCTTTTGAACTTTCTTAGTTCTTTCTCGAACATTTTACATTCATCTGAACTTTCCTTGTTCATTTGAACTTTTGTGGATCTTTTCTCGATACCTTCTTCAAGTGGTATCTTCTTTGGATCTTTTGATCCTTGTGATCTTTTTAGGCTTTTAAGTCTTTTGTGCATCTCATTGTATCATATTGCATACATATGGAAAATCCAAAAAGATGCATTGTTATATAAGCTTTACCGCTTCTTTCTTTTAATTAATGAAGCTTTGCTTATTACCCTCTTGAGCTTTAGTATTTCAATTCTTGCTCAAGATTGTGTCTAGTTCTTTGACTTGCTAGAATTATCATGCTTTTACATGTGCAGCAATGTCTTTGCTATTTGAGCTAGCATTTTAATATAACTTGAACTAAAAACTGCAATTTGTGGATCTTTTAGCTAGTTGCACAATTAGTGATCCTTTTGTGACATTGGCCCTGTCAAAATTGCTTTGTTAGCTCTGGAATCTAGTATTGAACATCTTTGAGCTTTCAGTTCTTTAAAGAATCTAAAATAGCCCTTGTGCAAAATGAAAAATGATCTCTTTTGTGCGAAAAAACTGATCTCACCAATTCTTTCTTATGAGACGGCTTGCCATTGTACTAGGCATGAACTCAGGGGGAGTTTTGGATGACCTAGACCACTCTCTTAAGCTTTTGTTGCTTGGGATGGTCGTAGTGAGGCTTGAGATCTAGCACATGGCTGAAAATGCAATTGTCAAATGTGGTTGAAGCTTAGGAAGAGATTGTGGATGGCTCCTAGTCCAGGATCTTCTTTACTAAGATAGACCTTTTATCTACTTGAATATTCATTGCAAATGAAAAACAATTGAAATTTGGGATTTGTGAGGACCCCGTTTTATTAGGCTTGTAATACTTAGTCATCTATTGACCCTAGCATCACAAACATAATAATCCGTGTCTTCGAGATATGTATACTTCCCAGAAATGCAGTATATACACCTCTTTACAAAATCATGCATCAAGTTCATACAAGACATAGAACCAAGCACGAACTAGAATAAAAGGCATACATAATATAGAGAGAGTCATTACAAAAGGAGAGGCCAACAGGCCAAACAACAAATGTAAAACTAAAATAAGCAATGAAGCAAATAGTGCCATAAGATGGCCATAAACAAAAAGCCAATTAGTGTGCCTTTACCCACAAGGCAACCAACCGGACCGCCAAGCTAGTCGTCAAACCGAAGCACATCTCACAAGAGTGAAGCCCTTGGGGCTCACCTTCTTTCTCTGCAACAAAGTTATTAAGCAAAGCAAATGAGTACAAAATGTACTCTTAAGACCGCGTGTAAGATAACAGAACTATAGTTTAACTACATGCAAGCTTTATTTAGTGGATGAGGCTTTGGACTTATTTTAGCATAAAGCAAGTTTTTATTTGCAATAATGTAATAGATTGAAAGCAATTTGGACAAAGCATTTTTAATTGTTGAAGTAACAACGATACAATAATAATAACAACAACAAGAACAACCTGGAAGTGACTAACCCAATAGTCACCACAACAATAGTATGAACATCCATTCATACCAACCATGTCAAGTTTTAATTAAAGGTTGTAGTCTAGTTCTCACGAGGCGTTTCCGAGCGTGTCCATAACCTAGGGCGAGGCTATTGAATAGTTTTAACCTGCAGGGTGTACCAATGTACCCACACGTCGACCGCCTTTCTTTTAAGCACACTACCTTTGGTATGCCGCACGGCTAAGTCCTCTGAGACATTTCCAATGGGCGATGCTAATTAAGAGCCGCATCCCACGGGATAAGAACACATTAGACAGCCTAGCCGGTCTGCTAATGCTCCTTCCCACACCACACACACACATTTTATTTTTAAACACCCACCGACCAGCTCATAATTAACACCTCCCAAAGTACTTAGTCAAGAGAGGTCCCATATCCCCTCGTGTGGTTAGCACAAAAAAATTGCTCGAGCAGTGGCGCAAGTAACTCGGTCCTTAATGACTTAGGCATACTACCACATTCCAAAAACCACACCATCCATCCAATATGCCCAAGTCCAAATAGTTTTCATTTTTATTTGTTTACAAATTAACAAATCATACAAGGGACATAATGGAATAATAGTTTTGTGTGATCAAGGTCATCGACATAATGTCGACAACCGCCCATATCTACCGTCTAAGCATTGCTAAGCATTAACAACGAAAAGACAATAAAAGAGTATAATACCATCACCGGGCTCTAATTCACCAGCGAGATTATTAACCTATGGTTTGTGGCAGGGGATAACAATTTAAAGGCAACAATGCATAGGAATAGCTACCTCTAATCGGTAAATTAATTTGACACAAAGGCATGCATACATAGAAGTTAAACAAAATATTAGACTTTAAAGTAATGGGATCTGCATGGAAATGATCAAACTGCTTGCCTTTACTTGCTGGAGATAACTTTCTTGCTGCAGAGGATCACTCGCGTAATCACGTCATCTAACGGTAAAAACTGCCAAAGCGAGAATAACAGCAAATAAACACCAAATCTCCAAAAGACTCCAACAAATAAGAAATTAACACAAAAGAAAGATAACGATTCGAATTAATCTAGAGACATACACTAATGGATTTGGAGTTGAAAAGAGATGGTTAAGAAACTTTCAAGAAGCGAGACTAAGGCATAAGGTCTAAAGTGGATTAATTAACCGATAATTCAATTCTTGACTTATGATAAATTTTACTCTTTTGGATTGAATTATTAAGAGCTAGTTACTAAGAAGCGGTACTTACTAGTTAAGTGATTTAATCTCGCTTGTACTTTAAACTTCTTTGTTCATGCACCTACACGGCTACAATGACAAGTGTGTTCAAGCTGAATCGCTATTGTTAGGGACTTGCCAAATAACTCAATGAATTAGGACAAAATCTAATCACTAGAGTTAAACCTATTATTAGCCTCTTGACATTGCTAAAAATTTCAGTTTATAGTTTAAGCAACCTACAATAGCAACCTCATCTGAACTAATAGTGCTAAATTTCCTTACAAGTTGAAATTTCAATTTTTGCCAATTCACTGGGTGATTTCATAGTCATCCAAATTGTAGCATTAGACAAATGATTATGCAAGAGAGTTACACTAACATACCAGTTTTATTCTAATTCTTTCTCTTCTTTGTTTATCAATTCAACCAAAGGATCTTTCTGACTTTGTGAATTACTCTCCTCACCAAAACACCTATTCATAATTATTTTTAGAATAAGTTGCTGTGGTTAGATAATTATCCAACTAATTGAACTAAAGAGAACTTTAACTACTTGAATTAATCCAGTTATCAGCCAACTGAGATGCTAATGCTTAATTAATTAAAGACATGAGGTCTACTGGCAGAGGCTTACTAACCACAAAAGATTTTACTAACCTCCTTATCAAATATGACATTTTTCATACTAACATTCATGTAACCTCTCTACAGCAAAATTCTCTATTCAACAACATTTAACAGAATATCCCTCCGGACAAAAAGGACACTAGCTAATCTTTCAACACACCACAACTTCAGATTTTGGTTAAGCCATTCAAGCGATCAACTAGTTAATCACGACATTAACCTATCGCCAAATTGAGCATCTCTGAAACCTTGTTCGATCATTATTTCAGCGAGATTTCACTGCAGATAATCAGACATTCATACATACACACACATAGAGCATAAGGGGGCGGCGAAGAATAATACGCCTTGTGTGCGGAGAAGACCGGAGGCGATGGCGGCGACGAGAAGATGAGGCCGCACGGAGGCGATCGAGGCGGATCAGCCTGATTGGAGCCGAGGTAGATAGGGGCGGCGACAGATCTGGAGCACGGCGGCGGCAACCAAGCCGGGCCGGCAAGCGGCACGGCGGACTGTGACGCTTGGCCATGAGCTGGGACGACGATGCTTTCGCGAACGGATCGGGCCGGGCCGGTCGACGCGGTGGTAGATCTGGGCGACGGAGGAGCCGGGTGGACGACGGCACCACAGGACAGCGGTCTGGCCGGGCCAGCGTAGGAGGGTCGGCGTGGGCTGGAGCTCCGGAGGGGAGTGCCGGATGGGGAGAAGGCACCGGATCTGGTGGCGGCTCGGTGAAGGCGCCAGGAAGGGGTGGCGGGAGAAGCGGGCAGGTGGTGGCGGATCTGGCTGTGAGGTGGAGGAGGGCCATGGAGATGGCGACGGCCAGAGTGGGCTGGAGGGTGGCCGAGGGGGAAGCAGGGGGTGGCGGCGGCGCTATGGGGTGGCGGCGGCACCATGGGAGAGGGAGGAGCAGGGAAGAAGCCCGGGGGACGGCGCTCACGGGGGAGATGGAGTGGGGGCGGCGACGATGGAACTTGGTGGTGAGGGGAGGTGGCGGCTGCTCCATGGAGGAGGCGGGCCGGATCTGGGAGGAGGCGGAGGCTTCATGGCCGGGTGGTGGAGGTGACCGGCGCAGGGCGGCAGGGAGAGGTGGAATGGGGGCGCGCCAGGTGGGAGGAAGCCGGCTGTGGGGGCGGCGCCATGGAGATGGAGCTCGGTGGGGAAGAGGCGGCCTGGAGGGAGGCGCCATGGGGCGGCAGGGAGAGGAGCCTGCCTTGGGGGAGAAAAGTAAGAAAAGGGGAATGGAGAGAGGGTTTGGAAAAAAAAATGGCCTGAGGCAGTGGGCTTCTAGCCGTTGGAGAGGACGCTTGGATGGGACGGTGCACTGCCCTCCCCACTGTGCTCACTGGCACACACGCACACGCGGGCTGGCGGGAGGTCATGGCGAGCGCGCGCGAGGTGGCGTGGGGGTGGCATCCGCGTGGGGAAGAAAAGCAGGCCGGTGGGCCCTGGCTGCCAATGCGAGGCGATGAGGGGCTCGGTCGCACCGTCGATTCGAGATCGAGCGGTTTGAAATTGATCCCGAGACCAAATGGTCCGACCGGCCCGGAAAATCTGAACAGTTGAAAACGAATCTAATGGCTAAGATGCCACGTGCATTTTTGAATGGCACGGGCGCGAGTTATGTGGTTGGATTCGACCGAGTCAACACGGTTGGGCTCGAGTCGGAGATCAGGTCAAAACCATTGAATATTGAAAGGAGGTTTTGATGGGTTTTAATTCAAATTTACACTAGGTTATTGAATTAAGTTTGAATTTTATGTGGATTGAATTTAACCCCAAAAATTTGGGACAAATTATGTTTATTCACGATAAATATCATAAGATTTAAATAAATTATTTCGAGTTTTATTTGAAGTAATTTCTTTTTCCCAAAATGGTTTTAAGTGCATGCCCTTGATATTCGACTTTTGATTTTCTTGGTTTAACTCGGGGTTTTCAAATGAGCTAAATCTTGGAAGGATTATTAGAGATAGCAAACCGGCTCCAACATTACGAACTTTTAAATGGAGGTCGATGACTCTAGGATAAACCTTACATAAATTTTCCGGATGTTGATCACGAACTTTTCTTAAAAAGTTTTAAAGAGGTCATGACTTGATCAGCAGGAGATTTTGGTTTTGATTTCCCATAATTCCTTTACAAGAATTCTGAGAATTATTCAAAAACTTCGGATGCAAGAAAAGTTTTAATTTCTACTCATTTTCTTACATTTGAAACACAGATCCAGATTTGGGATGTTACAGGATTTTGACAAAAATTGAGCTAAATGATTCAATTCAGGACTTTTTGTCTCTAAGATGGTCTTTGCTAGCTTTTGGATCTCACAATGATATTCTGGCAAGGCCATTATCACTTTAGGATAACTGTTGTTGAACTTGCTAATCTTGATGCCTTGCTTAATTTTATCCAACAACTTGTGTTACTCTGAGCTCTTTAGCCTAGCTTTGCTATATATGTCTTATCATGATCTTGCTAGCTTTGTCAGGCTTGTTGTATCTTGAGTAATGGTAGAAAAGCTAGCCTGTTCAATTGAGTAATCTCCAAAGCTTCTTTTACCTAAAAATTGAAAAATCAAAACAAAAATGAAGCCACCCCATTGCATTTCATGCATGCTCTTTCTTTTGCTTCTTCCTTATTGTTGCACTTGTCATCTCTGGATGAGAGGAAGGCTTGACTCCTTGATGAATCCATTGTCAAAGGGGGAGAAGTTTTGGCAAAAATGTGAAAAAGAGCTTTTCGGGTTAAGGGGAGAAGTTCAAGATGTTAAGGGGGGAGAAGTTTTGTAAGAATGAGAAGTTAGGAGCTTTTTGGAGAAATTGGGAGGCGAAAATTTTGAAAATTTCTCTTGTAAAATGGTGATCATTGTGAGGGAGCATTTAAATTGCATTCTTTTAATCTCATTGTCTTTTACGAATCTGAATTGCAATTCTTGTAGACTCACAATGATCAATGGTCAAATAGAACAATTGTTCTTTCATATGGACCATAAGTGAGATTTTGTCACTTCTCTAGAATTTGAAGCTTTTCTTGCTTCTTCTGCCGTGTCTCACTTGCTGAAACTATTTTGAAGCCAACTTGGTCTTTCTCATTGCTTTCTCTTGCATTTGAGCCAAGTTGAGCCTTTGCGCGAAAATGTCAAGTATTTTCATTTTCAAACCACCAAATTTACATTTTTCGGAAATTGCCAATGTGTTCATAAAGGGGGAGATTGTGGATGTCATGAGGACATTGTGGATGTCATGTGGACATGCTCATGATCTTAGGTGATGAGACAATTGGCAATTGCTTTGAAAGTTTGTTGAAATTTGGAGTTTTGACAAGTGTCGGAAAAATCGGTAATCTGGCGTTGAAGGCTGCGGTACTACCGGTGTCTTGTATGATCGCTTGTGAGTTGCGGTATTACATGAGTCCTTAGTCTCATTGGTTTTACGGTGGCGTCCGTCGAGATCGGACGGCCCAGATGAAAGGGAACTTTGTTACGAGGTTTTTGAGCGTTTAAGTGGGCGGTAGTACCACTGGGAAGTGGCGGTAGTACCATTGTGCACGCAAGGTAAATGGCGGTTCGCGATTTTCTAGAGAAGTTGTCTTTGGAGTGTGGATTTTCTTTTGGAAGCGGTAATCTTGGGCTTTGGTGCGGTAGTACTGCGTAAGCGGAATGACCGCGTGTGTGCGGTATGGATTTTCGAGAGGAGTTGTGTTTGGAGTTTTGGGATTTCTCGAGGTGCGGTATGACCCATGATGCTTTAATGATATGACCGCCGGCGTAATATCTAGGGAATGTGGCGGTAGTACCGCTTTTGGAATGAATTGAGCTGAATGTTGTTTCAATTGGAAAATTGATTTTGGGTTAGGTCAAGTTCATGTTCATCAGTGCATATGTGTTGCATGATGCATGTTTTGGCTAACGTGGGTCAAGTTGTGAAGAACTTGTTCCCGGAAATGGTTTCTTGGTCTATTGCTGTGCAGGTTGCTTGCAGGTCTATGACGGTCAGCGGCGAGGTGGATCGGGACTAAGCTTGGAGAACTGATGTCCAGAACGATCAAGGATGCCGGGTGAGGTCAGAGGACTCAAGCGGGGCGCAGGATGGACAAGGGTGACCAAACAGGCAGTTCGGTGCGACTGGTTGGATCAAGCGGCACAGGAGTTGGTGCAAGTGCTATGGTGCTGGGGGAATCCGGACGGGAGAGACTTGACGACATGGAGTCGTTGATCAACCTACACGTGGCGAAGCATGGGATTGCTTCACGATCTGTGGACTCGGTCTTTTGGAGAAGGATCGAGAAGGGTATTTTGGTAATATCACCAAATACCGCCTTGGTGACCTTTGCCTAAACATGACGCTGCGTCGGTATGATGAAGCGGTTTAGGTCAATCGATGATGAAGAGCGGTGCTTTGATATCGTGCGTGTGTTAACCCATTGTGTGTTAGGGTTTAATGGGTGCCCTAATGGAATATTCCTAGATGCTAGTCTCCATATAAATAGAGGGTGTGGCTGCTTGGGTCTTTGTCTTCTTTGGAAGAGCCGCCAGAGCCAACCCATTTGTTGTGCCATATTTTGGTTTTAGGGTTTTGAGGAGAAAAGAGGGAGAGCTAGGTTCTAGGGTTTGGATTGAGAGTGTGCTCACGTGGTGAGCTTTGTCCTCCTAGATTGGAGTGGCTGTAAACAAGAATCATCCATCTATCTCAATCAATCCAACCGTTTGCTCTAGATCATCCTTTGTGTTCTTATTGTTTATTTCTTTGTTTTGGGGCTTTCTTGATCTGTGAGTTTTCTCTTGTGCTCTTCTGTGCTTTGGCTTCTTTGTGACTTGTGGGTATGCATCTGATTCCATATTGTTGATCATCCACCCACGAGCAAGTCTCAAATCTTATGAATCTCGGGCCAGATTTGGCAGTTCTTGAACATACTTCTCTCAAACTGAAAAAGGCAGGAACCTTGACATGGATCTCTGCGATCTTTGATTGGAATAGGTTCCTAATAGCTTAGAGAAGTTGTGTTTCAAGTTTCGCAGAGTTTGCCCTTGTAGATCAAAAGTTGTGCCAATTTTAGATTTGGTTTTTCAGCTGTCGGGACGAACTCCAGGACAATTGGTAGTACCTTTTATTTGCCTGCGGTAGTACCTTTTATTTGCCTACGGTAGTACCTCAGTGCGGTAGTACCTTTCATTTGCTTGCGGTAGTACCTCAGTGAGGTAGTACCTTTCATTTGCCTATGGTAGTACCTCAGTGCGGTATTACCTTTCATTTGCCTGCGGTAGTACCGCTTTATACTATGGAGGTAATACTGTTTTCCACGATTTTGCAGCTCTTCCTCGGTTTTGCTTGTCGCTCTTTGGGGGTTAGGAGAGGGTTCAACACAAGACTTCCCTTTGCTTAAGCATTCATCTTCATAGCTCTCATAGCTATTGGAGTGATTTGCGAGTTGAATCCATTCTTTGTGAAAAAGATTAGGTGCTCCTATTCACACCCCCTCTAGTCGCCTGTTTCGGTCCTACAGACTATCACAGACAATTTTTTGTTGAAACCGACTGTGAAGGCATAGTATCACAGACGGTTTTCAATGGAAACCGTCTGTGATACGTAGAATATCACAGACGTTGTCGCTATAGTTACAATTGAGTCAATTGTTTGCAGGTGGTTGAGAGGTGTCGACGGGGTGAAACTCTGGGCCGGCGACGGAGTGAAACTCTCCTTTGTCTTTAACGATATTTGACATGATGAAGGCACAGAGCTTCCCTCGAACGTCTAGGATCTCGTTCGCAATGAGTGAATCTAATTCTACGTGCAGGTCCTGTCACTAGCAAGCAAGCGTAAAGTGGTAAGCATATATATTTAAATTTATAATTCGGAAATAATTATTTCGAGATTGACAAACCTCGGGATCCTTCTTCTTAGCACTAATGATTTGCTGCATATGATGGCAAATGTAGAATGCACATAGCTCATCATTTCTTTGCTAGCGGTACTGCGAAAATAGAATTACATATATAGGTATAGTCAGCTCGAGATGCATTATCATGAAGTATGATATAGGATTATTGTGTTGTAGCGCGTACCGAAAATTTCGTCCTGTGTGTTAGTTCGGCACTCGATCCATTGTATGCTCCTTCTTTGGTAACATAGGCGATGAACGACCTACATGATTCCAAAAAGTTATCCTCGGCCATTTCAAACGAAGGAAGACTACAATAGAGTTATGTATGGAGGAATGAGCATACCTGTCGAGTATTCCTTGTAGAATGCTGAAGTCGTGCTCGTTTCTGACTAGGGAATCAAGGTATATCACCCTGTCCCTCCTTGGTATAATGACTAAAAGGATCAAGTGGTACCTACTCATGTATGTCGCTATAGTCATTAAACCTAAGTTCGTGCTGCGTATAAAGTACAAATGAAATTTGTATAGCAAGTAGTGAAGCGCTTACCCCTGGTTGTAGGGCACCACTATGTAGGCCTTCTTGTTCTAACGAAGCAATGCCGCCATTATGTATTGCTCGATGAAGGACGGATCTATTTCGTTGGTTTGCATAGATACCACGTGTGGGTCGAGGAAACCCACCGGTTCTCGCCATGCCCGGGTATTTTTCATCATGTATCTATACATAAGCAATGACCTATGATATTTATCGGTATTACATTGAATGTAGAACTTGATTGTACACACTTATAGTAGGATGCCTGTGCGTTGCAACGGAACCCCAAAACTTACAGAAATAAAGTTTTCCTTTAACACATAAAGCAAATCAAGCAATTAAAAGATGATCTTACATACGGACATCACATTAGTGCAAAGACGAGAGAACAAGAACTCGTGCGACAATTCTAGAAATGAGCGGTAGAAACAATATTGTCGGACCGGATTCCAAGAATCCAAATCCTCTGTGAAATCAACTGTGCTATTCCTGGATCGTTAGCTAGCACTTCACGGTACACATTCTTGATTCATTCATACAAGCGTGGTGAAATATTAAATATTACAACCAGCAGAGTAACATAGACCACGTCGGTCGAAGTTTTACAAAAAGGGCGAAAGGCCAAATTGATTACATCACATAAGAGCAGCGTGAACTATAAGCGGAAGCAAAAGGCGAGTAGGGCTCATCTCACACGAACAGCGATCGGGGTAACCCGTGTCTGACGGATATTAACCAAGAGTTGGATAATATCGGTTGTATGCGAGTATATACGAGTCTACTTAGACTGGCGAGACCTAAACTACTGAACTATACTACTCCTCGTCATAGCCTTGTCCATCATCTCTGGGCCGTCGTAGAAGGCGTAGTCTCCATCGTCTTCATTATCTCGAAGGGTTGGGGAGAAGCGAGAATGAGCACTACTACCGTGTTTCATGAGCCAACACACAATGCAATTATATACATGCAAGGTTTAACAAGGATGGCTCGGGTTCTTTTATTTGCGAAAGCAATTTTTCAAATATCATAATCACAAAGTCCTATCACTTAGCATTTTTTTTTAACAAATTGCATTTTGATAAAAAGAGCATGTGCAATAATTATATTAGTAGAGAATCCATCCGTGAAACTCTACCAATGCATCCTTTTAATTGGGCGGCCTCCAATAATCACACCCATCGAGCTCGGCGACTCGGGCAAAATCCAAAACAGGCTAGGTGAGCCCTTCCACCATTTTCCATTCCACCCACAAAGCTTTTTGAAATAGAACTAACTCAAGTTATGATTCCCATGTCGCCTTTGACCGTAAACACATTTGTTTAAACATTTTAGACTCTGCAGAGGTTTGTACACTTTACCCACAAGAGATAGTCATACCGTTACCCACATGATTAGTAGTCATGTAGTTGGGCGGCAAATCCGATAACTTTTCTAATTACCTCGCCCTTAGTCATCTCACCCATATGGGGTTGCGCCCATCGTTCATGTGGGATGTTACCCCAGCTGCCGGGTAGTTAGTTTACCCCGGTGACGAGCAACTTCACCCTTGCCTCGGTGCCCTTTCAAGCCTTATTTACATAAGCTTGCATGATACATTTTTCCACCGTGTGAGACACATTGAGGGTTTAATAATTGTACTAGGCCAAGTTGCACTTTGCGGACTTGTGGTTGCACATGTTTAACACGGAGGTCGTGACAAGATTAAGTCCTTAGGGGTATCTGGCGGTTCATTCCACAACCCAACCAACCATGTGCTCCCTGAGCACCCACCGCCTCACCATCCGCCCAGATAGAACTAGCAATTGGGGTTTTGGGGAGTAAAACCAATTTATTTTCACAACCTTTTAGCCAATGGACCACTAATGACTACCCAAAACATTTTATGTTTGAGGAAATGATGATTGGGGTATTTAATACCACAGTACTTAAGCAAGACTAGCATGTAAGCTAAGTACAACCTATAACTAGTATTACCATATAGTTACTAGGGTGACAAGGATTAGCAGTTCAAGTTATCAAGGATGGCATATTAATTTAATTAATCAACAAGTGGGTATTTAACTACCTTAAGATTTAACATACATTTGATAAAGAAATAAAGCATGCAATTTTACTAATTTAAACAAATATAATTTGCATAAAATGTAGGATCAATATGGTCAAAGTATTGACTACGCCTTGGTTAAAGGCTAGGGGATCTTGATAATCTTGGTCTTGATCAACTCGAGGTCACAGGGGTCTTCAAATCCTAATCGGCGAGAATCAGGGAAAAAGACACAACGGCAAAAGCGCAACTAAATAAATAAGGAACAATAAATAAACTCCAAATTAATCAAGTCCTATGCTATTAGCAAGATCTTGATTTAACAAATTTTAGAAATTTATTTCATAATTTTTGGAGTTAAAAGCGGAGGAGATATGAATTTTTGAAGATTAATTGAATTAGAAAAAGAGGGAGTCTATAGAGCGATTGCATGGACCGGTCCATGCGCCTGAAACTAGAGTTGGTCCAGCGCCTGAGAAAAGGAGGGCCCCCATGGCAGCCTAAAGGGAGGGAGGTCAAGCATGACATGTGGGCCCAAAATTCCAAATCAATCCCATTTGCTTCATTGCTCTGTGCTCCTCAAGAAAGAACAGAGGAGAAAGAGATGACATGTGTGAGTCAGGTCGAGGCGGCCTTGAGGGTGAGGCCTTGAGGCCGGAGGTTGGCGGTGCTGGTCGCGTGAGGGCCGTGTGATGGGAGGTGGCCGGCGGGCAGAGGAGGAGCGAGGCGCTCGGGGCGGGCGGATGGCGGCGGCGTGGCCTGGCCCGTGGCGGAGCGGGCGCCATGGCCAGGCACTGCCTGGTGGTGTGTGGCGGGAGCCTAGAGGTGGAGCCAAGTTGGCTCGGGCGGCGGATTAGCCCCGGCAGTGGCCAGGCGGAGGAAGAGGAGGCGCGGCGGCTCACCTCGGCGACAGGGACGGCGAAGGAGGTGGGGTTGGGATCTGGCGTCGTGAGGATGCTCGTGGTGTGATCGGCAGCAGGCGCTCACCGGAGTGGCGGCAAGGCGAGGAGGCGGCCGGCAGTGGGCTTTACCTGAGCTCGGGGCGGCGAGGAAGCTCAAGCATGGGGATGGAGGGGCTTTATAGGGAGGCCATGGCGCAGAAGGGAGAGGGGTCGGTCCGGGCCAGCGCAGTCCCGGCGGCATGGGCAGCGTCTTGTGGCCTTGGAGAAGAAGCTGCGGCGACGACGGCTCGAAGCAGCTCTGCTGATCATGAGCGTCGCGTCGCGTGTTGCCTTGGCCTTTGGCTGAAGAAGAGAGTAGGGGCGAGGCGGAGGCGGCGACAAAACGGGTTGGTGTGGCGACAAGACAAGGCGAAAGCAGGAAGCGGTGGCTATGTGCTTCTTCTTCTTCTGTGGCGCTTGGCGTGGGGAAAGGAAGGAGGAGCGGTAGGTGCGGTGGAGCGATGGCGCCGAATCCACGGGGGAAGCGAAGGAGAAAGATGGCGAGGCACAGGAGGTAAGTCAGCGATCGTTACAAATCCTACCCACCTTAAGCGGAATCTCGACCCCGAGATTGAGTACGCTCATGACGAGAATGGATAGTCTGCTTGGTGATCTTAGCGTTCCCGGTGGCTTCCTTGGTGAGTGGTGACTCCTTTGGACCTTGCAAAAGCGGAAGGCTTGGCGTCTTGTTAAGCTTCTCGATGGCGTCGAGGATCTTGATCGGGTGCTCCGGATAAGTCGAGATCTTCTTTGAAGGCGATGGCTTCAAGCAGGCGTCTGCTCTTGGTACTCTGAGACACTTCTTGAGCTAGGAGGCGTGAAACACGTTGTGAACCTCGGCAGATGTTCGGTAGCTCTAGGCGATAGGCTACTTCCCACGCTTAGCGGTAATCGGAAGCGGTCCTATATATCTTGGGGCAAGCTTGCCCTTTACTTTAAATCTTGAGTTCCACGAAGTGGGATACCTTGAGGTATCTGGCGTCTCAACTTCAAAGTTAATTTCCTTGACGGTTGTCGGCATAACTCTTTGTCTTGGAAAGCGGCTTGAAGGCGATCTCTGATTAGTCGAACTTTCTCTTCAGCTTGCTTGAGGGTATCCGGTTCAAATATATATCCTTCACCTGATTCTGACCAATGCAGAGAGGTTCTGCATTTTCTACCATAAAGCGCTTCAAACGGGGACATTTTCAAACTCGACTGGTAGCTGTTATTGTATGCAAACTCGGCATAGGGTAGACATTTCTCCTAGTCTACTGTAAATTCCAAAGCACAGGCTCGAAGCATGTCTTCCAAAATCTGATTTGTCCTTTCCGTCTGACCATCGGTCTGCGGGTGATATGCTGTGCTGAAATCAAGGTGTGTTCCAAGGGCATCATGCAAACTAGCCCAGAAATGCGAGGTGAATTGAGATCCTCGATCGGAGACTATCCTCTTGGGTACTTCATGTAGACACTGTCTGAGCCATGTATAGCTCGGCTAACTTGTCTCCCTTGTAGGTTGTCTTTCTTTGGGATGAAATGGGCTACTTTGGTGGGTCTATCAACTATAACCCATCTTGAGTCACGTCAGAACTTGGTTGGTAGACCGATAATGAAATCCATTCAATTTCTTCCCATTTCCATTGGGGAATTTGCGGGGTTGAAGCAACCTGGCTGCCCGATGTTCGGCCTTGATTCGTTGACATACATCTGGCAGGCTACATACTCGGCGATATCTCCTTTCATGCGTGGCCACGGTACAAAATCTTCATGTCTTGATACATCTTTGTACTACGGATGTAGGGTATCTGTTGTTGTGAGGCCTCTTCGAATTAAATCCTTGAGTTCCTTACGGTGGGGAACAAAGAGGCGTGTCCCATACCATAGAATTCCTTGCGATCTTGATCATCTTGGGGGCTTTTCCTTTAGCCATGAGGCGCTTGAATCTTTGGACTCGGGATGTTCCTTTTGGCGGTCTTGATCTGCTCTTCTAAAGTTGGATGTGCTTCCATGGCATCTGGGTTACCTTGCTCTATCAAACAAAGGTTGAGGGCTTGAATTCCTTATAGAGCTCGGGTTGGTGTTCTTGAATCATAACATTATTGCGGTATGACTTGCGGCAATGCATCGGCAACCACATTAGCCTTTAGGGATGATAATGAACATCAAGTTGTAATCTTTTATTAACTCTAACCATCTTCTTTGCGAAGGTTAAGATCGAGATTAGGTGAAGATGTACTTGAGACTCTTGTGGTCCGTGTAGATATTACAATGATTTCCAATCAAATAGTGCCGCCAAATCTTGAGGGCATGCACTCTGCTTTGCTAACTCCGGTCATGAGTTGGATAGTTGTCTTCATGAGGCGAAGTTATGCGGATGCATAAGCTACAACTTTTCCTCCTTGCATAAGCATGCATCCAAGACCTTGGCGCGATGCATCACAGTAGACTTCAAAGTCTTGATGAATGTTGGCGGAGGTCAATCTTTGGTCGTGAAGTTAAATTTTTCTTCAATTCACGGAAACTTTTCTCACAAGCCTCGGTCCATTCATACTTCTTTTCCTTTTTAAGCAAATGGGTCATTGGTTTGGAGAGCTTTGAGAATCCTTCTATGAAGCGTCTGTAGTATCCGGCTAAGCAGAAAACTACGAACCATTCTTGATGTAGGTTGTTTCCAATTAAATCACGACTTCTACCTTGGCGGATTAACTGCTATTCCTCCAGCGGATACAATATGTCCGAGGAAACCGATTTCCTGAAGCCAAAACTCACATTTACTATACTTGGCATAGAGCTCATGCTCTTTAAGCTTTTCCAGGACCAATTGCAGGTGTTCAGCATGCTCTTTCTTGGTCTTGGAATAGATCAAGATGTCGTGTATGAATCACGACTACAAACTTGTCCAGGTATTCCATAAATACCTTGTTCATCGATTCATGAAATAATTTGGCGCATTGGTCAAGCCAAACGACATATTTGTGAACTCAAACAAGCCATCTAGGGTGGTAAAGGCATCTTGGGAATATCCTCATTCACGATCTTGGTAGTGGTATCTGACCGTAGGTCTATCTTGGAGAAAACTGAAGCTCCTGTCAACTGATCGAACAGGTCATCAATGCGGGGCAAGGGATACTTGTTCTTTATGGTCACTTCATTGAGGGCTCTGTAATCCACACACAATCTGGCGGAACCATCTTTCTTCTTCACAAAGAGAACTGGCGAACCCCAGGGAGAAGAACTAGGTCTAATGAATCCTTTTTCTTGTAAATCTTCCAGTTGTGTCTTCAACTCTTCAAGTTCGTCAGCGGCCATTCTGTACGGTCTCTTGGCAATTGGGGCTGTCCCTGGCTTCAAGTTGATCACGAACTCGATATCCCTGTCAGGGGGCATGCCTAGCAATTCTTCTGGGAAGACTTCGGGGTAAGCTTGGACTACAGGCGTCGTCTCTAGAGACATCTCTCCAAGATGGTGGATTGTCCGAACCAAAGGAGAGGAACGATCCACACTAATCCTTATTGTGGTTTCAGGGTCTTTGGCAAGTACCACTTTCCTGTTGGCGTAATCTATTAGTCCATGATACGCGGCCAACCAATCCATCCCTAGGATGATATCCAATGTTTGAGATTCTAGCACAAGAAGGAGGCTAGGAATCGAGTCTTCAAAGCAATCTCTACTCTGGGACTAACTGAGGTAGCATATAGGGGTCCCCCGGGTGAACTAAGTACCACGGGTTTCTTGAACTTATAGGTCGGCAACTTAAGCCTTTCAACAAACTTTCTTGAAACAAAAGAGTGCGAAGCTCGAGAATCAAACAAAACTTAAAGGTCTTGAATTAACAGAGAACGTGCTCCATTAGCACTCTGCAAACATCTTGTGCCTCCTCAGCGGTGACATGATTCACATTGCCGCGGCTTTGTGTTGGGGTAGACCTCGAAGCTTGGGAAGTCTGGTGGCTCTTGACTGGGGCTGAGGTTCGTCCTTGAATTGGGGCGGCCCCTGGGTTGTTCTTTGGAGCAGGGTGGTGGCGATGGGGGCACTGTTTAGCAAAGTGTCCTTTCTCTCCGCAAGCGAAGCAATGGAGGTGAGTCTTTGGGTTAAGCGAGGCGGAGTTGTCAGTGAGGCGAAGAATCGGAAAACATTCCCATTTCCTCTCATTTCCACTGAGGTGCTTTGACACTTCGGCACCATCTGGCTACTCTCCTTTAAAATGGAGGGTGTAAGATGTTTATTATCTTTACCAACTTTGCTTGTGACGAGTCTCGCGGCGACTTGAAGACTGGTTCTTTGTAGCTCAATTGCCTTGGTCAGCATTGGGCGCAGGAAACAATCTTTGGGGCAGTGATCTTGTCCTTCGCAAAGGAAGCACGTAACCTTACTCATCGGGCATTCACCTGGCTGATGATCCTTATCGCAGATTAGGCGATCTGACTGCATTTATGCGCTCGATGTCCTTTTCCCCACAATGCGTGCATGCTACCAGCTCATAGGACAATCTTCTGATTGATGGTGTTCCTCACAATAGGAACAGTAGGGAACTGGGCACGTGTAGCAATAGTGTCCGTATTGCCCACATGTGAAGCATACTCTTCTTGCATCTTGTTGCAGTGGAGGGCATGATTGGGCGACATGTCTGTCTTGCCACATTCAAAGCAAACATTTGTGAGCTTACGGGTTCGATGATAGAACTTTGGCGAGCCTGACTTGCTTTTCTTTGGGGTCCTTGATAAGTTCTTCGTTGTCAAGGTTGAGGTTGGTGGCGATGACATTGTTCTTTGGTTCTTCAATATTCCGTTGGGGGCATTTGTTCATGTGGTGTCCTAAGCACAATAAAACATCGATCTCTTGGCCTTGCTTCCTTTGGGGACATCTATTGGCGAAGTGCCCTTTTTCTCCACAAATGAAGCGATGAAGGTTAGCTATTTGGGTTGCTTGTCGCTTCTTTGTCTAGTGGGACGAAGAATCTGAGACCATTTCCTTTGGAATCAGAGTTGGGGTTGGAGCTCTTGGTGCATTTGAAATTTCGACGGATTGAAAGATGAGTCGCCGAGAACAATGGATTCTTTGGGGCAAATTGTCTTGTGGTCTATCGTGGTCATCTTTCTTTTGCAAGTGGCACCACTTTCTTGGGATCTTGCTCTCTTTGGTGCCATCTAAAGCGAAGAAGAGATTAAGAACTAGAGAGGATATATGAGGTTTCTTCGCCCCTATAGCACCACAAAAGAACTCCAAACCAACGAGGAGAAGCGATCAAATACAATACAAAGCCTAGAGTGGCTACAATATATTAAGGGGGTTAGGTGTTACATGACTCTGAACATAGCATATAGGCTATGCTAAGCCACAACACAAGATACACATCGTCTACAAAGGGAGAAACAAAAGTGCTTGCAACCCAAAAGGCGCCTAGCAAGCACTACTAGCTATCCTAGCCTATCTCGACTACTCCATCGAGGCAGGAGGCGAAGCGGCTCGATCAAGCTCGTGAACGAGAGTGACTCGAAGCTGCTGCTTGGCGAGCGGAACAGGCAGTGGGGCGTGCGTCCACGCCGACACCGGAAGGTCGTCGAAGGCGCGCGTGGATCAGGCGTCATGCAGCGCTTCTGCGCGCGTCGACTGGTCGCGAGTCCTCGCGCCGGGGAGGAGGCGGAGCTGGAGCCGGTTGAAGAAGCGGTCGTGTAGGCGGGTGTGAGGCGTGCTACCTCTGCAAGGCGGTGTCTCTCTCCATCTTGATGATGTCTCTGTCCTGCCGATGGTGTCTCTCTCCACAAGGCATCATGGTGGGCTTCATCGCTTCGACCATGTTGGTGCGAAGGGTGTCGGAGTGAGCCTCATTTGTCGGTGAGAAGCATCCGAAGGTGTCGATCTCATTTGGTGTGGGAGTGGATGTTGTGGATCATTGCTGGGTCATTGCACTGTTGGGTCGGCGGGGCTCGTTGTCGATGGCGACGAAGGACTCAGGAAGCTCTCTCCGTCGTGGAGACATGGGAAGAAGCGATCTGGTGACTCTTGCAGAGGACCTCGTATTTCGACACAAGCGGGTGACGGCGACACAGGTGCATCTGGATGGCGTCGTCGGCTGCTGCTGGCGGGTGCCTCGACACGCAGAACACGTGGGTCGTGAACTCGCTTGGTCTGGCATAGAGGAAAACCTCCATGTCCCAAGACTCGTGAGCCATGACCATCGTCTTCCGTCCTCTGAAGAGCGGAGGGCGGGGGAAGCTAAGCGTGCATCGGCTCAAAGGAGTTCGATGAAAGCGCCTTCATTAACTCCATGAGAGCTATGGTCCCATGGGCTGCGGTGGAGGAGAAGCCATCTACAAATTTTGAAACAGGAGAAAAGATTAGTAACACTTAAAGAGAATAGAGATAAGTATGGAACTAGGAATGATGAGTAGAAGCAATAAATACTCTATATTTTTGGCAAAACTTTTCTTAATTTTGAAAATAGGACGCAAGTCCTTAGGGCTCGACCAATCTAGCTAAGGCTCCTACAGTCGTATGCTCTGATACCAGCTCTGTCGGACCCGGATTCCAAGAATCCAAATCCTCTGTGAAATCACTGTGCTATTCCCTGGATCAGTAGCTAGCACTTCACAGTACACATTGCTGATTCATTCATACAAGCGTGAACTGAAATATTAAATATTACAACCAACCGAGTAACATAGACCACGTCGGGTCGAGTTTTACAAAAGGGGCGAAAGGGCCAAATTGATTACATCACATAAGAACAACGTGAACTATAAGCGGAAGCAAAAAGGCGAGTAGGGCTCATCTCACACGAGCAAGCGATGGGGTAACCCGTGTCTGACGGATATTAACCAAGAGTTGGATAATATCGGTTGTGCATGAGTACCTATGAGTCTACTTAGGATGGCGAGACCTAAACTTCTGAACTATACTACTCCTCGTCATAGTCTTGTCCATCATCTCTGGCCGTCGTAGAAGGCGTAGTCTCCATCGTCTTCATTATCTGAAGGGTTGGGGAGAAGCGAGAATGAGCACTACTACTAGTGCTTTCATGAGCCAACACACAATGCAATTATATACATGCAAGGTTTAACAAGGATGGCTCGGGTTCTTTTATTTGCGAAAGCAATTTTTCAAATATCATAATCACAAAGTCCTATCACTTAGCATTTTTTTAACAAATTGCATTTTGATAAAAGAGCATGTGCAATAATTATATTAGTAGAGAATCCATCCGTGGAAACTCTACCAATGCATCCTTTTAATTGGAGCGGCCTCCAATAATCACACCCACTGAGCTCGACGACTCAGGCAAAATCCAAAACAGGGCTAGGTGAGCCCTTCCACCATTTTTCCATTCCACCCACAAAGCTTTTTGAAATAGAACTAACTCAAGTTATGATTCCCATGTCCGCCTTTGACCGTAGGCATGGTACATTTAAGCATTTTAGACTCTGCGAGAGGTTTGTACACTATACCCACAAGAGATAGTCATACGTTACCCACATGATTAGTAGTCATGTAGTTGGGCGATATCCACGATAACTTTTCTAATTACCTCGCCCTTAGTCATCTCACCCATATGGGGTTGCGCCCATCACGTTCATGTGGGATGTTACCCCATTGCCGTGTAGTTAGTTTACCCCAAAGAGCAACTTCACCCTTGCCTCGGTGCCCTTTCAAGCCTTATTTACATAGCTTGCATGATACATTTTTCCACCGTGTAGAGACACATTCGTGGTTTTATAATTGTACTAGGCCAAGTTGCACTTTGCGGACTTGTGGTTGCACATGTTTAACACGGAGGTCGTGACAAGATTAAGTCCTTAGGGGTATCTCAGGCGGTTCATTCCACAACCCAACCAACCATGTGCTCCCCGAGCACCCACCGCCTCACCATCCTTGAGATAGAACTAGCAATTGGGGTTTTGGGGAGTAAAACCAATTTATTTTCACAACCTTTTAGCCAATGGACCACCAATGACTACCCAAAACATTTTATGTTTGAGGAAATGATGATTGGGGTATTTAATACCGGTACTTAAGCAAGACTAGCATGTAAACAAGTACAACCTATAACTAGTATTACCATATAGTTACTAGGGTGACAAGGATTAGGATTCAAGTTATCAGGATGGCAGATTAATTTAATTAATCAACAAGTGGGTATTTAACTACCTTAAGCTTTAACATACATTTGATAAAGAAATAAAGCATGCAATTTTACTAATTTAAGCGAATATAATTTGCATAAAATGTAGGATCAATATGGTCAAAGTATTGACTCGCCTTGGTTAAAGGCTAGGGGATCTTGATAATCTTGGTCTTGATCAACTCGAGGTCATGGCGTCTTCAAATCCTAATCAGCGAGAATCTGGGAAAAAGACACAACGGCAAAGAGAGCAACTAAATAAATAAGGAATAATAAATAAACTCCAAATTAATCAAGTCCTATGCTATTAGCAAGATCTTGATTTAACAAATTTTTAGAAATTTATTTCATAATTTTTGGAGTTAAAAGCGGAGGAGATATGAATTTTTGAAGATTAATTGAATTAGAAAAGAGAGTCTATAGAGCGATTGCATGGACCGGTCCATGCGCCTGAAACTAGGTTGGTCCACGCGACTGATAAAAGGAGGGCCCCACATGGCAGCCTAAAGGGAGGGGAGGTCAAGCATGACATGTGGGCCCAAAATTCCAAATCCAATCCCCATTTGCTTCATTGCTCTGTGCTCCTCAAGAAAAAACAGAGGAGAAGGCAGAGCAACATGATCGGGTCGAGGCGGAGGCGCGGCCACGATGAGGCCTTGAGGGTGCAAGTTGTGAGGTCGCCGGAGGCCGGCGTGATGGGAGGTGGCATGGCCGAGAATGCAGAGCGCTTCAGAAGGCGATGGATGGGATGGCGGCATGGCAAGACATGCCAAGCGGAAGCAGCGCCTTGCGGCGGGTGGTACAGTCTGGTGACGCGGTGTGTGGAGCCTAGAGGTGGAGCCAAGTTGGCTCGAGGCGGCGGATTGGCCCGGCCAGTGGCCACAGGCGGAGGAAGAGGAGGCGCGGCGGCGCTCACCTCAGCGATGGGACAGCGAAGGAGGTGGGGTTGGGATCTGGCGTCGCGAGGATGCTCGTGTGTGATCGGCCAAAGTGGCGCTCACCGGAGTGGCGGCAAGGCGAGGCGGCAACCCGGCAGTGGGCTTTACTGAGCTCGGGCGGCGAGGAAGCTCAAGCATGGGGATGGAGGGCTTTATAGGAGGCCATGGCTTGGAAGGGAGGAGAGTCGGTCCGGGCCGGAGCGCTGCAGTCCCGGCGGGCAGACAGCGTCTTGTGCGCGGAGGAAGGCCGCGACAGCGTCTTGGCTCGAAGCGACTCTGCGGTCATGAGCGTCGTCGTGTCAGCCTTGTGTGTGCGTAACCTGAGGAAGCGAGTAGTAGGGGGCGAGGCAGATGGCGACAAGACGGGTTGGTGTGGCGACAAGACAAAGCGAAACGCGGGAGCGGTATCTGCATTTCTTCTTCTTCTTCTGTGGCGCTTAGCGTGGGAAAGGAAGGAGGGAGCGGTAGGTGCGGCCGAGGCGATGGCGCAGTCCCACGGGAAAAGCGAAGGAGAAAGATGACAGAGGCACAGGAGGTAAGTCAAAGCGATCGTTACAAATATTTTCTCATAATTTACTTCAATACATAAATAAATGACATACCATCATGTAAATTAAGTACAAACCAACAGATAAAGTACACATCATGCATTAAACAAAAACTGAAATGAAAATGTAAACATGAAGTTCATGCAGCAGCCTTCTGGAAGACGCATCCTCATCTCTAGCTTGTTGACGCCTCAGTGGGCCGGTAGTGCCCGCTATGAGGCCAAACAGCCTGAAGATGATGGGTAACTGAATCAGATAGGTAAGTTTGGTGCTGTACAAAAAAAAAGAGGCTGGTAGAATTCTGCAGATCCAGCACCTTTAGGATGCCACCCTCCACGATTAGTCTCCCGCAGCAGATGTGGCTCCACCAGCAAGAAAGCTGGAATGCTGAAATGTGCCTTTGTTCTTCTGCAATAATGTGTTTATTTCATCAGTTACAGGTTAGGTTCATGGTTCAACTACTAATGAAGTAGTACTAACAAGTGACAAATGCCACTATTCTCTAACCACGCCGATGTATAGAACTCTCGTTGTGCTCAACACGAAGATCCATTTCGAATCCTTGGGGCCCTCAGACGTGTCAACGATCTTGCGGCTCAGCTTGTACATCAGCTTCCTATCCTCAATTATCACCTCAAAGGACTTCCTCTCTTTCTGCACAAAGTAACAGTACCATCTTCTGTTCAGAGATGTAACCTTTTCAACTTTGAGATTTCAGATTGATGGGTTTGCAGGATGCAGCAACTTACTGGGCCAAGATACCTGATGCATTGCTGCAGCAACTTCCATCTTGGGCAGTGGTCCTCAAGATTGACCTCCTTTCCTTCACCCACATCCAACCTTCACAAACGTAATTTCAGAAATCATAAACTTTTCTTGCTCATCTGGTTCAAAAACAATCTTCAGAGTTTTTCATGAACTGCACCAATAGAAGAAAGGCTGTTTACTCTCGCAGTGAAGCCAGTGTTGGGTAATAGTAGTGGAGGTTGTGACCATACCGATGTCGAGGGTCAATCTGTCCATGAAACATGAGCGAATTTCAGTTTGATATGTGCAGTGTTATCACTGGATAGTGTTTGAAGAGAATGTATTTGACTCATACTGCTTCGAGCCAGTGCTGCAGTGCGAGCTTCTGAGCCTTTTCATCCTTTGACAGACCTTTGCCTACCTGAAGTAACCAAAAAAAACCCAGTGATATGAATTCAGTATTCAGTAATACCACAATACGCCAATAGTCTTTAAGAAAACCAAAACTACATCATTTCAGCATTTAGTATATATAGATCACTGCACTATAGACAGCAATATTGTCACGTTAATGCCTCAATTCAATATAACAAGACAACAAGACCAGACTGACCAGTAACGACAGTACAAAATCAGTTAGACCGATTCAGTATACAAAGATCAGATACTATCAGAACAAGTAACGTTGATGATAGGACCACAACAATGTCAACAGTTCAGTACAGGAAGACCAAGATACTGTAGAAAACATCGGTGCTATGATCAATTCTCTATTCCAAGATCAAAAGATCATGGTTAGCATAATGCGTAAATGACAGGCCTGCTTGGCATGCAAGAAAAAGGAGAACAAAATAATAGCATCAAATCATATCCAGCATAGGTGAAAGAGATCACAAGCAGAGTAAAATAACCGTAGGTAGCTGTGTCTTCATGAATGATTCTAAGTCGCTAATAACCACATCTTAAGGCATCCATGTGAAGATGCGATGATCCATGGCTAATTCTCAATATCAATATTTTCGTCCAAAAGGGGAAGTCCATAACACGAACGCGACATGCATATCAAGATAGTGAGGCAAAAGACTACTTCATTAATTGATTGCATATATCAAGAAGCAGTTTGACCCTAGTAAGTGTATAGATGCACACACAAGCCGATTCCTGAAGTTTTTGCCAAATAAATCAGATAACACTACAATCCCCGTATGCAAGGAAATGGATCACTGGTGGGCAAGGAATCTAGGTGGAGTCTGCGTTTTCAGTTTTCACGCAGCTGGTATAGGTACACCAAACTGGTAAACGGTTTGTAGAAGAGAATCTTATGGAGCATGCAAGTCTATGACTGGGTTTTGGTTTTGGATTGAGCCGTCATGTCTTTGTGGGAAATGGAGACATTATAGCTTGAACTGTTAGTGCGCTACCAATGATTGTTGACAGGTTCTATGGCATTTTTTAATGACTGATTATAGTAGTTCCTTTGATGGTATAAACTTTCTTGTGATATGATCTACCTATACCATTTGCAGTTCCAATATGGCAATCCTGATGTTCTGTGCTCCCCGCTAGTTGAAGCAAAGAAGAATGGTACATACTTGGTGGTAAGTAGTACCGTCATTTGAAAGCACAATGCATGTTCCTCTCAGGAATTGAGGGAAATAACTGGACGACTACTATTATCGCGATGTGGACCTTGACTCTTATTTCAGTTGTGCTACCATAAATTTCTGGTAAATTTGGCATGTTCTAACAATTGTTGTTATGCAGGAAACATTTGCTCGTTACCAGTATTTGAAGAACACAACTCGTTACCAGTGTAATGTTGTTATGAAGAACACAAGATAAACATTACACTGTACATTAGGGGCATCAGTTGCATCATATGATCAACAGTATTTGAAGAACACAACTCCTGCTGAATCCTGTAAATGCTAACCCCGATATTCTGTATTACCAAATATCATGCTTTGAGAAAATGGAACGCTCATGCATAGATATTAGATAGTGTTAATGTTATCCAAACCTTCTATAATTGACCATGCATTTAACTATTGATTTTATTTAGCATATAGATTGTGGTGGTACCAAGTTTGTAGTGAGGTTGCATATTTCCAAGAGGCACCAAAAAATGATAGTGTCCGTTCTGCAAAGATTGACACAAGGTTACTATATACGCTTTCCTCAAATCACATTTTATGTATCTTACCAAGTATCCTTAGCTTATCCTTATGCTTAATTTTACAACAAGTTGAGTTTATCATGATCTGAACATCATTAATTCATTATGCACTTCAACCATCAACTATAGGATGTTGATAGCTATCTTAGCTTATTGATAAGGATCTGCCATTTATGGTTTTCTGTTTTTTTTATATTTGATTATCTTTATAGACTCCTTATTTATCTTGTGTTCTTGCGGTTGTTTTGTTTCTAGGTACCATTTGGACTTATGCAGAAATGTTTTTGGGGGAAGGAGTTTATCCTGATGTGTTCATGACAAACTTATACTATGGAGGCACAAGAATTGCAGGTGTACAATCTGCACTAAATACAACAATTCTGCAAAGTAAATGGCATGTTTGTTGACATAATACCTTCAAATTTCATAAAACTATGAGTAATTTAGGTCATGCAATAGGCGCACGATATGAATACAAACGATTAATTAGACAACATATTCTAGCTGTTGTCACTCTTGATGCTTAGCATCAGAGCATGAATCCTAGCATCTGTATACATCCAGACATGGTCTTGATGATGAGAAACCAACCCAACCCCGCCACACTCAACATTCCTATCTATCCAAAAAAGGTGCTCCATTCCATTCTTCAGAAATATCTACACGATAACAAGTGTTCCATTCCATTCACACAAAAAAGGTGCTCCGTACATTCAGTATAAAACAGTTGGTTGTCTCCAAAGATCAGAAAGCATTTGGACAAAGAGAACTACAAGGCACGAACCTTTACTTCAGATTTTGAGCCTTCTGGAGGGGACCTTGTCCATACTTTCTCCTTTGGGTCAAAAGCTAATGACTTGGAATGAACCTCTGGTAAAAGAAACAACCTAAAATAAATCTATATTAACAAACCTTTTAACATACTCCTATGTTAAAAACAATATTAAAGAAAAATGAACCTCTGGTGGAATTGTGAATAATATGAATATGGCAATATGCTCACGATCTGAACCAGCAAAAACAGAAGCAACAGATAATGAATCCAAATGAGCATAATTAGAGGTAGCACCTATATATAGTGACAGGTTTCTGCTGTCCAATGCGATGGCAGCGATCTTCAGCTTGCCAATCCATCTGGGGGTTAAAATCCATGTCATGTATTATAACTGTATCAGCTCCTATTAGATTCAGCCCGTCCTCCAGCTCTTGTGGAAAGCAAACATGCAAATATAGAATGATCATTGTTGAAAGTGTCCACTATAGTCTGCCTTTCAGTTACTGGGGTGCTGAAACAAAAGGCACTTTATCAGTAAGAATTAGACTACAATTCAATTCGAAAATTGCTGAGGAAAGAACTAACCCCCCATCGAGACGTCTATATGTAACTCCTATTACTTCCAATGTCCATTCAACGATATCAAGCATTGTGGTCCACTGGCTGAATATGAGAACTCTGTGGCCATCATTTGCTAAAGAAGGTAAAAGTTCTGCTAAGGCCTGAACAAAAAGTAAAAAATTAAAGTAAAGCACGAATTGTTAACAAAATATATTACAGTCCTAAACATGCCTCTCTTGAAGATATTGTTGTAAAACAAATTATGGATTTTACCATTATGCTTTTTGATGGATAGAAACAACTGCATAGCTAAACAGGTAAAGAAAAAAAAACACCTGACATTTTGCTGATCCAAGAACATGCGCTTCTGTTAGGGCACCCTTTGTACCAGTATCACCATATGAAATTAATAGCTGGAGAAAGTGAGAAACAAATGATATAAATGCACCGCAGAAAAGATTAAAACAAGCTAAATTTTGGACACAAGGGATGTCTCTCAACAGCAAAACCATGCTTTGCCCAGTGCAACCGTTGACAAATAACAGCACATCCATACAATTCACTTGCCTACACTTAATAATTTGGCACATAGAAGAAACTAACACCAAGCATGATAATGGATAATATGACCAGACAATGAAATGTGCAAGACAATAAGACCCAATATAATTCAGTGAGCAAAGCCAATAGAAGGTGGAGCAGCTGATCAAAACATCAGGTAGAAGGAAAGAACAATACTTGGTGGATAGCAAAATCATTGTAGTTCTTTAGCTCTTGGATTGCTCTGTCCAAGGAACATTCAAAACCAAATGCACCTTTAGGGTACATCAACCTTGCAATTCGATCAACATCTTTGTCACTGTAAACGCACCTTATAAGCAAAGGATGATTTGCAATCTGTGGAGCAATGAAATAACATTTGAGAAAGACATAAACATTTTCCTGAAATTTTGCATCACAAGATAAGCTCACCTTACGGAACTGCATAAAATAGTTCGATATTTTTGGTTACCTCTGTCGCAGTTCCCGCGGGAACCATGGCCTCCTTGAGTGACTTCTCAAGAGAAATCAACTCTAGTTGTCCAGCCTAATGAAGTATAATTTTCATAAAAGCACTAGATGAAAATAAGGACAACATGATTGTGAAAAAATAAATTATATGACAATCTTAAATGAAGGCTTACCGCTGTGGCATTATACATGATATGATGCTCAATATCAATTGGCTCTCCTGTCTCAAAACAAGAGGGCCTATGAAGCGGGAAGCTCATCTTTAGGAATTATTCAAGCTTGTGCCCATCCAACGGGTATCTGTACCCTCCATCACCATTGAAACCAATCAAAATAACATTAACCTCGAGGGGCACTTGAAATGGAACCTGCAAAATGCTCCAATGTGTTACATAGACACTGGAAACCTTAAAAAGAAGTAAGACGATAGATGTTTTAGACGGAAAAGGGAACAGAGCAACAACGAATGATTACAGGAAGTAAATATCATCTGTTTTGAATTAGCAATGAAATTATTGACTTAAATTCATTGACACAATTCTCAACCAATCTATATAGGCAACTAATAGAAGAAACACAATTTTACCTGCTTGGCAAAGCTCCAGCCATCCGGCTGAATCTCCCAAACAGCCCTGTCGAAGCAGACGCCTTCCCAAATCTCACATATGGAGCCAACAGACCCACAAGCGCAATATCAACAGCCACCCTGACCAAAAGATCAGCAGCGTACAACTCAAACTCCGCCCAAAAATCCTCCCCCCTCTTCCGCACTTCCGCAAATGTCGCGCAGCACGAGTCGATCACAACCTGCATTGAACCCAAAACCCCAACCATTTTAACAACTGTAGGACTATAATTTAAACCCCTCCGACTCTGATCACACAAAACAGCAGACTAATCACGCACACCTCAGTGCCAACTTTGAATAAGAACGACGGGTCAGCGAGCATTCGGTTGCGGAGCATGGAGAAGGCCCGGATCATCGCGCCGAGCGACCACAGTGTGGCCTGCGCAGATCAACATGAATGAGCAAAAAGCGCCACCTTTACACCATTCACATTAAATTCTGCAATTGGGATACCTGCAGATCGAAGTACAGGAGCAACAGGACTTCCCTGATGCCGGCGTCCTTGGCCGCCTCCATCATGTCGGCCGGAAGTGCGACGCCGTGGGCCGCAGCGAGCCGTGGCACCTCGTTGAAGCTGGGCAGCGGCCCGAACTCGGCCTCCTCGTAGTCGTCATCGTCGTCGTCGCCGTCGCCATCCTTGCCTCCATTCCCGCCGGAGTTGCTCCCGCAGTTCCCGGCATTCGTAACTGTTTTGGGAAATAGAGTACCAGCAAAAAGAATCAATCAAGAAGATGAAAATGGAAACTTACCTGGGAGAGGTGGGAGATGAAGCGGTCGGCGGCGGCGGTGCATGAGACGTTGAGGGTGAGGAGGGGCCTGAGGCGCTCGTCGGCGCCTTGATCTGGATCTGAGGACGGCGGCCGACGGAGATCCACGATGTACGGCGGCGTTGGGCGCAGGGTAGAGGGAGGACGGTGGCATCAGGCGGGGGGGAGAGGGAGGATGGCGGCGGCGGGCGTGGGGAAGAGGGGGGACGGCGATGGAGACCGGCGGCGTCAGTGCGGGGAAGAGGGTGGATGGCAGCGTCGGCCGCGGGGAAGAGGCGGAGGCGGCGAGGCGAGAGAGAAGTGGGTGGGGTGGGGGGTTGGGGAGGGGGACATGCTCATGATGTGGGCGGCATGGGCAGGCGGTTGCTCGGCAGGAGGCGCAGTCGCGAGTCGGGGTGGGAAACGGCGGTTATTTTTGCGTGCGTGCGCTCTTTCGGTGGACGATTGGTCCGTGAGTGAACTAAACTCGAAATTATAGTAGTAGAGACAGTGTCAACATCGTAGAAGTGGCGTCGAGGCCAGCGAGGTTGAATAGTTCATATAAGTTGTCGAAGCCCACGACGAAGTTCCTCGGTCCGTTGAAGAAATGCTCATTGTTGTAGCTGACGGTGATTCTAGTATCGCACCCTTCTTTGCGATCTTATGCATGTACCGAGCATGCAAAGCGACAAAGCAAATCCGTAGCGGGTTATCTTGTGTCGAACTGCGGTTTTCCGATGGAGTCGTCCGGACTTCGGACTTGGGAGGCGCCTTAATGCTCATCGATTTCGATT